>JAGXOD010001381.1:1350000-1677500 GCA_020368025.1 Brachyhypopomus occidentalis
GCCGCATCATGGGGACCCTGCGCAGGACCAAGAGGCTGCACCTGCACCTGCTGGTAAGTGTGGGGCGACACGGCGGCCGCCATGGAAACAAACGCGCGGGAGGAGGCGATGTTGTGACGGCAACACCAGCGCAACTTAACCCCCCCCTTTTGGTGCTCTTGGTCCCCCCCCTGCTCACGAACGCCGACGGGTGCGTCACGCTTCGCCGAGTTTATCTGTTGCGCACTCCGCGTGGGGCTCCGGTTAATTATCGCGAGCCACGACTTTTGCCGGTCGGGGCAAACGCTGCGTTGATGAGAAGTTGAGAAGTGGCACAGCAATGTTGGGAATGATGGGAACGCGGGGTGGGGGGTAGGTGGGAGGGGGGGAGCATGTCCCCTGGGGGGAGCAGTGGACGAGTTTTATTGCGGTGGTTGTCTGTGATGTGATGGCTTTGCACTCTAATGGGAAGAGGTGGAATCTCCTCATCCTGCTGCCTGGCAACCTGCGTGCTCCTGTCATGCAGCAGTGTGTCTCTCACACACACACATGCGCGCGCACACACACACACAGGCACGAACGGCGTGGCGCCGATGTGGGGAGCCTGGCTCTAATAAGCTAGGGCGAACGCGCCGCGTGTAACGTCAGGAAGAAGAGACCGCGTGCGTCGCCTCCGCTGTCCGTCGCCTCGGCCGCGTGCGTCGCGCTCTGCAGCGTGTGATTCACCTTCTGTTGTGATCCACTCACGACGACGGCGCAGTAGCTGTAGCAGTACTTGTGTAGGGCCTCCTGACGCCCTGTTCTTTCTGGGAGAATTCCTTCCTTCTCCAGTTCGGCTGTGTTTTGTAGCCTTCGTGTTGAAGGACTGCTTGAGCAAGCCCTACCCAGACGACATCTGTGGGTCCCGACGGCATCCGTTCAGGGCATGACCGCCAGGCGTAGGGCCTGACCCTGACATGGGCTAATAAGGCCATCGTTGGTGTGTCCATGGGTTGATTATTTTGGTGGCCTAAGGTTCCCCTGCTTTTCCCCCACAGGGTCCGGCTGTTCTTTTCAATTGTTGATGTCTGCTTTTGCCGCCACGCCGTTCAGGTTGGTCTAACCATCAGTTAGACCAAAAATAACAAAAAAAAGAAAAATCTTTTCAATGAGTATTGCTGGGACCTCACTGGCCACACACACACACACACACACAGTGTGTTCAGGGGTAATTTTATAATGTTTTATTAATGTCCCTCCATGTCTGTCACAAGGCTCAACACTTCCCCATCTCTGGTCTGTTCGTGGAGCTGGAATCTCTGCCGTAAATCACAAACCTGCGTCGCGATGACAAATCATTTCTGGTGGCGCGACGGCGTGTCGGTTATGACTGTGTGAGCGTGGCTGTTTCCCTGCCTCCCCCACACTAATGAACATGTCAGCATATGAGGCTGTGTGCGTGTGTGTGTGTGTGTGTGTGTGTGTGGGTGTTTACCGAGGCGTCTGGCGCGGGCCGGGGGACCGGGGCATGTGCGGGAAGTCCTGCTGGCTCTCTTAGATGTGTAAGCGGTTGCCATAGCTTTCGCTCCCGTGGGAAGCGGAGCCTGGCGACAAAATTACTCGACTCACGCGACACCTGTGGCACATCGCCGGAACGTTCTAACTGGGAAGGTCCCCTTGGCGAGGCGGAGGAGGAGATGAACTACGGCGCGTATGCCAAACGGAGCAGCCACCATCTTGGCCGAAGCCGGCCGACGGCTTCGAACGATCCCGGAGGGTTTTAGGCTCCTCGGACGTCAAAACGAAGCGGTTTTGATCGTTGTCGCGCTACATCGGTAGCTGGATTCTTTGCTCGGCCCACGTGGTCAGCTCCATGGCAGCAACGGAGAATTTAAGACCGAAACAGGTTTGAGCCGGTTTTGGTATGGCTTCGGTTTGATTCCATAGTCACTGTTTGCAAACAGAAAGACTCCAGAACTCGACGAGAGCGAAGAATTGAGCAGTCTGCAGTAAATTCAATTGCTGGCCTTCGCATTTTGGTTTGACTGATGGTCTTCAGGGCGCACGACTGTATTACTATAGCAACCGTGGAAAGATTGAGTGCCAGCTCGCGATGTGTCCGGCGATTGATTTCTATCTGTGAGCGTGCCATTGCCAACTCTTCATGGAACACTGCCGGTGGCTGACGGAGCAGACAGCCTCGCTTAGATATTTGCTCTCCATCTTTGACTCGGAATTCACTCTCTCTGTTGCGTCTGCACCACTGGGTGCGGCTCGGCGTCTCGGGGGTCTCGAGGGAGTGTCCGGGGAGCACTGGGGTCACGAGGTCGCTGCACAGATGAGACCGCCAGATACCGTCCGACACAGGAAGTCTCCGGCGTAATTAAGGAAGTTGTTTAGGAGCTTCAGTCCCCGGGCCGAGAAGGCGTTTCCGTCCCCCCCCCCCCTTCCCGGACGGCGGTACGGTCCTACGCGGAGCCTCAGCGTGTCGGCGATGAACTACATATTTGGAGGCAACACTTTGTACTCGCGGGGGAGCAGAGGTGGCAGTACCAGCTCCGCCCACGGGGGGCCCGTGGGACCCCGGCCCGGCACTGGTCCATGCGCAGCTCGTCCGAGGAGCCCGCCGAACCCGCCCGGTCCCCCTGGCGCCGCGTCCTGGCCCTCCTCGCCCGCCTCAACGCCTTCACCGACTGCGTCGGTATCCGAGCCAGCCAGGTAAGGGCGGGAGGGGGCGGAGGGGGCGGGTGTGGACGTGTGACCCCACACAACATAAGGGTGTTAAAAGAAGAACGCAGATGTTGTAACCTGTAAATCCAGACGCTTCGTGTTATCTGCGTTGAAGACGAATCTGTTCCGTCTTCCTGTCCTGGTGGACTCTTGATTATGATCATTTGCTTTGAATTGCCCTTGTTTTTATTGAGGTTAATGTTGAACTTTTCTCTACTCTTGTAACTTGTGGTTTTCTTAATCCGATATTTGAATCGAATGTATTAAACGGAGAATCCTTCGGCTTACAAAATACCCCTTCCAATCAGTTTTTAGAGATCGGATCTTGGAAAATGGGAGATGTCCCTGCAAAGAAATGGAACTGAACATGGTGCATCCAGTATATTGAACAAAGAACTAGAGAGCCACAGTGTGTTGGTTATTCGTCTAATCAGTATCAGCATTAAACAAAAACCATGTCGCTAAAAATGTGGATACTCCCTTGCCATTGGCTAGAATTCAAACAGTTGTCCTGCAGGAGTTTTCCCAGGTTGATGCCACTGTTGATGTACTTGGTCCAGCAGTTGCTATGGTGACGCCACGGAGGCTGTTGCTGGTTGGAACACATGCGTCGTGTGATTCACTTTCCTTTCAGAATTCTTTTTTCATCTCTGAGCTTTTACCTTGTCAGCAACATCATAAGTTAATGTCTAGTAATGTAACGGTGTCGTCTGGCTGCGGCAATATCCATTACTTAAAGCCCACCGCCCTTTGAAATGGAGCCACTTTAAGGTGCAAATAAGCTCTGGGTCAGTTGTAGGTCAGCAAGTTAAAACCTAGTCTATCAAGAAAAGAACATCTGTATAGTGATATTCAGTGTGTGTGTGTGTGTGTGTGTGTGTGTGTGTGTGTGTGCGCGTTCGTTCGTTCATGTCAGAAAATGAGATGAAATAAAATAATTAGTTCCTTACGCAGTGACTGATTGTAAGGGCATGAGTGATGTGTTTACGTTACTAAATATTTTCTTGTCTTACTAATGAATATAAATGGATTATGGTTATATATGCATTGCTCATCACAATTTTATGCAGTGCTTATTAACATTCGTTTGTGCGTAATTCCCTGTGTGATCAGTAGGTGGCTCTAAAATCACATTAAATGATGTGCCGTTCTGCTGATCCTATTTCGAAACAAATCCTAGAATATGCAGATTTATGCCCTGCCATTTTAACTGTTTTTGCAGTTCATGGTATTGTTGCAGTACATCAACACAACAAATATGGATCGGTTGTTTGTGCTTATATGACGCTTTCTATGAAATTCCTCATCTATCAAGCACAATTAATCTGACATTTATAATTTAAGATTCTATATCACAGTTGATCTGTGCAGTATCTAATCTGGAAGTCATGTGCAAATGTTTATGATTACACCAGCTTCAAAATGGTGATGTTCCATCAGCTGACCCTGTTCTTCTCCGACTCAGATCCACTTATGGTCCAACCCAGTAGCTCGAGTCATCATGTCAACACTATCTCGGCTCCTCCTGTATTATTCATCCCTCTGTTCATAATTTAACAAATGTAAAGTCCCTGTGCGTCCAGACGCGGCGAGGAGCCATCTGTCGAGTGTGAACCAAAATCCCTCATAAATGCAGCGCTGAAAGACTTTTATTTTGCATAGAGAAAAATACATTTCTGATAAGCCCGTGTTTATACATCTTATGAAGCCTCTTTTTGTTCAGCTGGGCATCAGAGAAAAGCTGGAGTGATCTCAGGAAGAGCGAGTTGTGCAGTGAAGATCTAACGGCCATACAGGCCTTAAAAAGCTGCAGTGCCTCCCTTAACGACACACTACACACAGTGTCTGTGATGCCGGCTGTGCCCGAGCACACGCGTGTTGGGGGGAGCCCGACAGACACGCGTGTGCTCACTGGCACGGTTGCGGCGGGGTTGGGCTGCTTGTGCTACGAGCTCGGAATGGATTATTCATACCGGGAACGAGAGCCCCTCCAGCCCCGGGTGGGTGGAACCCGCTGATCAGCACAAAGAGGCTGAGGGGGAGATGGAGTGAGACGGCCAGAGAGCAAGACGGTCTGAACTCGCCGTGAACGATTCGTGGGCCACGCCGCGTGTGTGTCGTAGTGGCCGAGAAGGCCCCCCCTCTAAAATGTTCTTTGGGCAGTGACGAAGGAATACGCTCTTTGTCTCCTCTTCATCGTCTTGTGTTTATTTCCGTCCTCGTCTAACAGTAAAACCGGTCGGTTCCTCGTCTTCCACCGCCAAGCATGTCCACCTACGACCCTGTTCTGGGCTACACCTGCCATAGCTCGCGTGGCTCCAGCAAAGGGCTGCCCGACAGACCCCGTTGCCTCACGCCAGCGTCCGTCCTCGGGCACCAGCCGCGCCCCACGGCGCCGACGGTCGACCTCGGCTCCTGCACCCTGCCCACCGGTGTCGCCAGCACCCGGGCAAAGTTCCTCTACCTGCAGAACGGCGTGAAGACGAGGCCCACCAAGACCCTGAGAGAGAGACTCCCAGCCAGGGCGGGACTGTCCCGTGCCCCCCTGTCCTGTACCGAGGTACGTGATGGACAGACGAAGGCAGCCAAAGAACGACAAGTTTTTCTGAGCGTTTTAGGCGAATCGTATCCGTCCTCCTTTGCGGTGCGAGCTTGAGGGTTGGATTTGCTGGAGAAGCCTCTTCCTTCCTTAAATGTGGATTGGTAAGAGAAACCGACTTGCTGCTGGTTTGTTTGACGTTCTGAGGTAAAAACCCGTCTTTGGATTTCGGCAATTCGGCGTTGTACCCGGCACATCAGAGCGAAGAGTGTTTGTTCTCTTAGGCAGTGACGCCCGGCTGGCTTTCTCCTCCTGTACTTTCCCACTTGCAGCGGTACGTGTGACAGCAGCTACCGACATGCTGGTGTGTTCTATACGCAGAAGCCATCTGAACAGCACGGTGACGATTCCTCTTTCCCCTCGTGTTGGGTTTTGGCCTACATATGGCCAGAGGACTTAAATCTGCCATTAAATGGCAAAGTAGGTCTCTGCTTGATGCCGTCCATGCGCACTGGTTTCAGTGATGGGTCAGTGCCCTGTGACGGACAAGCCAGCATACAGCCTCCCCTCCCCCCACTGCTCTTTCACAGCTTCTAATTAGCCCTCAGCATTGTTCTCGATTGACCATTACAAAGGGTGTGTGTGTGTGTGTGTTCATAATGCGTGCAGGCATCCATACACGATGCTACAGAATAGGAAACATGCGTCATTAGCCTCTCTTCCAATTTAGGGTGCTGAGAAGGGTGCTGAGAACGTACGGTCACCGTTCAAATCGAATCTCCGCGCACACGTGGTCCGCCGCAGAATATTTACGCGGTTGTGCTCGGAAAGGCGGCACCGTTCACGTGGGATGGCTTAATGACGTATGGGGCTCTCCGATTGGTTCTACAAAGAGGTGAACCTCTTGTACCTTTCTCTCTGATGGCCGGTGTTCGGCGCTTGAAGTACATCCTGTGCTGTTTCGCAAATGTACAAATGCACGTAAAACCCTCCCAATTCCTGGTGATCCCTCTCCTCACAAGCTTGCAGTGCAGGAGCTGTTTAACAGCAGCGAGTGCCAAATATTTCTGACATCCTGATTTCCAGCAGCTGTCGCAGAAAAAGGAACCGCTGCCAATCTCAGCAGTGCGGAATGGTGTGGAATGGTGTAGAATGGTGTGGAATGGTACGGAATGGTGTGGAATGGTACGGAATGGTGTAGAATGGTACGGAATGGTGTGGAATGGTGTGGAATGGTGTGGAATGGTGTGGAATGGTGTGGAATGGTACGGAATGGTGTGGAATGGTACGGAATGGTGTGGAATGGTACGGAATGGTGTGGAATGGTACGGAATGGTGTAGAATGGTACGGAATGGTACGGAATGGTGTGGAATGGTGTGGAATGGTGTGGAATGGTGTGGAATGGTACGGAATGGTGTGGAATGGTGTGGAATGGTGTGGAATGGTGTGGAATGGTGTGGAATGGTGTGGAATGGTGTGGAATGGTGTGGAATGGTGTGGAATGGTGTGGAATGGTGTGGAATGGTGTGGTGTGGAATGGTGTGGAATGGTGTAGAATGGAATGGTACGGAATGGTACGGAATGGTGTGGAATGGTGTGGAATGGTGTAGAATGGTATGGAATGGTGTGGAATGGTGTAGAATGGTACGGAATGGTGTAGAATGGTACGGAATGGTGTAGAATTGTGTGAAATGGTGCGGAATGGTACGGAATGTTGTGGAACAATACAGAATGGCCTGGCATGTCCTTAGTAACGGTTTGGCCCCAGAGTGGAAAAGAGGCTATTGTGTTTGTGTTGGCCTAGCGTTGTGTGTAATCGATCAAATAACCGTGGAAACTGAGCTAACTGTGTCATGACATATTTAGATTGAAACTGGTATTTGGGGCGTGTACAGTGGAATAAAGGGTTAGAACACTGAACCAGACCCAGCTGTGTGACATTGGTGTGTTTAAGGGTGTTTGTGTGTGTGTGGTGATGAGAGAGAAGGCCTGACTCCAATACCTATTTAGTAATAAGTAAAGAAGAAATGCTCATTTCAAAACTTACAGTTCATAGTTCGGGCTTAATTGATTTTAGACTGTAAAGAAGGACTGAAGGTTCCTGTACTGTGTATCTTCCACTCATCCGTCTGATTTTCTTGCTTCTAAAGATGCAGGTTCATCTACAGCATCATTTAACATATTTACAATAATTCAGTAAAAGACACATGACCCCTGTGAGAGGATTATTCTAGAACAACGCACAGATGAAACCACTCGTGGTTGCATGTGCTGTTTGATAGATTCAGAGTGCAAGTTGACCACTTTACTGTTCTTCAGTTTTGGAGGAAGGAGGTTGGAAATGTGCTACGTGTGAACGAGTGTGTGTGTGCGTGTGTGTGTGAGAGGGGGCGGCTTAGGGCTGCCTCAGGGGATATGGCAGAGCTAGGCTGTGGACATCTGCCTTGTGAAGCGGGCTTCCATGGTGTGTGTGTGTGTGTGTGCACGCACGCACGCATGCATTTGTGCACGTGCGTGTATGCGTGAGCGCGCAGGATCTGTGGAGTCCAATGTTCACAAATATATGGTCTAATCTCACTCTTTCCAAGAATAGCACTCTTGGCTTCACTTTCTAGGGATTAGTGTGTTAATCCGGAGTGGTCAGCAGCTGGTGCGCTCACCTGCTCGCCTCTTCCGTTCTCTCCTCATCGGTCGGCCTATTGGCACAGCGTGCTTCCCTAAGACCACACGGGGCACGTCACACACTTCCACAGCTCCACACCCACTGAAATGGACCACCTGCACACACAGGCTTATGACCCCCACACACACACCTCACGCCGGTCGGGCCCTCCTTGTGTATTGCTGTTGTGTATGGATGTGACCTGACCTCTGACCCATGCTATTGTTCAGCAGACAGATGCCGCCCCGCCCTCCGCCCCCATAATCCCTGTGATCCCAATCTCGCCCGTCCCAGTGGAGACCGCCGTCATCCCTTCACCGACGTCACAGGTCTTTTTTTTTTTTTTCTTCCCTTTTTCCCCCTCCTTTTCTGTCTATTCCCCTCTTCCCTCTCTCCCACCCTCCCACTCTCACTTCCTCTCATTCCCTCTCTATCTTCCCCTTCCCTCCCTCCCTATCTCTCTCTGTCTGTCTCTCTCTCATTTCCCTGCATCTCTCCATCTTTCCGTTGATCGTTTTTATGTTGGTTCCTGCCATTCCACTGCCATTCTGACAGGGCTAGAGAGATTAAGGGAGAGATTAAGAGAGAGAGAGAACTTCACTGAGCTTGTTCCGTGGAGTGGCAGCGTACATTCATGCTCCAGTATTGCATATTCTGTAGCGTGAAGTGCCATGTACGTATGTGGCGAGCGCGGCCGCCAGGGCCCGAACACACAGCTGCTCCTCTGCTGGGGTGGCGGGACGAGAGACCTGCTGGCTGTATCTAACTCGCCTGCTTTCTCTTGCAGGCAAATCCTCCCCCTGTCGTCGTGAACACTGAGAACTTGGAAACAGCCCCATATGTAAGTCTCAATTTTTTTTTTTTTTTTTTTTTTTTTTTTTTTTTTTTTTTTTTTTGACAATGTCACAACTGGCCGTTTAGGAAATGTGAAGTTGTGCATGTTCTGAAAATGCATTTCATTATCAGCATGTTATTTGTAAGTGTAGCACAGTCAGATTATTATGGATACACCCCATGGATGTCCTATAGAAATTAATCTTTAATCCGTAACCTGTTTAGGCCCCGTCAAATAATGCCAACACCGGTGCTTAGTGACTAAATGGGGTTCAGGACACCGTGCGGCAGTGTGTCTTCACTTTTGAAGATGTTTTTTTCTTTTCACATGATCCCACATGGCCAGCCAGCCTCTCTCAGCTCCCTCTTGTAGTCCCCCTGGAGGGCGGGAGCATACCGAGTGGGCGTGGCCTGCTCCGGCGCTTAGCCGTCCCTCTGGGAGGAGCCGACCGCCACTCTGAGCACCATATGGAACCCCCAGGGGACCCACTGCCTTTTTGTATCTCATAATTGGGATCCCTGTAATTGATCTCCACGCGGAAAATCGCAGCGTAGAGGAAAGACGTGAGCGAGTGCGTTTCGAGCGACTCGGGCTGAGCACCAACGAGGCTAATGAAGCCGAGATGATATTTGCGGCCTTCTGCTGAAAGCGTGTGCAGTGCAGCACTGTCCGTGGTGCTGAAATCGAACCGAACCTACTCATGCTCTGCAGGCTGCGCTCAAGGCCCAAATATGCGGTGCACGCTCAGTCACTGCAGGGCTCTTCTGGGGGGGTCATTTCATCCTCATCTCTTTGACATGGCGCATAAGACACCTTGACTCTTATAAACCGATACCAATAAACCAATACAGAGCAGAAAGGTCCTGAGGGGTAGAGGTCACACATTCCGAGCTACGGTCACACAACGCCAGCAGCAGTGAAGCGGCGAGCAAAGACGGTACGGATCCGACGGCCCACCCCCGCTCGCGCTCTCCCTCGCGCAGGAAGCCGGACGTCCTCCCTGCGTGCCTGGGGAGGGCAGGCGCTGCTCCCTAATGGCTGTGCTCCGCGTAGATCGTTCAATAACCAAGTCGCGTAAATATTTAAACGCCGTTGAGCGAGTCGGCAGGAGAGTTTGATTTCCCGGCGTTTGCGCGGAGCTGGTGGCTGGCATGGCCGTTCGCAACGCAGTGGAGTTCTTACACTATCTGGTACGTAGCTCAGCGTACGCGGGTTCACCGTAACTGGAGGACAGCAAGGCTGGTTGGTTGGGGGGGTGGGGGGGTGGGGGTGGAAGTGTTCGGTTCAGTGTGACTTGCGCTGCTGTTAAGGCTCTTATGGCTTGAGGCGCTGCTTGTTCTGATTGACAGCTGGGAAAGAAAGCTGGATGAGGTGGGCTGTTCAGGGAGTGTGTGTGTGTGTGTGTGTGTGTGTGTGTGTGTGTGGAGCTCAGATGGGCGTGCAGTCTTCGCTGCTGTTCACGCCTGTTTTGTCGGGGTCACAGTAACAGGTCTGTCGTGCCGTGATCAGCGTTCCTGATCTCACCAGCGGCTCAGCCGTGAAGCACACCGCACACACACTTCGAAGTTGAACTGAAAACAGAAGAACTGAGAATTGGTGTGTGTGTGTGTGTGTGTTGTGACTTGTCAAAAAGGAAGAACAATGTTACGTCTTTGGAGAACATCCCCTGAACATTGAGTATAATCTCTAAAATCGGAGGTGCAGCTTGCCTTCTGCAGTGAGTGTGTGTGTGTGTGTGTGTGTGTGTGTGTGTGTGTGTGTGAGAGAGCGAGACAGAAAGAGAGAGACAGAGACACAGAGAGTGATTGACAAAATACTTTATTGTGAACCTTTCATTTAAATGAAGAGCTTGCATTAGTATCTGTACTGCACATCGACTATGCCATTCATCTGAAAACGTTTCCATAAATTTACAAAAATTAGCTGATAATAATTAGCGCATATCGCCTTCCGTTAAGCACTAGCTGGACATCAGGGTAGAGACGGTGCATCGGACAGTCGTGTCTCCTCCACAACCCTGAGTGGCTGCCATCTGCCACACGGCTGCCATCGGTCAGCCATCATGTAGGTACGCAGGTCGTACCTGAGAAGTCAAGGTGGCACCGCGCCAGCCGGCACTCGTCAAGAACGGAAAAAAAAACACCGTGAATTATCGTGTCGTTATTCAGTCCGGGGGGGGGGGCGTTGGCCTTGATATGGATTTGATTCCAGTTTCTGGTCTAATATGGCGATGATGGCGTCAGTTTGTTGACTGTAAATCCCCAATCAGCTCCATCAAAACGACGTCCCAGTGGGCCGCAGAGAAAAATCCCATTGTGGTTTGAGCTCGTTTTGCTTTCTTGTACGTCATGTCTCGCGTGTCTTTAATATTGCGGCGGACAGCATGGGTGTGGCAGCGGTCTGCTTGTTGCCGTGTTGACACTTGGTTCTGGTGTTTTGTTACTTGTTCTTGGACCCTTGGATCGATGCTCGGACCCTCCTGACACTCCTGACACTCCTTTAATACGCTGTATAACATCTGTGTGTTTGCCTCGAGGTCAACGGCACAGAGGCGGACTACGAGTATGAAGAGATTACTCTGGAGAGGGTGAGTGGACCTAGCATTGCCGTCATTTTGTGTGTGTGCGTGCGAGCCTGTGCGTGTGTGTGTGTGTGTGTGTTCCCAGTGGTGTGCTCTCCTGGTTTAGGCATTGATGGGCCTGCAGAGCTTGGCCACTAGGAACACAACTCCGTTATTGACCAGTCCAACGTCGATTGGGCAAGGCCGCGCTGAGCACGCTAGGCTGGTTTGACGACAGAGCTTGTCTTGTGAACAGGACGCCGTCTCTTCTAATTCGATTAATTTGCCGTAATTGCCACCCAGCACAGTGCGCTGTGAGTTCAGGGTCAACAGTAAGCAGCAGATCAGAGCCCCTCAGATCGAGCTGCACGAGTTGCTGTATTTTGGTCGCATCATACTTACTATTTACTCTCTTTCCTCTCATTTGTAATCATGTCGGGTAACATGAAACACACCAAACACCCCCCTACCCCCCCTACCCCCCCGCTAAGTTAAAGCCCAGTAATTAAATTGCCAGATGTCAGCAGTACCAGTGGGGGTCCAGCCAGTCCTGTCTGACCTGACAAACAAGCCTCATCTCAACGGTTACCAGGGAAGAGAGGAAAAGGGAGGGGCGGGGGGGGGGCTGAGACGTAATCCCTGAGACGTAATCCCAGGCTGGGCCTATGGCTTCCTCTGTCCTGATGTCTCTGTATGTAGCACGGACAGCGTCATGCTCTCCACGGCGCATTATTAACCTGGCATGAATAAACAATGCTCCTCTCGCCAGCCTGTCACAGGGTGTCTTCACGCCCGGCTCCGTTTCACGCCACTGCCACACCGCACGCCTCCCCCTCGGCCTGTCGGCCTATCGGCCACCTCCACGTAGCTCCAGCTAGGTGTGTGTCTGTGGTGGGGCATCACCCTGAACCTCCTGCTCTCGCCCTGACTGCAGGGGAACTCGGGCCTGGGCTTCAGCATCGCCGGCGGCACGGACAACCCGCACATCGGAGAAGACCCTAGCATCTTCATCACCAAGGTCATCCCCGGGGGCGCCGCTGCTCAGGACGGCCGGCTGCGGTAAGTGCGAGGTCGGGGGTCACCGGGGCAGGCGGGTAAGCGCGGGGATCCGTGGGGCCACAGTCGGCTGTCAGAGCCTCATTAAAACTGCAGCAGTCACAGGAGTGCAGGCGGAACCAGGAGAGACAGCGATGATGGGCCGGTAGGAGACGGACCGCCACACACACCCGGCCTGAACTCGCATGTGTGCATACACACACACACACACACGAAGCAAGAATGGTGACTAAACATCTAATTCGATGGATGCGCATCCTTGATTGAATTAGCTCTGTTTGGTGTGTGTGTGTGTGTGTGTGTGTGTGTGTGTGTGTGTGTGTGTTTGCACATGCCTGTGTACAAGCATTTACAGGACAGAATGTTAGTCATGGCTGTGTGTCCCCATTAGGAGAGCAAATGGTATCTGAGGTTAACAAAAACAGGAAATCACTCTTCACAAGGCCTCGTACATGTATGATTTACTCTGTTTACACTCTCCATACTACTAATGGTTTGGATGGAAACATCGCCTTGTTCCCACTGATGTGCTACGCTGCCAAACGATCATGTGATCTAAACCGGCCGCGGCCCTTTCTGCAGGGTGAACGACGTGATCCTGCGCGTGAACGAGGTAGACGTGAGGGACGTGACCCACAGCAGAGCCGTGGAGGCGCTGAAGGAGGCCGGCTCGCTCGTACGCCTCTACGTCAGGAGGAGAAAGTCCGTCTCCGAGAAGATCGTGGAGATCAAGCTGGTCAAAGGACCCAAAGGTGCGGCTGCGTCTCTGCGCCCGTCTAGATGCCCGCCCAGACGCTAGGCCCCGTTTGCCTTCGTCTCCGTCTCATGTTTAGGAATACTGTGGGAATTAATACTGTATTGAGTGTTGTTTGTTTTTAATTGGGTGTATAGAAGGAACAGTGGATAGTTGGAAGGATTGATGGAAAAATAGATGGATAGATGGTTGGTTGGTTGCTAAATCACTTATGGGAATTAACATCGGCGCAGAGGTTCCGTGGGGCGACGGTCCCGGTCGTATGCTGGGAAGAAGCCCCTCCCTCTGCTCCTCAGTCTCGGGAGACCTCTCCACCTCCCTGTCATGCTGCACACAGTGGTGATGCTTCAGAGCTCCACCTACCCCACCCACCCCCCTTTTACCGCAGCAGCCCGTCGTCTCGGAGCCTGCGTTGCCATGGCAACCCCCCCCTCCTCCTCCTCCCTGTCGTGTCCTCTCTGGTTCTCCAGCTTTCTGGCGTGTTTTTGTTTTGCTTGTTTTATTTCCGGCGGACTGCAGAAGGTTTTACCTGGACTGCTGTGTTTTCTTGTGTTTTCTTGTGTTTTCTTGTGTTTTTTCGTGGAATCCAGATGGTGTGTTTTTTGGAAGTAGCGACAGCGCACTGCATTAGACAGACTTACTGTAATCAGGGCTGCACTCTCTGTGTTTACAAGCCTTTTTCCTCCCCTTCACATCATACCCAATTTACCACTGCAGTGTTCTCACTGTTTTATGAAAGCATCATCACCGACCTCCTCCTCCAACCCCCCCCCGTTTTGGTGTCTTGGTCCGTCCCAGGTCTTGGCTTCAGTATAGCAGGGGGCGTAGGGAATCAGCACATCCCGGGGGACAACAGCATCTACGTCACCAAGATCATAGAAGGAGGAGCGGCACACAAAGACGGGCGGCTGCAAATCGGAGATAAACTTCTGGCTGTGAGAACATATCAGTACTCACCAGATCACACACAGGAAGCTGTTTGCTATTAGCATTAATGCAGACTGTGCATTAATGCAGGGTGTGCGTGCGTGTGTGTGTGTGTGTTAGGTGAACAGCACGTGTCTAGAGGAGATGAGCCATGAGCAAGCTGTTACCGCCTTGAAAAACACGACAGACGTCGTCTATCTGAAAGTGGCTAAACCCAACACGGTCTTCATGAACGACAGCTTCGCTCCGCCGGACATCACCAACTGTGAGCACCACCTGCATATCCTCACTAATAAAAAAGTCACTTTTGTACACGTTATCAGTAGTAACCACTGGGTGGGTCCTAGAGACTGACAGATTACAGTCGCACTGATTTTAATCAGTTACAACATGAAACGCTTGTCACACTGATTTCACATTTAAATATTTTAAGGCTGTGTTGTATACGTTAGCATAAGGGCTTAAACATTTATTGCTAAAAACAGTTCCTTGCAGAGGAATTCACCTTATTGCACATTTTACCCCTCTAACCATTTACTGGATCATTTCTAAGGACAGTTTTTACATGAATAACGTTATAAAATTTATAGGTTATGTTCCTTTATAAATAATTTCGTAAAGGTAATTTAAATCAAACCTCCCCTTTGCTTTTGAACTCAGTGGCCAGATCCATATTTACACACATTGTACGTGCGTCTCAGATGTCGGGGACACAAACGCTCCTCGTAATTACTTTGTCAAATCAGAAATAGCATTGCGTAACATAACGTCAGAGTATTTAGTGTTGGCTTGTTTTTTTGGGGTTTTTTTTTTTTTTTGCCGTTCCGATTCTGTTTTCGCCTCCGCCGTGCCGTGACCACAGAGCACGAGCTGTGAAGTCAGCGTCGCGCTTAAGGGACGCGGGGAGTGGGGAGGTCGTGGCTGACGGGGGTCGCTTTGAACGCGCCGTCTTCGTGTTGATCATCCGAGAGGGGCCGTATTGCTTGTTGACGCTGGTCAATTCTGGCACCTTCGCTCGATGGAAAATGTCCTACCAGCAACGGTAACTAAAGCAAACGCAGCCAGCAAGCGTGTGTCGCTGAGGATGCTTCCTGTTTTTAAACCAGTGAACAACTGCTGAGGTTTCTCCTAACCCTCCAGCAACCCAAAGAAGAAAATGGTTCGAGCAGGGATATGCTGGCATGGGGCTACATCAGCATGCATAGACAGATGCATATTCATTTATAGGAATTTTGTTCGCCAATCACTGATGGTGGAAACTACCAACAAGAACCAATCAAAACTGTAGATATTGATTAAGGGTGAACCTCCCCTTTAGGAACATATGAGAGCTGAGGTGCTGTTGTTTGCAAGTACTGCTTGTATAAACAAGGCTAACAGGGTTTTATTTGAACTCCTAGTACTGGTGTGGGTCCATTAAACAACATTAAAAAAAAAAAGCACATTCATCTCCATTTAACTGAATTCCCTGTGGCATTTAAGAGACCAGCGTGTAAGGCACCGTAGGGCACCCAGCTACTGTAGACGAGAGGGAGGGAGAGAGAGGGATGGGGTGGAGGCAGAGACAAAGGGAATAGAGGGAGGGAGGGAGAGACAGAGCCGTATTAGTTTACTGCTCAGTGCCTCTGAGCTCCAGCAGGTGTCCCTCCCCTCAGCTCCACGTGTGAACAGAACCTCCACTGGAGAGGTTCGCCACAGCCCCGCAAGGACCATCACTCGCCGCCGCTGGCCTGGGGAGGCCGGTGCCAACCGAACTCCCAGAGCAGCTGGACCAGGAGGGCGAGAAGGGGAGAGGGGGTGGGATCTGAGCCTGAGGTGGAGCCGTGGAACTCAGTAGCAGCGTTCGTGAGACCCGATCCTCTGATGTTTAGGTCTCTGCACCATGACACTGACTCATCAGTGTCAGCCTCAGCTACCTTTTGAGATCCAAGCAGCAAAATTCGACTTTACTTTTAGATTTTTTTTTTTATTGATTTGTTTTTGTACACTTAGCGGACAGTTGTTGAATTCATCTTGTCGCTAAGGAGGCGGTTGTGGCGTTGGAGACGGTAGAAGCACAGGCGTTTGCCGTCGTCTGAGCCACGTTGCTTTGGAGTTTGACGTTTGGGGGTTGTTTTTTCTCTGCTCCCTTCAGCTTATTCACAACACATGGAGAACCACATCAGTCCACCGGCCTTCCTGCCCCAGCCGCCGCCCCCCGACACCCCCGGGCCCTACTGCCCCAGCCCGAAGCCCCCCGACACCCCCGGGCCCTTCTGCCCCAGCCCGAAGCCCCCCGCCGGGGACGATGACATCACCAGGTAGGGTCCCTCCCCTGCCACACAGCACATGCTCAGGCTTCTGTTGTTGTTTTGTTGTTGTTTTGTTGTTGTTGTTGTTTTGTTGTTGTTGTTGTTTTGTTGTTGTTTTGTTGTTGTTGTTGTTTTGTTGTTGTTGTTGTTTTGTTGTTGTTGTTGTTTTGTTATTGTTGTTGTTGTTGTTGTTGTCGTTACTCTAGCAACCTTTTACAATATGGTAGTCAAAATCTTGTCAATCGAAAATTCTCCCGTGCAAATACTGATCCGATTTAGACGTGCGTTTCTTTCACTCTGTAGCGGCAGTTTGTCGGTTTAAGGACACAGACACTGATGACAAAAGTGAACGAATGTTTCACGGGCACAATGAAAGCGCCATGAAAAAACAAACGCCTCACAGTGATGTTACAGTGTCGGTTTACTCCTGCGGGGGTGACGCGTAATTGCCAGTTGCCATGGACAACCGAGCGCAACACAAAACGTTGTGTTACCTTTTTGAAGTTCAGCGATCTGCTTTGACGTGTGACATATCAAAAATTCAGTGCTTCACCTCACGAGGAGCCAAGGCGGCACCGGCCCACAGGACTGGGGAGGGAGGAGACCGGTGTCAGCTTACCAGTTCACCTTCCTCAGATAGGATGACCTTCAGGGCTTCACAGGGGAAGCTGCCAAACACGATAGCAGCAACCATTTTCCTCTCTCTCTCTCTCTCTCTCCTCCCTCTCTCTCTCTCTCTCTCTCTTCCTCCCTCCCTCTCTCTCTCTCTCTAACCCCCCTCCCCCCGGGTAGCGTGAGTGTTTGGGAACACCGTATCTCTAGTTTCACTCCGTGTCATCCAGCACACAAACAAAATCACATCCGCCCATTGCACGGCCTTATTTGGGCACTTGAGTCCAAACCCTGGGGCGGAGGTGCCGCCGCGCAGACGTGAGCCACAGACGTGAGCCGCAGACGTGAGCCACACACGCGCGTCATTAGTGCTGTGGCGTTTTTAACGAGCTCCAAATGTAAACGCCATTCACGTCGCTGGCTCGTTTTCATAAAATCGTCAGGGTATCGCCAAGCAAATGAGTAACCAAGAGTGTTGCAATCGGGTGTAATAACTGATTCAATTAATCTGATTTTAGAAGAGAATTAGAAAATGGAGCGTGACTGTCACGCGCGGCTAAAGTAGCTTTCGAAAGAGGATGAACACTCAAGCAAATAACAGTGTACAACTGCCGTCTTCCTAAAGATATATTGCCATGACATTTTGAACTGTAATGAGCTTTGACTGAACGGTATTTGACCTTATAATCTGCGCATTTTACTGTAGCATTGCCAGGGGGGATCTCTTGTCATTCAACTCGGTGCTTTGCGCAGTGGAGTAGACCCCGAGCAGCACTGCCCTCTGGAGGCCAGTTAACAGTACTGCATCTGCAAACAGTACTCTGCTTCTAACAGATTGTGGCTGTGTTTTGTCTTGTTTATGAGCTGAATAGAAGGGCTTGCTCGCTCTCTGTTGGGAGGAATCCCAACTTTGCAGTGTTTACAGAGGTCAAACACACAAAGTGGTGCTGTTTTTAGACATTTGCTACCGGTTTTGAAGATCCATTTTTGTCCGTGTGAGTTAGGTGTTAGGCACACCTTTGGTAGAAACTTGGCTAGTAGTATTAAGGATGAGGTGTGTGTGTGTGTGTGTGTGTGTGCAGAGAGCCCAGGAAGGTGGTCCTGCACCGCGGGGCCACAGGGCTGGGCTTCAACATCGTGGGCGGTGAGGACGGAGAGGGCATCTTCATCTCCTTCATCCTGGCGGGCGGCCCCGCCGATCTGAGCGGGGAGCTGAGGAAAGGAGACCGTCTGGTCTCTGTGAGTGGCCCCCCACACGCAGCAACACAGCACAGCACACAGCACAGCTCACGTGAGTCGGAAACATTGTGGCCACGCCCCCCTCACCGAGCGTCTGTCTCTCCTCCAGGTCAATGGCGTGGACCTACGCAGTGCCACTCACGAGCAGGCCGCCGGGGCCCTGAAGAACGCCGGCCAGACCGTCACCATTATTGCCCACTACAGACCAGAGGGTGAGTTATTGACCCGCCCGACCGCTCCCAGTGAAACCAGTGACCCATCAGTCTTCGGCAGAAATCCACTCTGCAGGTTGTCTGAGGAGCCAGGGATTGTGTATACGGGTGGTGTTGTTTTGAAGGGCCTGTTGACACAAAGCATGGCTGCCTCCCTGTGTAGTTTCACGTCTCTGGCTTCTGTACTGATCTCTGCTCTGCCGGTGACCTCCTAGATTAATCCCAATCTCTCAGAGCATAAGCCCCGAATCAGCGATCCTGTCGTATTCAGATTCGACTATGATCTGCAGCCTGGCTAAATGATGCTAACATGGGTTATTTCGGTGGCTCTTTCGCTCTGTTGCGATCACGAGGATGGTTCCTCAGAACCGTACTGCGCTGGTTATGATCGCCGCATAATTAGACTCGCCGGCTGGCAGGATTTCTGCAACTGTCGATCCCGCCAGACCAGCAGTGATGACCGGCTCCGACCGGTTCTGCTCCATACGTGCACAGACAGTTAGCTCTCCGCACGCCAGAGCTGACGGGCAATTTATGATGGGAACCGTTGCAAGGAACCCGTGAAATACCCCACGAGGACGTAAGCACGACTCCTTGGTGACCTGGACTCCGAGGTGGCGTGAAGCAAATACGCTCTGGTTGTACGGGGGGCAGTGTGCTTTGTGTTGAGGCATTAGCACATAGGTTTGCTGGGATCATAACAGCTGCTCCAAATGTGTGTGTGTGCGCACGCGCGTGCGTGTGTAGGTCGCCGCACGCCCATTTTTGTAACGCTTCGATGTGAACATTTGTTAAAAGGACAGTTTATCACAGCCTTTGACACTGAGCGATGGAGAGAGAGGGGGAGAAAGAGAGGGGGAGAAAGAGAGGGGGAGAGAGAGAGAAAGAGGGAGAGGCAGGACAGTGGGCCCTTTTCAATCCGCCTCTCAGTTGGAGTGTGTGAGCGAGCTAGAGGGTGTGTGTGCGCACATGTGTGAGGGGGAGAGAGAGAGAGAGAGAGTGTAAACTAGCCCGCACATCCAGCGTCCAGTCGAAGCGCCCTATTAGGGGACACCCTGGAAGTGTGCACTTCTCTACAAAGACTTCCTGTCCAGACAGGCTGCAGAAGCAGGGCTAGCTGCCCAGACCGTAAGTAGTGCCCTATGTTCCCTCCTGAGCAGCAGACGTAAGAGGCATCGGGCAGTTGAAGGTTCGGGAGTTGTTCTTCTTCTGATGTGACCTGTTGACTTTCTCCTAAGGCTGTACGGCTACGGATTACGTTGTTTTTAAACAGTTTTTGTTCAGCGTTCTGCTGTAATGTCCGGTTGGCTTTGACCGTTCCCTCGTCCGGCTTAGAGGAGCGTCTTCGTGCGTCTGCAGTGGAATACGTCGTTCGGGCTCTTGTGCTGGGGTCTTTGACGCGCTGGGACGCGCCGATCTTAGACGTTCGTTACGGTGCTGCTTTCATCACGCGCAGTCCATGCTCAGCCCAGAGTCAGCGCGCGCTCTATGCCGCGCGTCGGAGACGATCGTGCTGCATTCATCTTCCTCCCTACATAATAAAGTTGTTTATTCTCTCTCTCTCTCTCTCTCTCTCACTCTCTTATCCTCTCTCTCCTCTGTCGCCTCTCTCCCCCTCTCCTCTCATTCCCTCTTTCTCTCACTCTCTCTACTCCCTCTGTGAAGAGGCCCCTGAAATGGGGTGCTTAATCTAACGTTGTTGACCATGGATGAAGCATCTCTGCACAGCTCTGCTGCTAAAAAACTGAAGTGCGCACGCCGTCCGACACTGTGTGTGTGTGTGTGTGTGTGTGTGTTCTGCAGAATACAGTCGTTTCGAGGCTAAGATCCATGACCTGCGGGAACAGATGATGAATAGCAGCATTAGCTCTGGGTCAGGTTCTCTGAGGACCAGTCAGAAGAGATCTCTATACGTCAGGTACGTCACACACGCACCAGCACTGCACGGAGTCCTCACACGTAATTGTGATGCCCACTGACAGCATCTGTACTCGGTGTGTGGGAAAGGAAAATAACGTTTATGAGAATCATTTTTTTTAACGAGATCCCCGTTTAGCATGGCGATATTGCTTAAAGATCATATATTTTGAGTCTGTATATTTCAGAATGTTATTTTAGAACAATTGCAACCCTGTCGTGTCTGTGTTTTTCACGTGTTAATCCCGCTTTGCCTGTTTTTCGCGTGTTAATTCCACTTTACCCCTGTGTTTTTCACGTGTTAATCCCGCTTTGCCTGTTTTTCGCGTGTTAATTCCACTTTACCCCTGTGTTTTTGGCGTGTTAATCCCGCTTTTGCCTGTTTGTCGTGTGTTAATTCCACTATACCCTTGTGTTTTTCGGCGTGTTAATCCCGCTTTGCCTGTTTTTCGCGTGTTAATTCCACTTTACCCCTGTGTTTTTCGCGTGTTAATCCCGCTTTGCCTGTTTTTCGCGTGTTAATTCCACTTTACCCCTGTGTTTTTCGCGTGTTAATCCCGCTTTGCCTGTTTTTCGCGTGTTAATTCCACTTTACCCCTGTGTTTTTCGCGTGTTAATCCCGCTTTGCCTGTTTTTCGCGTGTTAATTCCACTTTACCCCTGTGTTTTTCGCGTGTTAATCCTGCTTTGCCTGTTTTCGCGTGTTAATTCCACTTTACCCCTGTGTTTTTCGCGTGTTAATCCCGCTTTGCCTGTTTTTCGCGTGTTAATTCCACTTTACCCCTGTGTTTTTCGCGTGTTAATCCCGCTTTGCCCCTGTCGCTCACTCCTCTCGCAGGGCGCTGTTTGACTACGACAGGACCAAGGACTCAGGCCTGCCCAGTCAGGGCCTGGACTTCAAATTCGGCGACATCCTGCACGTGGTCAACGCCTCCGACGACGAGTGGTGGCAAGCACGGCAGGTCACGGCGGAGGGCGAGGTGGAGGAGATGGGGGTCATCCCCAGCAAGAGGAGGTCAGGCCGCAACACGCTTCTTAAAGTGTTTCGCGTGTCGCCGTCTTGCGGCCGTCGTGAAAACCCTCCGTGTTTGTCTCCCGCAGGGTGGAGAAGAAGGAGAGAGCCAGGTTAAAGACAGTCAAGTTCAACTCCAAATCTCGCAACAAAGGGGTAAGCCCGTTCCTCCCAGCCCGTAACCCCCACGGGACAGCAGGACGCACACAGCGCCTCTACTGGCCTCCGCGTGCTATGGAATATGCTAACTTACAATAGTGTACCGATACAGCTGTGCAGAAGGGAGTTGAGTGTGTAGTTTATCAGCCGCGATGTTTTACGATAGAGGAATTTGTCACGTCAGCAGCGTGTCTCTGTCACTCATCCCAGCGGCTGGAAGGCTGTGCCACCGGATGGGCAGTGTGAATAATCTGCACTGTGTTGTATATTTATGGCAGGAGGTGCCTTTATTTAGAAATCTAGAGTCTGGGATGAGTGACTGTGTCTCTCTGCTGGATGACACTGACCTAATTCTGATATCCAGAACGTTCTTTAGTGAAAAGTTTGCTTGTGTTAGATGTCGTTTGAACAGTGGAGCTGCACCGTAGGAACGGCTTCTTTTGTTTTTAAATTCTGCCGTGGTAACATCACTCACATGGAGTAATGCTTAGTGCCACCTACGTGGTGTGTTGCGCCGTATATAATCCACTAATCGAGCGCGTTTAGTTTCTGTTCTGAGTTAACAGCATGTGTAACAGCGCCCCCTGCTGCCCGGCCCCCTCAGTTCTCAGACGTCGCATAACCCCCATAACAGCAGCGTGGAGCATTTGGGGCGCGGCCCCCCGCGCTAACCCCAAACCCCCAACCCCACAACCCCCTCACACCCCCCAGCATGCCTGAGTGGAAAGTCCACGGAGGGGGGTACGCTTGCCATTGACGTTGGACTGCCCCTACCCCACCACTCTTTCACATCCCCCACTCACCGTTCTTCTCCTCCTTTTCACTCCGCCCCTCCATCGCGTCCAAACCCACGCCGTCCCGTGAGCCTGCGTTTGCCGACGCGGCGTCTCCGCCTGGGCGGCGCACGTGTCCCGCGGCGGGGGGAGATTACGCACACGCAGCATGACGTGTGGCGCTCGGCTGGTTAGGTCGGACTTGGACTTGTGAGGTTTGGTTTTGTTTGTTTCCTGGGAACGTCCAGTTTTCCGCAGCTGATTTTACTGATTAACCCGAACGCATGTCAGCATGTCGGAGTCGTTTCCACGGAAACAGCGCTTTCTTTCTTAACGTCCTGCTCTTTTCACGCTTTCTTTGACGTTCTTTTGAGTCTTCCTGAGCAGGAGTCCAAACGCTAACTGAGAGTAGCCTGGAATTGATGCATCTCCTGCCGGGGCTTCCGTGTTTCCCCCTGGTGGTGGGTTAGTGTGCATGCACGTGTCTGACATTCCCATGAAACCTCTCGCCTCCCTCTGTTTCGGATGCTAGCATGGCTTCCACACTCCTTAGACCGCACACAGGGAGCGAAGGTACCGGTGAAGTACCCATGGAAGGAGAGCAGGGGGTCCTCCATGTGCAGTTTGAAATCGAGACTTAAATTAGGACCCTGCAGCTGAGGTTTGCCGAGTGGACAGTTGAATTAGGTTCACCTGGAAGTGTTTGTTCCCAGTGAAGGTGACTGTAGCGTCACACTTCTAAGGCATGAAGAACATTTCATGACAGAATAGAAGTCATTATCGCACAGACGACTGATCAGTAACAAGCATTAGACAGTGACCTAAAGGATTTTTGGCGAAGAAGCTATAAGCCAATTATGGTTATGGAACTCTTCCAGATTTCACAAAGTAATCTGCAGGCGAAATGAGTGAACCCCTGAGCAGTGTGCGTGTTTGACCAACCTAGGGGCGGGTGGCAGATGAACAATAACCATAGACGTTTTGTAAGTCCTTTCGTTGATAAACAAGGGGGAAAGTCCCAGCCGCTGGGGATGGGGGGTGTAGTCAGCTCGCTTGGAGCTCCGGTCGCTGCACCCGCACCGTCGCCCATCGCTGCGTTTGGTGCTGATGCCTCGCTCTGCTTTTCTCCTCCACCCAGCTTGGCACCCCGTCCCTGCGGTTTCACCCACGTGGGCTCCGGGGGGAGGCGTGCGGCTCGAGGCGATCTCTTCGATTTCGAGACGTTTGGGGTTTCTCCATTTGGTTTGGCCCGTGCAGACTTTGCGCAACCTTCCAAGGCCCCCGATTAGCATTTCGAACGAGCGTGAGGCAGACAAAGAGCCAGAGGGCGTGCGTGGAGAACACGGGCGTACGTGGAGAACACGGGCGTACGTGGAGAACACGGGCGTACGTGGAGAACACGGGCGTACGTGGAGAATGCAGTCCTACAGCGGGCTGAAGCTTTTAGCAGTCTGGGCGAGGTGAAAGGGTCTCTGGGCCTGGAAAGATGCGCAAGGTCCTCACCAAAGCTCATCTTTTTATTTTCTCCATACGGACATCAGACACCCTTCTCTCTCTCTCTCTCTCTCCCCTCTCTCTCTCTCTCTCTTTTCCGTTCCTTTTTGTCCCCCTTGTCTTCCTCAGCAGTCCCTCAATGACAAGCGTAGAAAGAACCTCTTTTCCCGCAAGTTCCCCTTCTACAAGAACAAGGAGGCGAGCGAGCAGGAAACGAGCGATGTGGACCGTAAGTACGACGGCGCTCGGCTAGAGCTAAGGGCTGCGACGCCGCGCAGGGCCAGCAGGGGGCACCTCTCCACCGGGCACGGCACCCATCGACGGCACTTGGCCAAGCACAGCTCGGTCTTGCTGCATATGCAAAACAAACGCTCGGTCCCTGGGGTCCCTTGTTTCGGGGGGGGGTTCGTTTTTGCATATGCACCGTTGCTGCGTCGCTTCGAGGGCGATGGGTGCTGGACCCAGTGGTGGAATCCGCTCCCAGAGCGTTGTCAGTAACCTCCTGTGCTCTTCTGGTTGTTTTGCTTCCTCTCTCTTTTGCTGAGCGCTCCGCAGGACGACCCGGACGACGTGCAATCCAAAGGCCAGAGTAAGTGTCCAGGCTCCATCCTCTTCACGCCAGACAGACGGCCATCTCGTCCGTAGAGCAGACGGCCACTTCGTCCGCACTCTCTCGCTGTCGGCCGCACCCCTTTTTCTCGCCCTCCATCACTTTCATGGCTAGGGTTGGGTACCAGTATCTGGTACCAGTATGGATGCCACATGCAGGGATAGAGCAGTAAAAAAATCCAATCTGCTTGAGTTTTGACGTACCACGGATGCAGTCGAACTGCCAAGACAAGTTTGGAGTCCCAATTTTGCTTCTTCAGCTCGTTAGGAACAAAACCTTATATGTCCACAAATCGCATCCACATGTGTCTGTAGTTTTTTATGAAATTTTATCGTTCACATACATAAAACACATGGACTAGTTTGTGAGACCATTATTAAGACCTCAATGTGATTTGAACAGGTTGAGGGAAGTTTGTGCGCATGTATTTATGAAGGCCATTTGGGCTAGTTGTTGACTTCCCTTGTTTTGTTAGCAATGTTAGCAGTTAGCAGCTTTTGTTGTGAACCAAAGAAGCAGAATTTGGACTCCAAATGTCTTGGCTGATTGTCCACATGCGGGGAAATGTGAAAATCATATATATTAGATGAATTATTTGATCTCTGCTGCTCCGAAACAGATGCTACAATCAACAGAAGCTTGCTACATCGCTAGTTAACGCTACTCTCTGTACTACCTTAAACACTGTTAAAAAGCCTAATGCTAAATGTTCTGAAGTGTGGTTGCATTTCACCAAAAAGGATTCTGACAGACTTTAGTCTAACAGAGTCTGACAAATTTTTAACATGCATTGCGTGTAGAGAGGCGACACGCAGGATCCACTTGAAAGCAGAAGGATTCTCAGAATTTTAATGAATCTATGAAACATTATTTAATGTCGCCAACCTTCACTTGTATTGCTGTTAGAAAGTACCAGCTCAGACACCGTTTAGGCACCTAAAGAAAACATGTTAACACCCGTATCGGCGATACCCGATACCCTGCCCTACTCATGGATCATTACCTCACTCATTACTCCCTCATTCCTCTCTTCTACACCGAGTAGAATTAGTTTGAGGATCTAGGCTTGACTCTATGGGAAGACCACACATGTCTGGTGTCCTGGCCCCCCACACACACACACACACACACACAGGAAGAGGCTCTTCAGCGAGACTGCGGGATAGTTGACTTGCTCTCTGGTTGCTGGTGGCGTTTGAGGGTTTGGGATAAGCCAATCACCAATCTGCCTCGGATCTCTCTGTCTCTGTGTGTGTCTCTCTCTCTGTCTCCCTCTCTCTCTCTGTATGAGATAGTAAGACGCCAGAAATCCTCACAAAGAAGAAAAGAACTGCCCTTCATAACTTAGTAGCTTAGTAGCTACTAAAGACTATCCTTTTCATTTCAGTATGTGACATATATTACGTTCCTACCTTACTGTGCGCAATACTGATGCCTCCCCCTCCTCATCGATACGAGCTGCGCACTGGTGTTCAGTTTGTGAACTGTCACCTGTAATTGCCCTGCTGCCTGTAGCAGGAGTGACCATCCTCAGGCCTGCAACACCTCACAGCCGAGCAGCTGAGCTTCCCTCTGCGCTGCGGGACGCACGCCATGCTTAACTAAATGCATGAGACGTGTTAATGCAGGGGAAATAAAGTACTGTGGCTTCCCTGCCTGGAGTCTGTCTGGTGTAGGGGTTTGTTTTCTATAATACTGCTTTTTTTTGTTTACGAGGACTTTCTTTCTCCGAGGTTTTGTGCTCTGCCCCTAGTGGCCACTGTGGGGATTACACCTGGGTTATAAGTCACGCTTTCGCTTCCCTCACTACAGGTCTCCATCATGCTCGTTGTTTGTTTGTGTTCCTGGGTTTTCACTCTCCATTTCCCTCCTTGTTGTGATTTCAGAGCATGTCACCTCTAATGCCAGTGATAGTGAAAGTAGTTACCGTAAGTTTCTCCTCTTATTTTTTCCTCCACGTCATTCGCCGTTGTCGTTTGCCCTCTGATTTTCCTCTTAATCTCTAACGATTTCTTACTGACGTGCATGCGCACACAACCTTGATGCATCCCGATTTTTTTGCCACAAAGACGTAACGTGTATGTGAATAGATAAGGTTATGCTAACTACACTTTTGCTAACATTTTAATACTGTATATCATATGGTAACATATTAAAACATTGTCATAGCTGGTCGTGTTAGCCAGGGGGACAACTACCAGCTCCCTCTTTGTAAGGGGCATTGCAGGACACAGACGGTAGAATGTTCTGGAAGCCTGCAACCACACAGTCACATAGATACAATGCTCAAATCAACCAGGCAGGACTAAGCCAAATCCTAGCCCAGTCTCCATAGCAACAGAGCTTTCCATTGCCCCTCCCCAGAGCACCCCACCCCCCTCTCTCTCTGACACTATCTACAGTGCTACTGTGGCTGTACTTTAAAACCTAGATGTTAATTCATTGTCTCAGGCTGTCCTAAACATATTCTTGTGCAGTATGTGTAGCCATGATCACATTCAGGGACATTTTTATTTAGCTGCATGCCATAATGGCATTCCTGCACATTACATTCAGTACATCCTCTCATTTTACTCTTATAATTAATGAGGCAAACTTGTAAATTCTATTCAGACGTCATTCAATACATCATTATATATGTTCTTGTCAACACCTATTAGGAATAGCAGAAAGAGTATTATGGTTATGTTTGGATTTCTGCGCTAACTAAAGTGGTGAGATTTCTCCTCACGCTCTGTAGCAGCGCAAACCCATCTGCCTGAAAGGCGCCACCCATCTGCCTGAAAGGCGCCACCCATCTGCCCGAAAGGCGCCACCCATCTGCCCGAAAGGCCTAGATCTGCAGGAAGCCACAGAGCTTTTCCACTGGAGCAGTCCCACCCCAGCTTGAGGAGGGGGAGTGGGGGGGGGGGGGTTTGTTCTGGCGACCTCTAGTGGTCACCCAGAGCACGGCTGCCTTTAAGCGTAACGTTGTGCTTCACCCGCAGGTGGCCAGGAGGAGTATGTGCTGTCCTACGAGCCCGTACAACAGCAGGAAGGTGAGCGTGCGGGTCAAATCGCCGTGTCAGCTGGCGGCATTTACGCGTGTTTGTCTCAGAACATCCTCTGGGTCATTTAGTGCTTTGGATCTTTGGCGGATTTCATATTAGACCTGCTGTAATATATTGGCATCTGTAAAGTTTTTTTTTTATTTGCTTATTTTTACCTAAATGTAACAAATGTAACCTAAATGTCACAAAAAGATTACCCATAATAGTAACCCATGGTGTGTGGTTTGACTGTGATGCTATAAAGAACAAGGGCGGTTTATTGTGTCATTTGGGGCTTCCCCTCCTGCAGTGAACTACACTCGGCCGGTCATCATCCTGGGCCCGATGAAGGACCGTGTGAACGATGACCTGATCTCAGAGTTCCCCGACAAATTTGGTTCCTGTGTTCCTCGTGAGTGTCTGAAGGGCGTGGGCTCGTATGCAACGTGTGCACGTGTGTGTGCTTAGATATTTCCTAAACACATCGTCATGAGATTTTTCCCATATAAGTTGTTGCAACCTGCTTCAGTTACTTCAAAAAAATTTACCCAAACCCTTAATGAGCTTTGGGCCGTGTGGGAGTAATTTAGTGTAGTTGGCATATTCGACCTCTGTAACTATGTTCCTGCGTTTGTTGCAGTAATCATGTTATTATAATTAATAATCATGTTGTCATCAGTATCCGTTTGAACTAGACAGCATCCAGCTGTCCATGTGCTACACATCCACAAGCTCCAGTCTGTTGAACTAGTCTGTTTGGCAGGTGTGAGGATTTCTAGGTTCCTGAAACGATTGTAGAAATTCTATATTCATTTTGTTGCTTCTCAGAATGTTCTGGAATGTTCTAGAATGTTCTGGAATGTTCTAGAATGTTCTGCAATGTTCTAGAATTTTCTCCAGGAGCAAAATTCCAAATTGCACAGCTTTGCTACCTGAGCTGCTCTGTGGAGAGCGGGGTGGTCAGGGACAGGAAGTGACAACACGCCCCTTCAGCCATTCAAACCCGCGCCTTCCCTGTCCCGCCGTTGCAGACACGACCCGGCCCAAACGGGACTACGAGGTGGACGGGCGCGACTACCATTTCGTGGTGTCCCGTGAGCAGATGGAGAAAGACATCCAGGAGCACAAGTTCATCGAGGCGGGCCAGTACAACAACCACCTGTATGGCACGAGCGTGCAGTCTGTGCGCGAGGTGGCTGAGAAGGTGAGACACCAGGGGGCAGTACTGAGTACTGATCTAATGTCGGTATATAGTCTAGCAAACTTAATTGCAAGCTAATTGGTATTGCTAATATATCACAGTATAAATCTTGGGATGGGATTGTGACTGATTTTACATGTTGTTTTAATATACTTTGCACAATTGTTTTGTAAGTGGAGGTTTCACATAGCATGAAAATATAAAGGACAACTGTTGTTTTTGTGTATCCAGTGCTGCATGGAGCCATACTAGGTTAAAACACTACGCACAGTGCATAGGCTGACGGGATTAAAGTGTATTAGGATTAGAGTGACGGTAAAATCTTCACCAGTCTGTTGTAATGTAAATGAGAGCGATGGCAGGGCGTTCTGCATGTGTCCCTGATATCTCCGCTCAGCTCTCCTCTCTGGCCCCGCAGGGCAAACACTGCATTCTGGATGTGTCGGGCAACGCCATCAAGAGGCTCCAGGTCGCCCAGCTGTATCCTATCGCTATCTTCATCAAACCAAAATCAGTGGAAAACATCATGTGAGTTGGCAACTCACGCTCCCAAACAAACACACACACACTGAACACGGTGCATTCAAAACTGTGCATGTTCACATGCGCTTGACATATTTTGCTTGTAGATTTTCAGTCATCCATATTTGAGACTGGGGCCTGTGGTGGTGGTGATGGTGATGATGATGATGATGATGATGGTCTGGGTGTGTGTGTTTCTCAGGGAGATGAACAGGAGACTCACAGAGGAGCAGGGCAGGAAGACGTACGACAGAGCCATGAAGCTGGAGCAGGAGTTCACAGAGCACTTCACAGGTCAGTCCGTCCTCTGTCTCCCTCTGGTGGCCAGTCCTGAATTACAAGAGACACTGACTGGTTCCCACAGGCAGCATGTGCAGTATATTGGAGGGCTGTATCAGCTGGAGAAGATACAGTGCATCTGTGCTGCATTTCACTCTTAATTTCATCATAATCCCATCACTGATGACTTGTATGTTGTCATCGTGCTTGTGTGTTGCAGCCATTGTCCAGGGGGACACCTTAGAGGAAATCTACAATCAAGTGAAACAGATCATCGAGGAACAGTCTGGGCCATACATATGGGTACAGTCCAAGGAAAAACTATGAACAGCTGCAAGATCCATTTTCCGGCCCGTTCAATGTTGTATTTATTATGTTTTTTTTTTTTTGGCTAATTTTTTTCTTAACAAATTAATCTGACCCTTCAGTCTCTCCCTACAATATCACTTAACAGTCTCGTCCTTCTGAAGTCACGACCCGCGCCAGTGAGTGACGGCTCCTTCAGTAGGTGTTCCACAAGTGTGGATATTATGTCCTCCTCTGATTCCAACTGCTTCCAACTTAGAGTGAGGGGCTTTATACAAGACCAGCATCCATTACCAAGGCTTTGGAAACGGTACAGTTCCTTAATGTTTAAGGGAGGTTTTACTTCAAAAGGAAGGAGAGATACAGAGCTGGATCATTTTTATTTTCCTCGTCGTGCAAGGTAATACAAAGGTTGAGTCTCAGGCATTGGAATCATAAAATGGAGGAAAACAAATCACAAAACGCAAAACTTTGCACGTTGCAGCTTTAAGAGCATGTGTTCTCTAACCTTCCCTCATAGTCCCGTGTTTTCTGTGCGTTTACCATGGTTTTCTTTTGCTCCGGACTGTTGGCACACATATTTCGCTCTTCGTTAAATGTTCACGTTAGAGAGCCTTTTTGAGTTTTGTTTTGGCCTTGTTAGTTTCTAGGAACAAGTCAACATCACAATGTGACAGTTAAACGCTGGGTTGATCTGTTTTTCCCCCCCTTTTCTTACTTTCTGATCAGTGTCTTACATTTTGAGTACTTTGGTTTTACATGTAGGAAAGTCTGTAAGGAACTGCCATTTTAAGAGATGTCCGTGTACATCTGTGGCTTCAATTGCCAGTGCATACATGAAAGAAATTTATTGTACAATGAAATAACAGATATTTAACCCTCCATGAACTGCCTATTTTGTTATAATAAAAGACTATATTGAACTTTACTTAAGCACTACTACTATGGGAGTTATTTTCTTTACATTGTAAGACATGTAAAAACGAGAATTTACAGAGACTCTTGTAATATTGATATATATTTTTTCCCCCCTCCTTCGTTCACCACCTTTGTCATTCGTTTTCCTTATACGGAAGCAGCCTCAAAGGAAAAGGGCAGAGTGGAGTGTGTCTGTACGGAGACCAGACGCCGAAGCTAGCGCGCGTGTGCGGCGTTTAAGTACGGTCAGGCTTCGCGCTAACCCGGCTGACTCGGCACCGGCTAACCAGCTCCCCCGTCTCTGTCCCTCTCCCTCCTGCTCAACCCCCCTCACGTGTGCTCCGTGAGTCTTTACAGCATGGAAGAGAGCAGTGCCCGATCTGTTCTCCCCTCCCAGCCGCGGAGATTCTGAGCAAGAAGGAAACGAGCTCCGCGCGGCCGGGTCATGCGCAGGACCGGCGCCGGTGATCCACTCGCTCCATAGAGACTTCTCCTTTTCTAAAAACTGTCCAGGAGAGGGCGCCCTGGCTTGCTCTTCTCATGACATGATTGTTTTCTATAAGACTGCTTGTTGTACCACCTCACCACCTCTGCTTTTTAGGGACACTTTGGGACTGAACAGTGAATACATGTAAAGAACCTACTGATCTGATTCATTCCGTTGATCAAGAACCAGAGGAGAACGGCTAATTCAACAAATAAACTTTTTCTCATACAAAACTGCTAGTATGTGCGCGTTCCTTTCTGAGGGGAATATTGTGCAATATTGTAAGCTGCATGCTGTGTAGTTATTCGTATAATTAGTTTTTCCTAGAAACAGTTCATATCCGTCATAACTCACTGTAATGAATACCTGGACCCCAAACCTTCTGCACTAACTGTTAAATCAGCGTCATTTTAGGTATACCTTGTAAATAAGCTTAACCATAATAGATATCTATTGATTTAATGACTGACTATGCATAGCATGTATAAACATATTTTTGGCGTGCTGGGATGTAAGGAAGCAGTCAGCTCATCAGATCTATACTGACCAAAAATTGCATGGTAGTAAATGAAGTAGGATTATGAAAAATAAATTCTGCATCCGCACACGTGATCAATAGGATAACAGCCCTACCTTCTCATTGGATGCTGGATTCATGTGACTGTGCACATGATTCATTTCACACTTGGTGTATAATTCAGAAATTAAATCTACAAAACCCAGACTTCACCAGTGGTAAGTGTAATGGGGCACTAACTCTGTATATTATATAAAAATTATACAAAACAAACTGATGGCTTGTTTACAATAGAACTGTAGGGAATACAGCACAAGACTCATGTTATTTGTGATAAATAATTAATAGATAAAAGGCATGACAGCAACAACAGAATTTATCAACTGACAGATTTATAATCTAACATTTCTTCGTTTAAATTGATTGAACATCCCGGATTTCCGACACGTTACCTACATGTTCTTACAGTGTTTTGCATCATTTGAACTCGTCTCGACTCAAGTCCGCATCAGTCACTTTTTGTCTTTGATTTGTCGAGAGGCGTCTCGTATTCCCTCTTTCACCTCTCTGACAAAAGTATCCCGAAGCCTGGTAGCTCTCTGACCCAGCTCTCCTGTGCTTCTGGGGATTCTAGTCGCCTCCTCCCGCACTTGGCGAAGTGTGTCAGATTTGATCATCTTCGCTGAAACATCTTTTGCTGCGATTTGGGTTTTGGTGATGGCGAAGGCCGTGATCTGTGCTGCTCGCCGTATGGGTCGGGACTCGGCGAGCTTCTCCACTAGCTGAGCGTTGTTTATCAAGGCATACATAATTCTCCGCAACACCATGTTGGACCTGTTCCAGAAACATTGTACTATTATTGTGTCCCCGTTTTCTTTTGGTATTTGCAGGTATTTGCAAGTGCGTGAGACAAAGAAAACAAATCTTACCTCTAAGGCGTTCAAGGTCCTGATCGAATTTTCGGCAGTCGATTAGCAAGATGTACGATCGGTGCTTCGGCCGTTCTAATTAAATAACAGTGCCACCTATAGGCATGGGGTGTAAAAAATACTGGGTCTTGAACGTTCTCAGGACCAGGAATCTTTAAGCTTTCACCATGGCCCGCAAGATAAAAATGCAATTACGGGTGAAATTGTAGAGCAAATAAAAGACCAGAGATTGAAATAATAATCATATTCTAATAATAGTTAGAATAGATGTAACTGTTCAGTTTCTGATATCCTCCAGACTGACTTGTATTATCAGCTGCTGCCTGTAAAATTTACCTTGAGGAACACATTAACCTTTCGATTAACCGTTCACAGTGCACAGCGTTCCACATTCAGCCTGAAGGAAACCATTTTATCTTGACTTCCTGGGGGAGGTTGCATGATGGCTGCCACCCTCAGAGAGATTTGTATGGGATTTTGCTTGCAGCTGATCTGACTTCATGAATAATGAGTTTCCCTGTTTTGTTTTTTTAGAATTTTGTCTAAATTCTACAGAAACACTTGACTATTGCCTCAGCATTAATATGGAACTGTAATTTCTAACATCTTATGGAGCTCCCTCGTTTGTCCAAACCTGTCACCTGTCAGTAACTTTATCTTAATCATGACCCCAGTCAGTGGCCGATTGGCAACCAGGTACATGTTTTAACCAACTCTGTGTCTCATTGACATACACATATAGTGTTGTTTATGTAGTGGAGGACAGTATTTTCTAACATAAATCTAATTATTAGTACATTACATTACATTATTTCTTCATCAAAAGTGCATGCAGTGGTGTTAGTGGATTCTGTGGAGAACAATGAATGACTCTGCATGCAGAGAATGTGTTCAATTCACACGCAGCTCCAGATAAGCTAGCCAACTCCTTTCAGTCGCCGAGTAGCTCATGAGCTGAGCGTGTTCTTGGGAAGATACTATATCTACTCCAAACACTGCAACCTTGACGCTACTCTGGCCTTCCAGGGTAGGAGTGCGTGTCCGTGTCGGCTCAGGCCGAGGATTGCATCATCTCCAGTGCCCCTGTTCGGTTGCTCTTTTTCGGGGTGATGGGGGTTGCCGGTTTACTTTCTTCTTCAGGAAGTTTGACCACCTGCTCTACGGCGCTTCCGAGGTGGGGGAAGGTCAACGGCACACCCATGACCCCTGCTGGGGGAAGGTCAGTGGCACACCCATGACCCCTGACCCCTGAACTCCTTGAATCTACAATCCGTTTGCAGTTTCACAGCTCTTTACACAGACAGCGCCACATGTGTAGATTCTCACGGAGATTCTCACGGAGATTTTCACAGAGAGGACGGCTTAACCTTTATTTACTAAGCTTCACTCATGGATATATGCATATGAGCAACACCACAATAAAATCCCATCTGTGCAATAATAACAAGAGATTTTGGGCATCAAATCTGCTCTCGGTTAGTAGCTATGGTGCCACAATTAGTGGGAGTGAGTGGCCACAGGCGTGTGTCCTCTCTCCATCACACACACAGTGTCCCAGTGTGTAAGGATCCATTTTACTATAGTGTCACTGCATCTTAGTTATTAGAGTGCAATAACCAAAATGACTTGAAGAAGGACTACGGCACGATCTTTACCACCTACGATTGACAACCAGAGTGAAGGTTGAACATGGAAGGAAGCCCTTTGTACAGCCTTATGATGGACAATGATGTTTCTTTTTTTTCCCCCCCAGTTAACACGCTACATGTGGTTAGAAAATGGGAGGACAACTGACAGAACGAGAGAACGCAGAACGTTATTGGAAGGGAGTGGCCACAGAGGAGCCTGGGTGTGATATCTGGCTGAAGCCGTCTGTCTGAGCTCTGGTGAGAAGCGTGTTGGGGGACGAATGTTTCCAGAGAACATTTTACCCCCGCGCTGTCCCATCCGAACACTTATAATAATGCCTTACACTTATATAGCGCTTTTTTTTCACGGAACTCAAAGCACTTTACAATTTCGTGCATTATTCATTCACACCTCAATCACACCTGGTGGTGGCAGCAAGCCACTAATGTAGCCACAGCTGCCCTGGGGCAGTCTGACAGAAGCGTGGCTGCCAATCCGCGCCTACGGCCCCTTCGACCACCAGCAAACACACACACACACACACATACACACTTAAATTGCAGGCAATCTAGAGTGACCAATCAACCTAACATGCATGTCTTTGGACTGTGGGAGGAAACCGGAGTACCCGGAGAAAACCCACGCAGGCACAGGGAGAACATGCAAACTCCACACAGAGCAGCCCAGACCGAGAATCGAACCCAGACCGCCTTGCTGTGAGGCGACAGTGAAAACCACCACACCACCATGCCGCCAGAAGAACTAAAGAGACTGGTTATATGTGCCCAAGAAGGGTAGTTTTCGTTCGCCCTCTTTTACTGGAAATGTCTTCTGCATGTCCGTGGTCTGTCACACACAGTTCACTGCATGGCAGTGTTTTCACTTGTGTGTCCCAATATCCCTTGAAGACTAACCAGTAAGCAGGTTGGTTTACTACTCAAAAGAACTTTCAGATTAACCCTGAGGTTCAAGTGATTCTGTGCACTTATAGAAGAAATCTCAAGGTAAATTTCTTTAGTACCATCAAATCGTCCTTGAATTCCCAGAACTGAACCAACAATATTTTATCTTCTTGTATTTCATGACCCCTGGTGTTTTGTGAAAACTTGCAATGATGTAGCTTGTGCCAAACGAAACAACTGGTAAGTAGTAGAACAAAGTCGTAATAGTAGAACAAGTATCACTTCTGAAATCTAACCTACTAACCAATCCAAATACAGCTGCACAGCATTGTTGTAATAAAATCCATCTGGGAAGTCAGTGTCTATGAAGCCAGTGATACATCTTTTTCCATATTTATTAAAGTCCATATTTATTTAAAGTTGTTACTAATGCTCCCTGTTTTGTTGTTAGTGAGATTGAGCAGAGAAGAAACTGAGGTTAACTAGGAAGTAGGGAGGTCATTGCTTTCTCTGTCTGTCTTGCTTTTTCCCTTTCTCCCTCTTTCTTTCTGCCTGTCTCTCTTCCCTTCTGCCTCTCTGTCTCTCTCTCCCTCTCTCAGCTGTCTGTCCTATTTGTGAGATACAGATAAGAGGCTGTTCTCAGAAAGCACAGCCCTGAGCATGTGTGGTACTGATATTGTTCAGAAGAAAGAGGAGGGCTGGAAATGATGGTGCGCACGCGCGCGTGTGTGTGTGCATGTGTGCGTGTGTGTGTGTGTGTGTGTGTGTGTGAAGGTGCATCCGTGTGCGGCAGTGCTGCGAATAGTTAACATGGGGCTTGTGGCCACGAGGCCACGACCTTGAGTTGCAGCTGTCACTTCCTGGCGAAAGGTTGTGATGATCTTTCCCCTGTGTCAGCGCAGACTCCAAACAGGTTGTGGTGTCTGGACCCCCCTGAAGCTCCACCAAACACCACCTTCAAAACCAGAGCAGTCTGGACTGCTTAGCAGCAGGCCAACTAAAAGGTTGGGGGCTCTGAAGTGTCAGTGGAAGACATCACACAAAAACGTTCATGTGCCCGTCGATATGAATGTGCACGTCAAGTCAAATCAACCAATAGAATTTTTGATATAAAAGAAATGAAAAGCTAAAACAAAAGAAGTTTAGATGTTCTAAGCTAAAATGAAAGAGTTACAAAAGTAGCCCTATAAAGTACATTTACAGAGGAAATTCCTATTAGGACCATGCTTGGATGCTCTGCTTACATTTGTGAAGAAACCTATAATTAACCAGCCCAATCGCATGCGTGCAAATCCATGTGAATGGACAGACGTATTCCACACAGATTTTCTAAGGTAAATAAAGCAAGTAACTTCTCATGTGCGTGGATCAGATTTTACCTGGGGCACCTGGAAGTAAATGTTTATGTCTTTAGCGTGTAATTACAGTGTTCGGTAACAGGCGGTAGTGTGCAGGCGTGCGAACTCCGCACTCTTGGATTCCAGAACTGGAAATAAAAGCTGTTTACGTTTCTGGAGTTGAGGTGGATATTAAGAGGGAGATCTGAGTTAATCCAATTTGTTTTGTGGATGCTATGTGCACAGACCTTACTCCGCACACCGGTGACCTCCTCCTGGGCTTACACACACTCCCTCATCTCGGCAGGGTGCAACAAGGAAAAGGGGTGTTTAATTGATAGGATCACTGAGGAAATGCAGCTCCCCACACAGATGAGTCTGCTTCCCCAACAAACTATAAGCAGCTACTACAAAATCTTTAGAGCATGAAAACTGTAATTAACCAGCATTGCATTTTTGCATTTTCCCACTGTGCTAATGTATATTTCTGCTGACAACCGGTCGCTTCTGTTACCAGACGTGTAATCGTTGTCCTTTCAAATCCACCTGCGGAGCAGAGAGATTAAAGATATAGATGCCAAAGACCAAAATGGGGCTTGCAGCATGGGGGGCCACTCATGACCTTTGTGTTGATTAATGCCAACCAAGAGCCCCCCCCAAGGAAAGAACTTGGGCTCATGCCAACCCTTATGCATGTCTGTGGTGTACCCTTAAGTCAGGCTTCTCTTTGTGAGTCTTGTTTCCATAGAAATATTGCTCAGACGTCTTTTTTTCTAGAGTAAGAGTCCCTAAATATTATACAAAATATTTTTATGCAAGTTACTATTTCAAAGGTGTTATGTTCTTGACAGCTTTACAGTTTTGTTGTTATGAAAAACAAAGGGGTTATCTACTAAGTGGTAAAACCTCAATTTACATTGTGATCTGAAATCCACAAGTCAAATTGCAAATTAGAAATCAGACTGAGATTACGTAACGGAAACTATAAAAAACGACCTTTTAAGATAAAAACAAGTTACATTACACATCTGTAAGTTGCAGTAGTCTACAATTTCTATATATCCGTGATATCACTGACCATGGAGTAATGTATGTAGTTTACAGCTACAGTAACTGAAGTAGTATTATAGCTCAACACTGTAACTCAGCTAGAACCCGTGTAGGTGTAGCCTGGTTTTAAAAGGGACCGTGATGAAGCCAAAGCTTCTTATTCCACACCTGCGAGACATTAGTGAAACTCGTGACCACTGCCATATTTTCACAGGTGCTGCAACACTGACCAGGAGACCCGCGGTGGCAGGCCACTTTCCTGAGTACATCCCAGAAAAGAGTTTCTGGTTTGATGCTTTTGGCGTTATTAAGACTTTCCGCTCTATTTCAGATGATGGTGCGAATGTCTGCTGTGCAGACTCTCGGAAAAGAAAGAGATCTATTCATTACTAAATATTGGCTTCCTGAAAACCTCTCCATAAGAATCAAGTACACAGGCTGAGGAAGAAATATGAAAATCTGGCACAAGTTTGACAGCCCGCCCTGTTTGACAAAGTTTCTGTCTACAGTATGGAAAATGATTCTTTGAGAGATGCTGTAGGATCAGAACATAAAAACAAAAGGATGAACCTCAGATGTCTCTTGTTGCTCTAATTATCTGCACTTTTACGTTGTTAAATTGCAAGTTTACATGTATAATGTGTACAAATACACTCGGAATAACACAAAGGTTACACCTCACGAGCAACACAATGATGCTAAAGTGTTCGAAATGTGTTCAAGCTGTTTGTTTAAGTACTAATAGCACACACTCATAAAATGTTAACATAGGTTTCCATGGCGTTTAGAAACTTCCTCGTGCTTTGTACGGAGACATCTCACGATACTGATACTTCATCTCACTGGTTTAACTCTGGAGCTAATTATTCCAGCGCCAGGCGATGTATGTCAAAATGCAGGAGACAGTTTGTAACACAACACGCCCCAATTAAATCCAAGATGCCCTGGCACACAAACGGAAAATGTAATTTCTTTTCTTGCGTGTTTCAGCGGCGCTTGCAGATATGACTGCACGCGCTCACGTAGTCGGATGTGACGTTGTGGCATTGCTGATTTTTTTCTGTCCATTGAAACCTCGAGCAAGGTTGCTTCAACGCTCTTACTCGAGCGACGGCAGAAGAAAGACGAAAGGTCCTGTGCGCTTAGGGTATGTCCAGAAACTTTACAGCATTAGTAACTTTATGGTTTTTGCCTGCAGATGCAGTATGTTATTCGCGTATTGACTGTAGTGTGATTTATGTTTACTTTCATAAATGCTTTTAATACATAAATGCTTATGCGCTGATGGGACCGCAGCGTGGTTAATTCTAGAACGTCTTGTGGGTCAGTTTGAACCAGTTGGAACTTTGTCAGTCCGGTTTAACATATGCTTACACAAATACACAAATAAGAAGTCTAATGCAGGAGAACGGATATGGTGAACAAGGCGTATTTTGAACTATACCAAACAAATTATGTCAAGTTCAACAGCACGTGGACGTAGCTGACCTTGACAACAACTACATTCCAACCAAAGTTAACTATCCGAGGAAGGTCAAGACCTTAAAATGCGAGTAATGATAACGCTACTAGGTGTGAATTCAGTGTTTTTGGTAATGACAAGCAGCATCATAGTAGCGAATATAATATTACTGATTTATCAAGGATCTTGTTCCAAATGAACCAGTAACTTCACCTGCTGGAATAGTGGTGATGTAAATTCGGGTCGATATTAGAGTAGCAATGACTTGTCATTGTGTCAGCTGCTTAATCTGTTTGTTACAGAAAATCAGTACTGCTGGATATCTGGGTGATCTGTAACAGCTGTAAAATGCCATTTCACGGGTTATGGTTTTTGTATAGCAAGGGCGATTTGCAGTGTGCCTTTGATATGTTCCGTGCACTTACATGCAAAGATAGTGTACACTTCATCTTATATATGGTTTTATATGATTTTATATATTCAAATATAATAATTAATTGCCAATATTAGTACCATTAACTCTTGGATATAATTCTACACATATATGAAAAGGAGAAGCTCAGTTTAACTTCGCTGAAGATTTATTGCAGCCACAGGGGAAAAAGGTGATTTATTCCCTACTGATTAATGTCTTTCTTACCGTTACAACATGACGAGACGTGTTAATGCTCAGGTCCAGGGGCAGTTTCAAGGGGCTCGAGAACACTTAAACGTAACTCTACCAGTCTTAGAACTTTCCAGTGTGACTCTCACATGACCGGGTACAGTAGAGCAAAATATTAGGTATTTTAATCCGACAAATGAACGGTTAAAACAGCCCCAAAAGGATGGCTTTCAGAGCGTCACATAAAAAAATCGTTCAGAATGACACATTAAATAAAGCAATCATTTTTTTTTCTAGAACAAGCGAATACATGCTAAAATGAGTTTCTTTTTAATGAAAGAATGATTTTAGCCGGCCTGGCATGCTTCCACGTTCTGCGGTGCTCTGGGCGCTTTTGAATGGGTAGCAAACTGAGCCGCGCACTCATTAGAAAATAATTCATCAAACTTTGTTTATTAAGACGTAACAACATAATTGTGTCATTATATATTACGTGTGTTGTTGTTTGTGTCGATTTTTGATATTTATATATGAGTTACTGGCACCAATATCCTCAGTGGTCATGACTGCATGACAAATCGGGTTATATGAATGTCGATCAGGTGGGTCAGTTTGAACTTTGTCAGTCCGGTGTAACATATCCGTATATATATGATGCAGTAAGATACAGTGAGGCAATTTAATAAACACTTCTGATTCCTGTACAGCCACTGATCTTAGAGCCACAGGGCCATGGGCTGTGAGGCAGAGTTTGATCTGATTGTATGCGATCCGAGTAGGGTGTAACCCGAAAACCACTTCCCTATCTCACGCACGCACGCATCACACTAGTCTGCTGGGACAGATAGCAATATAGTGTTCTTCGAGAGGAACCTTCAGAGGAACCTTGTGGTAGAGGGACCTTAATGTCTCAGTGTCATTGGACTTTTAAGATTTTTAAGGCCAACTGAACTCTGTTACAGTCATTTAGCTCCAAAGGTATGGCTTTTTGTGTGGGTTGTTCGTCATCCTCACATCAAATCATTGATGGTGAACTTCCTATCTTAAATACAGAGCTATTTATTTCTTATATATTAATCCAAAAGCCAAGACAAGAGCCCGTATGAATTTCAGTGTTGTTTCAGTTCATGGCAACTACATGTCAAAAACGCACCGGTCAGATTGCAGAAATAATTTTATAGTGTGGGGTACTTTTAGCGACCACTACTGGCCAAGCCAACAAGCGCATGCTGGTAAAGACCAGCCGTGCCATGGAATTTTTAGCCAGTTAAAACTTGATCAAACCGATGTAATCAATCGGCATTTCGTCAGATTTGGGATAGAATTACATCCATTTAAGCGTTACGTTCCTAAAATGCTCTATAGTTTATCTGTCTTTCCAAGGAGGCACTTATATACAGTCTGTGAAAAGCAGCGGTACTGTGATATCTGTGCTCCTTATTTAGACTCTTATGACTTTGTCATTGGCATGTCCACCTGCCACTAGCAAGCACCACCAAAGGTCAAGAAAAGGTTATCTTTTTTAAATTACACATTGCATATCCCTCTCAACATGTAAATAAATAAAAAATGACAGTCTAATCTGTAGGTTGTAGTCTAAACAGTAACAGGCTGTACTCTAACATTTGTTTTAATGGGGGTTGAAAGAATATTTCAGTGAAATGATTTTGCAGCCAACACATTAGATTTGGCTCACATTATTTTCTGTCACAGTCGGGATCTCTGCATTGTTCGGCTAGGTGAAAGAATGTCAGGTGATCTCCACCACATTTGTGGAGTCCGGTTTCCACGTGCAGCCAATCGATTCTTCCATCCCCGGATGAAGCCTCTAGTATTGCAAATCTTGTCTGCCGCATTTTTTGAGAGGTTTTCCCTTTCATAAGCTCACACACTCAAAAGAAAGCTGATCTGTTTGCCCACGAGGCTCTAACGCATAAGATGGCAGCTTTCTGTTCTGATTAAATTTCAGCTTCAGGAAATGCACAGTCAGTCTGCTTGTACCAGGAGGCTAATTTTACCCCACTGTAGTTTCAGGAAGAATATATTCCCACTCTGATTGCTCTGGGTAAAAGGGAAGTGTTATACCACGTGTTATCTTGAGGATCCTGGCAGGTATTAGTTCTACTGCAGTGCTGAAATAATACATAATACAGTCTGGGCACAATGAAACACTGTGAGAAGGAACTCAACACTTTCTTTTTTTCTGTGCGTTCGTTCTTTATAGCCTGCAGAAAAGAGTGCAGAATAAGCTACAGTTTAACTTCAGCTTCTGGACTTGGTCACAGAATAGTACTTCAAGGTACTTGGAAAGACACTTGAAGTGGTGACTTTCTGGAAAAATGAACAATCGTTTTGTTGTACTCTGTGTTGTGTTCACTGTATTTCAGTGCATCACCATTTTTGGTTGAATGGCCACTTTAAAACTGTAGACTTAAGTATCACGCATTTAACAAGTTCACCATCTCTCTCTGCTTTTCAGACGTTCACCGAGGTCGCAATGGATCAAGCCAGGTCGACGATATCAAAAATAGTAAGTCATGCTTGTTGTGCTGTTTTAATTGGAAACCTTAATTATGGGACCTATTACAGTTCTCTTGCCTATTGAAAAGAAACACGAAACAAGCAATGACCCATAATGCATCAGTTATTACTAGGCCATGTATATGCTATGGATGGACTAATGAATATTCCTAAAACTATTAGTGGTTCTGGAACATATCTCCCGCGATAAACGAGGATTTACTGTATAAAAAGATATTACTTTGCAGGAAGCATGCTAATCAAACATAGGCACCTTTTTGTGGCTTGGGGGTGAGGAAAGCTGATCCCAGAACAGCTATCTTTGTCTAAGACTATTTATATTATAGACCCTGGCCACGCTACACTGGAACATTAATGTACTATCACCAGCCTGGAGACCGCAGTGTTTACCTTAATCTTGCCACATGTCCACAGTTCAACGGAGAGCCGCGCTCCTATACACGCTTCAACCTCACCCAGAACATGGAGGGGGACAACAGCCAGGTGGAGATGAAGCTGTCATCCGACATGGATGAGGAGGTGGGGGGGAATGGAGTCGGGGAGCACGTCAAGCACCACCCTCATCAGTCCTACGCCAGCAAACCTCATCAGCGCGCCCCCAGAAACGTATGCTTCATGGTCGCCGGCATCATGCTCATCTTTGTCATTGGTAAGAACACTTGATTTCTCACTGACCTCTAGTCAGTTTATGGCCACAAGAACACCACCCTTTTGGATGGCGCACAGGTCTCAGCGCAGCAGGGACGCTAACATGGTACTTCCATGGTACTAGGTGCTCTGCTGATATGGGTGTGTCACGCATAGCAGTGTTGCTGGAGCGTTTACACTTTGCGCACTCGAAAGTGGTCTGGCGCCTAGAGATATCCAGATAACTGCTGTCCTGTGTAACTGACCATGGCTACAGAGTTGGAAGATAGTGAACACAAATTTCCAAGGCAACAGATTGGCTGTAGTCTCTAATTGTATAATAACATAATGCTTAAAAAAGGCAATCTTCTTCTATCCACCCAACCTGCATTTCCATGTCACATGAATCACAGAATGTATACATAGCATTTTGAGATCCCATTTATTCCAGTACTAAACTAGTAAATTACGTTTGTAAGAGTTTGACCGCTACTGTTTGTTCACCTCAAGGAAATATAGCCGGTACCATTTTCTCTTAAACCACTACCCATGAAACACTGGTGTAAAGTTTCCATTGAAAGGTTCTGGGGACAAGAATGTGGACTGGATGTTGCATTCAATTCAGCTGTCCCTCAAAATTTGACCCAATCATGGTATCTGCAGCAAGCTGTTATATAAAATGTTTTCAGAGTATACTTTCAAAAAGTGGCAGAGACAAAATCAGCCATTTCAAAAACTGGTGGAGACACCTCCCCATTGCAAAATACATCTATGGGCTCAGGCCCTACCTCATTAACCTTGTCACGTTTGTGTAATAATGTGATATGCAATACCCTGTTTTTCAGGATACCTGATTGGCTACCTTGCACACAGAAAGACAGATGTAGGCTCTCCAGGCTGTGCTAGTGCTGTTTCCACCAATGGTGATGATGACACCATATATCAGACAGAAACGGTTTCCAGTCTAGACTGGAGTGACATTACGAGCTTGTTCAAAAGCAAACTCACTCAAGACAGTGTTGAGAAGAGCCTCAGGTATTGACATGTAACTGTTACTACACTTCTGGTGGCCCAGTATCTAGAATGTTCTTTCTAAAACATGTTCTAGAGCAAAGAGGAGGTTCGTGTTGCTAAACTACTTTCTCTTTTTTTTTTCTCTCAGTGAATTCGCCTCTGACAGTCACCAGGCAGGATCTCCAGGAGATGAGGCACTCGGCAATAAAGTGCTGAAAAGATTCAAGGATTATGGAATGGACCCCTGGACTGACGAGCACTTTGTAAGGATCCAGAACCGCCCTCCCAGTGGTGCCAACAAAGTGACCTTCCGTGATAAAACATTTGCTGAGTCTGGCTTTTTGTCTTACAGCGCCCTCGGATCAGTTCAGGTTCGTGTTGTTGCTCTAGTGTGCAAATTCTCTCTGTCACGTGACATATCTAAGTGTCTAAGCTGTACTGCTTGGTCTCACAGGGTGCAATTTTATATGCATTTTATGGACAAATGGATGATTTGAGACGCTTACAAGACCTTAACATTAACACTGATGGAAGAGTCCTCTTGGTCAGAGCTGGAAAAATTAGTTTTGCTGAAAAGGTGGGTTTGTATTTATTTATTTATTTGCTCATTCAAATTTTTTTTTAATTAATTTGACTTGCTAATTGTTATGTTTTTTTTTGTTTGTTTGTTTATGAAAAGTACAGGTCGCTAATGCAGTCAGTGTGAATGCAAGTGCAGTGTTGATCTACCCAGACCCTGCTGACTATTCGTTTGATGGGGAAACTGACCTGTTTGGCCACGTAAGTCCCTACAAATGTCCTTGAATTACTAAAGACCTCATCGATTTTTTTTTGCAGAGATTTCTGAAACTGTAAGATTGGCCTGTAATTTGCAATACCACGGTAGCCTCCTACCACCACCACCATGGGTCCCCTCAGGATTTAATACTCACTTTTGTCCCCTTAAGATTTGAGGGGCGTAAACCCATAAAATGTGTATTAAAGTGATTGGGTTGTGGTTGAGCAGTGTATGTTTGCACAGGTCCATCTTGGCTGTGGTGATCCGTACACTCCAGGTTTCCCGTCTTTCAACCACACCCAGTTCCCCCCAGCTCAGTCCTCAGGCCTGCCGAGCATCCCAGCCCAGACCATCAGAGCCAGCACAGCTGCTGCCATCATGAAGTACGGCAGGAGACACCAGCGGGCGAAGCTCTCTCACTGACACACAGTTACGTCCTTCGGTTCTTCTCCTGCAACATGTGCTTCGTTGTTCTGACCAGGGAGATGGGAGGTCCCAAGGATCCTCCTCGCGGCTGGGCTGACGGGGGTCTACAAGTGTACAAGCTCGGTGGGGATGACGACCTGGTCTCTGTGGACGTGAACAATGTTCTCGTTGAGAAAAAGATCCACAATGTGTTTGGGGTCATCAAGGGTTTTATAGATGCAGGTACATCATGGCACAGTCGCAGTCTCTTGCTCTCTATATAGTAGCCAACGTGGTTTAATCTCTTCTCATAATCTCTCTTAATCCTCTGCTTTAGATCGTTATGTGGTGATTGGAGCTCAGAGAGATGCCTGGGGTCCTGGATATGCCAGCTCTACTGTTGGCACTAGCTTACTGGTTGAGTTAGCCAGAACTATTACCGAAATGAAAAACAAAAGTAAGTAAAAGACGATGAAAAGCAATTTTATATTTTGTTGTTTTTGACCATTTATTTCTGTGTTTTAGAATAAAATAAAATAAAAATCTTTTTTTATGTTAAAGATGGATTTAAACCAAGGAGGAGCATAGTGTTTGCAAGCTGGAGTGCTGGAGAATACGGGACAGTGGGCGCCACCGAGTGGCTGGAGGTATGAACACCATTCTGTTCACTCTTTACCATTTAGACTATATTGCAAGAAATTATGATTTCAGTGTGAACATCCACTTAATTACGTTTGTTTGTGTTTTTGCATCCCCAGGGCTATATAAATTCCCTGAACATGAAAGCTTTCTCCTACATTAGCTTGGACGGAGCTGTCACAGGTATTGTAACATTTTGTTTCTCAATGAAAAGTAAAAAACATATATAATTATATATATAATTATTATAATTACTAACTAGCTAATACTTCTTACAGGTTCCACTTTTAAAGCCAGTGCTAGTCCACTGATGTATGACCTAATACAGAGCACTTTGAAAGAGGTGTGCATTTCTAAGTTGGACTCTTCATTTTTATGCGTTACTTTTTATGCGTTAAGTCCTGGAGAACTAATTCTCTCCCATTGGATTACAGGTAACCTTGCCGAATGAACCCAGCAAGAATTTGTACTCACAGGTGGTTGGACCAAACTGGGAGACGGCTGTGTATGTGAGACGTTCATTGCTCAGAAATTCAAACCAAACTAGAACAAGGATATTTTGCGTTACAGTACCTCACGGTATCCAGCAGGTCAATGTCAGTGTGTGGTTCTCGTTAACAGGATGGAGTGGATGAAAATGGCTGACTCTGCCTATCCATTCCAGACCTTCTCTGGAATCCCTTCTGTGTCGTTCCGCTTGACCTCAGTGAGTATTATTGCTTTTCTTGCTCTCGGACTTTAACTTCAGAAGGTATCTACTGGGCTCAAATCTCTTGTCAGGTGTGAAAGCTGTAGATGTGGAATGGGTTGGAATTCAATTAAGATGGCGGCTTGTTTGTTTTTCTCAGGACAAAGATTATTCTTTCTTTGGCACGGGTCTGGACACCAAGAAGAATCTTGACGTTAATGTATTCAGAGTAGGTGCGCTGGTCAAGACGGCGGGCGAGATAGCAGGACACATGGCTCTTCGGCTGGTCCACGACCACCTGCTCAAAATGAACGTGGAGAAGTACAGCAGCCTCATCCGCTCCCAAGTGGCCCAGATCAATAGGGACGTCTTCAGCCTACAGAAGGTGATCTTCTGACCTTCACTAGGACACGCGGCCATTAAAGACCAAGTCTTTTGGACCAAGTTGGACCAAGAAGTGTGCTAAAACCAAATGTGGTCCAAGATGCTAATGTCCCTCATTCCTGCTGTGTCCATTTTGTTCCACTGGTGGTGGATTATGGAACAGAAAATGTATCTCGGGGTATGAGGTATTTCTGGTATTGCCCTTGGAGATCTTCATGGCTTTGGAAGACTGTGATTTTCTTGTTGCACGTTCATATTGACAGTGTTGCCCCTTCACATATTGGGAAGAAAGAGAACTCAGCACAAATGTGGTTAAGGGAACTACCACAGTTATTGTTCCCACTCACTACACATTAGAACAGGGTCTTATAGTCAAATCTCTGGGACCAACCAGATGGTGCTTAATTATTGCTATAACCCAAATCCACTAATAACACTGACAGCCTGATGTAGACATACTGGGAGTCACATCAGAGCAAAAATATGAGCTCTCGGTGAGCACTCAAAGCTTGACTTACCTACGAAAGCTACGAAGATGAACCCAGAGTTTTCGTAAACTGTATGTTTGTGTACCAAACGATGACCTTGGAGATCTTTTTTTTTCTTCTTCATTCCTTCAGTCTAATCGCATTCCGAAGACCCTGAAGATGCAGTGGCTCATGTCCGCCATGGGCTCGTACAGCCGTGCGTCCAGAAAGCTCCTGACGCTCATCCAGAACAGCGACCTCGCGGACACGGAGCAGTGTCGCATCATCAACGACCGCATCATGGGGGTACGTCAGGATGGGCTCATCGTTTCAGAGATACCACAAATATACCACAAAGACACCACAAAATCAGCAGACGTTGACATAATTTAGTGTGCTATATCTCCTAGTAATGTTATATTATCCTTTTTAAATATATAGGGCTCATCTGTGTGCTTTTTGTCTGTGTCTTCAGGTGGAGAGGAACCTGCTCTCTCCCTACGTGTCTCCCCGGGAGAGTCCGTTCCGACACGTTCTACTGGGCTCGGGCTCCCACACTCTGGGAGCTTTGCTGTCCCACCTGGCCTCTATAAAGGACGGCTCGGCCAGCGCCGACATCGACCTGCTGAGGAATCAGTTCGCTCTGACCACCTGGACCATCCAGAGCTGTGCCAACGCACTCGCTGGCAACGTGTGGGAGATGGACAACCAGGTTTAGGTGAACTGATCTGGCTCGTACCTTGACTATAAACATTCTAGAAACTTCAGATGAAAACCCTCACACGCCTCCGTATCACAGATAGACCTCCATAGGTTCATATAGGTTCACTGGAGCATTCGAAAGCCATTCTGTTCTGTGTTTCAGCCAAAGTTTAGCCATACTCATTTCTTAACTGGAGTAAAAGGTTTAAGCTGACAAGTGCATTTAAAAGGGGCAAGCTGAGCTATTGCCGGATTGATTTTGTATTGTTTTTGCTGTCCATTCCAGCTATATGCAGAATGTAAGCAAATTCCTAACAAACAACAAAAGTCTTCCTGAATTAAGACACAACTATACCAGACATTTTAAAGTCAATAGTAGCTTTCCTCAAAGGGTACTGTAGAAGAACTGTAGAAGAACAAACTGTATAGGAGAATGCCAGCTTTAAACAAAAGCACGTTAACATCGCAGGGCATTGTAAGTTGCAGTTCTTGTCCAAGCTTTGGGTTGAAATACAGTACAGGAGTGCCATACGCTAATATCATCTGTAGAATAATGCTCCAGACATAAAAAATGTTAAAGCTTCAATTGGTGAATAACCAGAACAAATTGCATTAGAAATGTTTTAGGGACAAAACAATGATAAAAGAGGAAATTAGAAATCTCTAATGTTAAGGCAAAAGCTGATGACATTCATACTGGTGCTTCATGAACATGTAATTCTACTAATATGTTACCTCACACAGTATTTTTCTGAACAAATGCAGTCAAAATGCCACATGACAAAAATGTAGATCAATGCACAGACTTAACGTCACAGGGTTCTAATTTCATGTTTTTATTGATGGAGTATTTACGTTACAGTATGGGAATTCTACGAGTTTTTGTTACATTATTATTTGCTAGTTTCTGGATGTCTTGTATGGAAAACCTTATTGCAAGAATCCTTTGGAATTGGAAGCCAGAGTTCGGTGCTCTTAAAATATCTTTCCAAGCACAAAGCCTCAATCTTTCATCAGGTAAAGGATTTGGAATTTGGAGTTAATGAATTGGAATTCCTTTATCCTGGGATGTTGAGTTGGAATTCCTTTATCCTGGGATGTTGAGTTGGAATTCCTTTATCCTGGCTATATCTGATAGTTGATCTAAAATGGTCCTAACAGAGGCTACTTATTGCAGCACTGAGATCTCTATTTATTTGTTATTTATTTATCAGTGGCAGAGTTCACTATAAATAGCATTTTGTACCGCCTTTTTTTTTTAAAAAATGCATAATTATCGGAAGCAGTGCCTTCCATAATTATGACAGTTATACTGTCGAAATGTCAAAGCAGCATCTGCTTCAGGAGGTAAACTTGATTCCAAAACTCCCAGCCAGGGACCGTCACCTTGACTGGTTCAGTGCAGCGTCCCAGCTAGATCCACTCCACGACCACTCGTTGACATTCCATATCGGGCGTCATCCACACAGACCGTTTGACTCGTCTCTGGTATCTCCATTTTGGAACACTTTTGATTCCTGATCCCCAAGGCATTATCGGGAGCAGTGTCTTCCATAGTGTGAAGATGACGGTAGTTTTTGCCTACCAGTGTGTTGATATCGAGGGCAGTGTTCCTCATATTTCATCGTAGGGTTGTGTGTAATTATCGGGAACAGTGTTTCCCATAAACCTGTACATATCAGCATTCACACACAGTGGCTTTGCTAAATGTCCCATTTAGCTTTTAGCAGTTGAATAGAAAGGCAGGATTTAATTACAAATGTAAAATGATAGAAGCTGACTTTATGCACTGTGAGATCTTGATGGACATATGAATGATCCTGTAGAATGTGTGTTTTCTTTCTTTTGGGTTTGTTTTTCCTCGTGTTGCGTTGTTGCTTGTGCCTTATGTGATTTCACACGCTTTGAAGTTTGAATGATTTCCCCTCCTTTTTTTATGCAGGGCTAAAAAAAAAAAGCAAATTTGATCTATTTGATCAAATTAATTATTCTATTTGATCAAATTAATTCTTCTATTTGATCAAATTAATTCTTCTATTTGATCTCTCTTGTTTATTTTAGAGCTTTGCTCAGTCAAAATGATCTTCCTGAACTCCTTTTCTACTAAGATATTGTACTTTTATTGTCCTAAGAAATTTCAACAGTTTTAGAATACTGCATCTTTGGCTCTGATTGAAAATAATCGTTTTTCATTATACAAAATTTATGCACAATGAGTTACTTTTAAGCCAAGCCAAATGAAAGTTGAGATATAACTTTATACCATAAAGCCATGACCATGAAGTGCTTTGGGTCATATTTAACATCCTGCCTGCATTTCTTACAGACAAATCAATTCTTTGTTAAAAAGGTCGATCATTTCTTACACTCCGGCAGTCCGTAGTCGCCTTGCTATTTGTGTATGAGGATGTCGAGTACAACTGTTCATGCAATAAATATCATATTAAAATTTCTTTGTTTTTGGTATTCACTGCCTCACTGCACCATGTGTGTTCTTCTGTTTGAGACATATTCTGCAGAAAATAACACTAACCATTTCACTTGTTAGTGTTATTTCACTTGTTGTCTTGCATATACTCATTTTATTTCAGTCATCACTCCACTTTTCAATAGCTCCAGGTTGAGGATCCAATTTGTTAGAAATGAGACTTCAAATTTTATACATGAAATTCTGTCTTTTATACCTTAAGGTGTGTACTTAACATTTCAAGTTTGGATTAAAGCTATTCTTGCAAATTTGGTTGCCACCTTTGATTAGAAGATTCTTGTTTTGGTCTGCCTCCAAATGAACTTTATTATTTCAATTTATTTGCTCTTAATGTGACTGTCTCCATTTCAGGTATAACTGAAATCTTTTAAATGAGTGGAACAGGAGCCAGTATCTGCTGTTTATATGGGCTCCTTCAAAATAAAAGACTTCAGCCCTAAATCAGAAACTTGTAACTTTCTATTTTAAATGTATCAATTGAATCAATTTAAAATGTAAAAAATTGTATATTTTTTTTGCTTTTGTATTTGGATCATAAAAAACAGGTGAATGCTTGATTTTGCTTTTTGTCTGGCATTAAAGTGGTGTAATTCTCTCTGCATAACATTGATAATTCACATGAAATAATTTCAATCCAGATCGGATATAATTACTCTTATAATTACTATAATTACTCTAACAATAATATCATACTATTAATGCATTCTATCTTTATGTCCTGCAGTCAAAACTTCTAATTGTGTGTATAACTACCTATTGTGTGTGTGTGTGTGTGTGTTTTCCATCCACCTTCATACCGGGACTTTTAAATTGACGGGTAGTCTAGGAAACAGGATATGATCCAAACTAAGGAGTTCACATGACTGTTGATTCTCCTGCACAGTAACCAACTACAGTGGATATGATTAGTGTTGCTTTCACTTCTCAAAGCTGTCTTTTTGGTAAGACAACAACTGTATGTGGAATATTTAAACTAAAAGTATTAACTTTGAATTGGAGGGAGTTTGAACTGGGTGGGCGTCCCATGGAAAGTGTTTGTAGAGGGTTAAGAAAGTTAGAATTTCTGCATTAGTATTTTGGTGTAATTCTTGTAGCTTGTAAGAGCCATCTAGACAATAGCTTTGTTTTTGTCATTACATTAGCAAGATTTGAAGAAAATAACTTGAGAGGACTCTGAAGGCACGGCTCTGGGCGGCTCTATTTTTGACATTTTTTCTTACTTAGGTAAATAATATTTGATGCAAACTGCATGGAGTTTTAAAACACCAAAAAATGCTAATGTATTGTTTTGTTTCTTTCGGAGGTGGAGGTGAGGCAATTCAAGGTCATGAAATAGATCAAAATTATAATTATATCCCATAGGCTTCTAATGGGCACAGAACAGGACAAGGCAGGAAGAAAACACAAAGCTAATACAGCAGTGCAGTTATTTCCATCTCGTACCGGATGTGTGTCTTATGAAGACTGCTGAATATCCAAGAAATATTCTGGGAGTTGAAAGACAACATCCTGTAATATTTTACAGATGTCTAAATGCAAGCAAGCGTTTGTGGGGCAAACACATTAACCAATTACATGTGCAAAGCTTTATACAGTACACACTGATCCCACTGCTGAGGAAGAAGCTTCTAGGTGTAGTAGCTTCTAAGCCTTGCCAAATATTCACAGCCAATCGAGGAGCGGCGTTCCTGCACAAGCTTCTACCTGCTTCAGAGCATGCAGGAAGACACCAGTGAAATGGAACTGATAGTGCCCTCTGACACAGACGTCGAGGGTGAAGGGCGTAGCGTTGGAGAACACGTGGACCATCATCGGCCCCATTCCAGCAAACCTAGCCAGCCCACCACCAAGTTCATTTGCATTATGGCCTTTGCTACTCTGAGCACCTTTGCTTTTGGTAAGAAGCTCTCTTTAAAGACAAAAAGGCAAGGTATAAGGAACGATATGATTGCCTGGGTTGCTTTACTGTATAAATAGTTGAATAAATAAACATGCACACAAAATAGATGATTAGTGAAGGGAAATGTTTAAGCTGAGGTGTAAACAAAGGCGAAAGGACAGTTTGTCTTGTGATTAAAGTAGAAAATAGGGTGTTTCCCAGTTTAGGTGCAAAGACACTAAACACTAGCCCACCCACAGAGAACAATCTAAACTCAAGGGAAGAGAGGAGTCCAGTCCCAGAGGACCTGAATGTATGTGTGTGTGTGTGTGTGTGTGTGTGTGGGGGGGGGGACAGAGAGAAGCTCTGAGGGTCAGGAGGGAAAATATTCATGTGCAGGTGAATCTGATTAAGGCAGATCATTAAGCTGGTGACAGCAGTGCCTGAGAGATGGGAAATGAGTGTATCACGGTGCACAGCATGAAAAGCAGCACTGAGATCTTCGAGAAGGAGATGAACGAGGGACCCACAGTCAGCAGAAAGGAGGGGATCGTTTAGGACACAGGACAGCAATCTCGGCGGGGCATAGCGTGTGGAAGGCAGATTGAGAAGGTTTCGAAAGATTATATATAGTCAGGAAAGTTTGTAATTGTCATGCTGCAGCTCTTTCTAAAAATGTATTCAGGATTATAGACAGGATCAAGCAGGGAGGACAAGTGTTTAGACTTTGAGATTTCAAAACATACATTTATTTAAAGATAAATGTGGACTCAGTGCAGTGGAAAAGTTCTCACCGGTTTATCAGGGGTCTAAAAATGGAACCACGACAGTCAGGTGAAAGTAGTACTTGTATATTTTTAATTTTGTCACGCCGGCGTTCATTGCTTTGTTTTTCAGGGTACTTGATTGGCTATCTTGCTCCCAAAAAGACACACATGGGCACCTTAAGCTGTACAGGTCTTGATATCTTTGATGACACCGACAGCATGATTCCTACAGAAACCGTCTTTGACTGGAGCAATCTCACATCTTTGTTAAGAAATAAACTGACCACAAGCAGCATTGAAAACAGACTCAGGTAATCATATTCACATCTGTGGCACTAGTTCGGAGCCTGTGTTCTCTCTCCAACTGCCGTTCAGAGAGCGGGAGCATTTGTGGTCCTCAATAGCTTCATTCTTTTTCGCAGCAAATTCTCCAGTGACAGTCATCAGTCAGGATCTGTAGGAGATGATGTGATCAGTGAGAATATCCTCAGAAGGTTCAATGAGTATGGTCTCAGGACCTGGATAGATGAGCTCTTTGTTAAGGTCCAGGATCGTCCACAAGGTGGAACAAACAAAGTCACTTTCCGTGGTACAACTTTTGAAGAATCTGGCTATTTAGCCTACAGTGGAAGTGGATCAGTAGAGGTCTGTATTTAGGGCTTTTTCCATGAAGCCTGCCTGTTTATTTATTATTATTTATTTAGCCTGTTTATTGCTGGACATGAATGACATAATTTGGTAATAATGAAATTAATGAATAATACTAATTTGCAGGGTGCTATTTTATATGGCTATTATGGACAAATGAGTGACTTTAGGGCCCTACGAGACTTGAACATTAGCCCAAAAGGGAAGATTGTCTTGGTCAGAGCTGGGAAAATCAGTTTTGCTGAAAAGGTTAGACCTTATTATATTGTATTTTATTTCTAATTCTTCTTTTTTGTGTTACATTGTTCGTGATAAATCTTTATTTTATTTCTTTCTCATATTTTTTTTTAAAAGTACAGGTCGCTAATGCAGTCGGTGTGAATGCAAGTGCAGTGTTGATCTACCCAGACCCTGCTGACTATTCGTTTGATGAAGGAACTGACCTGTTTGGCCACGTAAGTATTCATCTTAAAGTTTTCCTCTACACTTACCAGAACTTTTGCATGACTTCCAACGAAATGAAAGGTTGACATATTTAATTAACTGTACCATGCAGCATAAATCATTTAAATGCCAAACATTGTACAATCCTGCTGTATTACCGAATTCATGAGCACAAGTTTAACTTGTGTCATTGAATGACTCATGGCACCAAGATTTGAAGTCCACACTTTCAGGAAGTCGTCCAACAGCCCTCTGACTGTGCAGAATGTCAGCAAAGCTGTTGGTTATGCAATAAAACAAAATCTACTTAACAAATTCAGTGTCGCTGAGATGCGAGAGATTACCTACCTTTCCTGATTGACAAGTCAAACTTTTAGCCAGGGTTAAGATTGAATGCTTAGTTGCCCAGTGACAGTGGAAGGCAGGTGAGGGTTTGGGGGTGGGTAGATCAACTCAGTTCTTTGTGAAGACTGATGTTCGGGTGCTAGACCTCCAGCCAATCCCACAGGACACAGTCACGGGGAAACTGTAGGTGTTGGTCTTAGATTTTGGTCCTCCCCCAGTTAACAGACAGGAGTGACTCTTCGGACACCATGTTGACCTGAGGTCTTCATCTTGAATGGTAGCAGGACTGGTATTACGCGCTTAAGAGCTGCTGGAATTATGTGACATCTGTAGAACAGTTGAGAGTTGGGAACAAAGACAGGATTGCACATGATATTAATAAAGGGCTTCCATATAGGGTCCTGCTTAAGAAACTCAAAAGGGTCCTCTGTAATCCTAAATTTAAAGTATGCGTGTTTATGGCCAGCTGTCGCCATGGATTCATGTGTTCTGTTTGCACAGGTCCATCTGGGCTGTGGTGATCCGTACACTCCAGGTTTCCCGTCTTTCAGCCACACCCAGTTCCCCCCAGCTCAGTCCTCAGGCCTGCCGAGCATCCCAGCCCAGACCATCAGAGCCAGCACAGCTGCTGCCATCATGAAGTACGGCAGGAGACACCAGCGGGCGAAGCTCTCGCACCGACACACAGTTACGTCCTTCGGTTCTTCTCCTGCAACATGTGCTTCGTTGTTCTGACCAGGGAGATGGGAGGTCCCAAGGATCCTCCTCGCGGCTGGGCTGACGGGGGTCTACAAGTGTACAAGCTCGGTGGGGATGACGACCTGGTCTCTGTGGACGTGAACAATGTTCTCGTTGAGAAAAAGATCCACAATGTGTTTGGGGTCATCAAGGGTTTTATAGATGCAGGTACATCATGGCACAGTCGCAGTCTCTTGCTCTCCGTGTTGTAGCCAATGTCACATAGTTTAATCTCTTCTCATAATCTCTCTTAATCCTCTGCTTTAGATCGTTATGTGGTGATTGGAGCTCAGAGAGATGCCTGGGGTCCTGGATATGCCAGCTCTACTGTTGGCACTAGCTTACTGGTTGAGTTAGCCAGAACCATAAGTGACATAATAAGCACAGGTAAGTGTGTGTAATTGCAGACAAGAGTTAGACTCTTAAGATGACCTCTGTCACAAGACTTACGTATAATACACTTATAATATGTGGCTAAAGAATTTGCAATATCAAATAAAAAAGCAACCCCCCCCCCAAAAAAATAAACAAAACAAAAACAAGATGGGTTTAAACCAAGGAGGAGCATAGTGTTTGCAAGCTGGAGTGCTGGAGAATACGGGACCGTGGGCGCCACTGAGTGGCTGGAGGTATGAACACCATTCTGTTCAATATTTGATCAGAATAGTGTGTATTCTGCATAGTAAGAATGTATCAGTTCCACATAACGATCTGATTAATCATTTGTTATTTTTTGTACCAAAAGGGCTATTTGTCTACACTAAATCTGAAAGCGTTCTCGTACATTAGCTTGGATGGTGTGGTAACAGGTGTGTAGAACCTTCTTATTTTATAATAAAACACACAAAAATAATTGTTCTAAACATCTAAATGCTTTGCACAGGCTCCTTGTTTAAAGCAAGTGCAAGTCCACTCATGTATGACTTAATAAAGAGTGCTTTGAAGGAGGCAAGTGGTTTTTATATGGTACTTAAGCTTTAAAGGTAGAAAATTTTAGCAAATTTTTAGAAAATCATCTCTTTCACATTCGGTTGCAGGTGTCGGCACCCAACAACAGCAGCAGGACTTTATTTTCTCAAATGGCTGAATCCAACTGGGAGAGCAATGTGTATGTGTGAGCAGCATGAAGAAATTCACGCCACACCTTCCCTAGAATGGGGGACAGCATCCTGTATCTGACAGTATCCGTCATGTCGACTGTTATTCTTGTTGACAGGATGGAGCCGATGAAAATGGCTGACTCTGCCTATCCATTCCAGGCCCTCTCTGGAATCCCTTCAATGTCATTCCGCTTTACCTCAGTGAGTATTTTTGCTTTTATTTCACCCTCATTGCACTTTGTCAAGATTAGAATTAGTACTATTATACTAACGTCTTTGTACGAACAAAATGTATTCTGTCAGGTGTGGAATATTTGATGGTGAAAGATCTTCCATTAACTCACTACTGTCTTGTATCTCTCAGGGAACTGAAGACTACCCTTTATTTGGGACCATGCTTGACACCAGGAAGAATCTAGATAGTAAAACATCTCAGAACGTGCTGGCGCTGGTCAAGACGGCGGGCGAGATAGCGGGGCACGTGGCTCTTCGGCTGGTCCACGACCACCTGCTCAGGCTGAACGTGGAGAAGTACACCAACGTCTTCCGCACCCAAGTGGCTGAAATCAATAGGGAAGTCGTCAGCCTGCAAACGGTGAGGCTCCCTGACCTGCACTAACTGAAGGACACATTAAAGACCAAGACTTCAGAACGCTGCACCAAGAAACTAAATGTGGTCCAAGAGGCTCATGTGTCATATTCCTGCTCTGGCGCATGAAGTCCTTCTAGTATTTCTGACAAATTTATGTAAAAACAAAAATTGTACTGCACTTTTTGGGTAATAATCAAAGTTCCGGTGTAGCACCTCTGTCATTTTATAAAGTGTTTTATGTTTTTTTTTCCTTCAGTTTGATTCAGTACACTACCAGTAAATGACCAGTATTTGTTGGGAAACAATTAAAATAAGGCAGGACTAAAAGAAACAGTTCAGAGAGTGGAGTAAACAAGTAACCCAGACATTCATCGCCACTCAGCAGGGGTGCGAAGATCTGATGACAACTGGGGAATATCGGTCCACGGCGTGTAGATGACGGTGTGGTCACATGCTGCATTTGATCTTCCCGTCCCCCATCTCAGGTCGGCCGCGTTCCAAAGACCCTGAAGACGCAGTGGCTGATGTCGGCTGTGGGCTCGTACAGGCGCGCGTCTGGTGAACTCCTCACCCTCATGCAGAACAGCGACCTCCAGGACTCTAAGCAGTGCCGTGTCATCAATGACCGAATCATGGGGGTAGGTAGATGGTATCTAGATGGTATAACACACAGGAGGCACCAGAATAACACAGTGCTTCATGCTGGGATTTTCTGATGACTCGACAGAATGAGAAGAGATTATTGCTTAGAGTTTTTCTTATCAGGCTTTTCATCTCTGTGTCTTCAGGTGGAGAGGAACCTGCTCTCTCCCTACGTGTCTCCCCGGGAGAGTCCGTTCCGACACGTTCTACTGGGCTCGGGCTCCCACACTCTGGGAGCTTTGCTGTCCCACCTGGCCGCTATAAAGGACGGCTCGGCCGGCGCCGACATCGACCTGCTGAGGAATCAGTTCGCTCTGACCACCTGGACCATCCAGAGCTGTGCCAACGCGCTCGCTGGCAACGTGTGGGAGATGGACAACCAGGTTTAGGTATCGTGAAGGTCTAAAATTTGATTGCACTGCACAGAATTTTCAGCGATGTGGTGCATTACAAAAATTCAGCTAGAACAGTAACATGGATTTATGCCACTGCAGACTTTTAAGTACAAAAGCAAATTTAATATAAGAACATCATTGTGTGTTCCCTGTTATTTCAAGAATATCCAGCAGAAAGTTACAATAGAAGGCTTTATTAATCAAAAAGGACAAGGACATTTGCAATATAGTATTATTACTATTATTATTAATAGTAAGAATAAAATATGCCCTATAATGTGAAGGCAAACACTTAACATTTTGTACACACACACACACTCTCTCCCTCCTCGCACTCACTCACATACACACACACACTTAAGGATTCCAAGTGTTCCTGTGTTGAATACATAAACTGTTTACTGAAATTAATATTTGCTTAGTTGGGTCGTGACTTTTAGTTTATAACTTTATTACCTATTTGATATTTCTTTCATTTGTACTTGACTTTCTGACATTTTTTTCTTTTACAATGGCATAATTTACCATACATTTTGTCATGTCCAGAAACGTTTTACTGTCTCTAAAAATGTTGAAGAATTCCACTTATTTTGATCTTCGTCTGGCCCATTTCAACCCCTTTGTTACACATTTCCGTCATTCTCTTGAAGACAATTCTCATAAATGTCATATGGATGTATTTTCTCTGTTTTTCTTTGATTCCGTCTTTCTTGAGATCACAGCACAACATCACGACATTTCGTTTCACATATTAGTAGGACGATGTAAAGCAACGTTTTGTCTATAGACAGCGTAATAAAAAAACAAATCCTAATGGAAATTGCTATACGAAAACGCTCCCCCAGTATCCTACTGACATGCGCTGCATTTCCATATTTGGCCAGAGGACGGCACTAGAGCACCTTCACGATTCCATCGGAGATCACAGTATTTATGTTTGATTTTTGTCTAAAGAAATATCTCTGACATGACTTTGTTGACAATGTTAATGCATTTTAACGCTGCTTTCGCTTATTATATTAGACCTTTTTTGTGCTTGGCCTTAACACTACCCCCATAGTTTTACACGCACTGGCATTATTGATCACATTGAATGATATATGATTTTGGTGGTACGATAGATTTTACAGAAGGCTTGTAAATTTGAAGGTGTGTCAAACGCGAACATAATCCTGCCGAAATTAGGAAAGGCATTTTTCCCAAATATTGACATGTCTCTTTAAGAGTGGGCTGCCAGAAGCGTCCACGAAGAGAGCGAGCAACTGGGGATCGACGCCAACATAGTGAAGCCGTGATCTACGAAAAGCGACAGAAGTTAACAGGCAGTGTCTAGCAACGACAGGAGTAACAAAACTGAGATAAAGTTGTGAAAAGCCCAGTTTGAATGAAAATTAGTGCGATAACACATATGGGAAACTTCACAAGTGTCCGGTGACCTGACTGCCTATCTCGCGAGGAAGCGCCACCGCCGTAGATAAACTGACAGGTAGGAATACACATGCATGGAAAGACCTTTAACAGTGACTAATTTTTTTGTTAAAGCATGGATATAACAGGAAATACACACTCACCAGCGATTACAGTCTATTTAGACACATAAGTGCAAATAAAATATTGCTTTAAAATTATCATGCTAGTCTCCGTTTCACCTGTACGAATCAATGTAAATGGCGGGAATACAATAGATACGACTGATCTACCAAAACACCATAGTCCTTTGATTTTGTTTGACGGATGTATTTCTCGGCGAGATCACACGTAGTGAAATCTGTTCTGTCGCAACGACAGGTCTGTGAAGGGCTGTTTGCCAGATGCAACGCCTAAACAAATTCTATAGCAAGCACCGTGTTCCTGCACATGTAAGGACCACGCATGGGAATATAACCTAATTCTTTACTGTCCTAAACTGTCCTCGCTTGTTTGGAGCAGATCGAGAGATGCGTTAACGTGAGGACACATGCAGGATTCATGTTTACATCTGTGTGGATCAGACTCTCCTAACTAGCACTTTACGTTGTAGAGCACGTGGAAAGTTCCGTGCTTGGTCAGCGGAGAGCTTTAACCAGAACATCCATGCCGTCTCAGTCTGCGAGCGCTCTGCGGACTCTTATGAATGGCGGTGACATTCATCCTTAAGGAATCGTAAATGGACCTCATTACTGTAAAATCTTGTGAATCTTCTTGCGTCTTTGAGCACACGGTAACTTTTGAAACACGCGAACGTCACTTCAAATTAATATTGTCTGCCGTACATTTTCAGAAAAGGAATCTACCGTAAAGGTGAACGTTGCTTTATAATAGTAGACTTGAGGGTCACAGTCCTTTAAAACTCTTTACTCTAGGCTACTCTTGGCAAAGGGCCGTTAACCTTAATTGCAATGATGAATGCGTCTGAAGTGTAAATTGCTTGCGTAACGACCGGTATAAACAGTGCAAACATTGCCAGTCTGCACTCGCGTTATGGCTGTACGGTGTGACTCATTTCCAGCCTGCAGTGAGGGCCGAGCGTGGTATTTTTGAGAGGTTGAACAAAAGGCACTTGACTTTTGCGAGGTAAAGGGGCTTCGGGGGCTCTTTCATCTCTGAAGCTGTTCAGTCATGGGGTATTTGGCCGCGTTACCTGCCGAGCTGCAGTGCGAAAGATGCCGTTTAGTACCTGATGCCCCCCCGGGCTCTGTCTGGGACGAGATGTGAGGAGCAGCTTTGCGTGTGAAGGCAAGCCATTACTGGGGAAAGGCGCTTTCTGTTGCTGCCCCCGATAATAAAAAAAAACAAGAAGTAATTTGCCTAAAGTACCTGATGGAGGGAGAGTTTTTGGCGTCTAGACCACCTTCAGGATCGTTCAACCAGTGTTTCTCTGGCCTGGTAATCAGTGAGGCTGATTATCTCAAATTAAAGGCGAAAACGAAGTGGAATAGCGGCCCTGCCTCGTGGATGGTGCCATTAAAAAATATATAGAATTAAAATGCTTAAGAAAAGGGGAGGCAGTCTTTCCCCCTCGCCGGACATGTTATTTTTGAGCTCGTGTTCAGGTAAATGTGGCTTTCTTCCGTTGAACTTCAGGTTACCTCTGCTGGCTGTGCGCCAGCGTTGGAGAGCGCTGTCTGCCTTCACCCCCCAAGACCTCAGACACTCCGAACGACGTGGCTGTAGGCCAATGGAGCATAGCTGGCTGTTTGCCCTCACCAAGCCTGAACTAGCAACATGTGCCTTTATGAGGGATAATGAAACGAAAGCTGTCTGCATGTCAAAAATCAAGGGATAATGACATTCTCCTTTGAGAGGGTTAATTACACAGCCGTGCTCACTCGTTGCAGATGCTGTGTTGACTTCTTTTTGGTACAGTGAGCGCTGAGACAAATTTACGACAGTCAGCTTGAGCAATTAGGGCTCTCGTTGCTGATTGATTTGATCAATGGCTGTGTTATTTTGATAAGGCCAGAAATGACACGCAGGGATGGTTTCTGGTTATGATATCATGTGGAGGTTTTTCCAAGTCAGGATAATCGGTATTTGCATTATTGCGGAATGCGTTTGAGCGCTCAGTATTTCCAGCTTGTTGACGAGCGACACGCTATGATGTCATCGAATAACAATTTGGCCGATGTTTACCTATGGTGCAGTGTCTTACGTCAGAGCTCGACAAGGTCCAGGCGTCATATGGAAGTACAAATGATTAGAGAATTTTTGTTTCATAACTTTTTTCATAACTCCTCTTATAAAGGAATTAAAAGGCAGCATTGGTTAGTGCTGTTGGTGGAAGAAAGTTATCTACCCTCATGTTGGATATTCGGAAATGTTTTTGCCTTCTAGTTAGTTTTTTGCTTGTCACACTTGCAAAGCAGGGTTTTAGAAATGGTCAGTTGGATCCATACTTTATACTTGTTAGATGACATGCTCTTAACAAGATCATATGAACATATGAAATAAGCACGTTCTGTTTTGTAGAAAATAATTTGAGATGTTCTCTCCGTATATCAGTGACTGAAGGTCAAGTAAAATATTGAAAGTTATTTATAAATCAGAAATATGCCTTTTATGATGTCCATTTATGCAACAGTGTAAATTATGGGGTAAATGTTATGGGGGCATGGTGTGAAACAGTGGTTGTGTCGATTCGTCCTCTAAAAGCTAAAGTTTTTCAAAGCTTTTTTGTACACCAAGAATCAGTAGTTTCCTAATACTTTAGTCTGGGACAGTACAAAGATACTCATTGTTTTATCAAGAACAGTTTGTCTTGGCTTTTCTGACAGACTTCACATCCGTCACACTTTCAAAAATGTTTCCCATTTTGTTTGCAACAGCGTGGCTAAGTTTTGGATTGGTCTTTTTAAATTGTAACACTAAACCCACAACTTGGTTTACATTTACAGCATTTAGCTGATGCTGCTATCCGGAGCAACTTACAAAAGTGCTTTGTCATCTACTTTTAGAACGCATCCCAGCCAGTACAATAGAGTTAGAGTCCAGGACGCCATTGAACTGGGATAGTGCTAGATACGCCATTGAACTGGGATAGTGCTAGATACGCCATTGAACTGGGATAGTGCTAGATACGCCATTGAACTGGGATAGTGCTAGATACGCCATTGAACTGGGATAGTGCTAGATACGCGAGTCAGTGCTGATGCGTACAAAGAATATTTGAAAAGGTGCATAAACACAATAGCAAAGCAACATGTAAGTGCTATGAGTGTTCAGTTAAGCAATATCTCATGCACAGTACAGGAAATCTAGCTTTCTAGTCCAAGATAAAAGATGGCCAACGCTTGTGGTTCTTGTTGAGTTATGATCAATATTGTGTCATGCGTTGTAACAGTCCCTAAGGCGAGGGCCTCTGTCAATGTTAATATTTAGTCTGCAGTAACTCTGGTGACCCATGGGCTGCTGCAGTGACCTCATTCAGTGATGAAAGACATTACTGTACACAGGCTCCCCATCATGATTCAGCCCTGATGCCTGGGGTGTAATGTTTAGATTTTGAGCTCTTAAAAACTGCTTTTTTCCCCTCTCTCCTCCTCCTCCTCCTCCTCCACATTACAGCCCACATGACCTGATGGGCCGAGACATGTGTGATTTATTTCGTATTATGGCAAGACATCAGTGCATACTCCGATTGTTTACCTAAGAGCCGTGGATCGTCGCCAACTGTTTTGTCCAGGCATATCATAACACCATCGGTCAACACCCAGTGTTCAAACGCCTTTTTGGCGTCATATGATTCATTACTTGTTATCCTGTGAAATCTTTCATTTACATGCGAGAAGGAAACATTTTTGAGAGCTCTTGATGTTGAGTAATGTTCTTAAGGTATCCTGATGGGGATGCATAGTGGAGGTTTGCATGGCAGCGGTTTTCCTTTACTGCATGATATGCAAAAGATCTATTTGAAGGTAATAATTATGAGGTTACTTAATTATTATGAGGTCACGTTGTGCAACTGAATTGTTGCTTGTGGTTTAAGCTTTTGTCATGCGACGGGAGGGCGGGTTGAATTCAGCAGTTGTGTTACTGTGAAGGGTGGTCTTGTAAACAGTAAAGAGAGTGGACATGATGCCCTCAAGGTGGGTGATGTGACCCATTTAATCAAATGTACACAACACACACACACGCACAGTGCCTCCAGTAACAGGAGGCTTTTTCTTCAGAGTGTATGAGATGTCAATAACAATGCATTAGCACTAGTTTCCTACACGGATATCTAAACCTGGCTTCTCCCTTAGGATCATTACAATATGGTTTTACATTTTGGCCTTGAAGTCAGTTATCTGTTGTCTACTCCCACTACCCAGAGTCCTAGAGGAACTGCCGCATTTATTTGCGATGGGGTAAAAAGTGGTCTTTGTTTGGCTCAGGGTGGAATAGGGTGGTGTTTCTGCACTTGTGGTTTCTTACCGTAGGTGGGTGTATGGTGGCGGAGTGAATCGGGCTGATTCAGTGGCTGGCGCCAGGAAGCATTCCGAAACCTCCTGATGACCAGTGACCAATCAGAGGCCCCGCCCACTGGCCATTCACCAGTGGCGGCCCCTCCCAACCACGCCACTGTGTGTCTGCTGTGTCATGAATGACATCACGGATGCTGATAGAGAGACTGAGGTCTGTTCAATTGCAGTTTTGTTTTCAGTCACATTACAATGAATGAACTCTCGAACGGATGAAACAATCAAGGTCCACATTATTTCACTGCAATTTAGTCAAATACATTTTGCGCTGTAAATCCTCAATTTCCAGTCAGCATGTTTTTCAGTTGCCCACATTAGGCACAGACACGCGTTACTCAGATGGCTGAAGCCTCTAGAGAACTCTCACTTTCGTTTCCCCTGTGACGCAAAGAGCTCTCTGGTGCGCGCACACGCTGGCTAGGCATTTGGCAAATAACTAAGACACCACATACACTTTTAAATTTAGTTGAGCCTGTACTTTTCAGGACTGGTGTGTTGATGTATCTTACGACCTAACCGAATAAGATCGCTGTTTACATGGCCCACAGTAAATGTCACTGACATTGAGACTCAGATGAGCGAGAGAGTTAGAAAATGGCTAAAATGCAGTGTCATTTTGGTCTCCCTTTTCATCATAGTTTTTCTGTGTTACAGAAGTTCTAGAGGTAAAGTTATTTCTTCTTGGCTATGTTTTCATGCCGATTTGATGGGCAGTGGGGGTATTTAAAATATGTGTTAAGACAAAACCACACACAAGTCCCCAGATGCACTATGGAGATGACAAAAGTGCTAAACAACGGTTTTGTACGCTTCAGTCAAACAGGGCTGGGAGAGAGCGACTGATTCATTGTGGAGCGGTGTACCAGCATTTCTTCAGCTAGGCAGGCATTGTCGACCTCACAGACCCATTTAAAAGTTGTTTAACATCTTTGTAAGATCTCTGAAAACAATAGCGGTGGGCTCATGCAGTCAGTGCCCCATTGTTGCTGGAATAGAGGAGGCTTAATGGACATCAGAGAAACTGCTAAGGAAACTGTGGTCAGCACAGTCATTCCACAGATGGACCTCTCGGGAGAGGGCGTCCAAGGGGGAGCAGGAAGTGTTAAAGGTTTTAGTCTGACATCAGTAAATAAAGAAAATTAATGTCCCCCCCCCCACCAAACATAAAAACTTTACCTAATAACGAAAACATGAGCCACTCCCTATAGGCTCAGAAATCAGCGGCTGGAAATTTCGCCACGACGCGGCTGTATTTACTCATCGCGGAACTTCTCTCCGACCTCCCCGTCTGCCCGCTAGGCTACGCGCTCGGTGCGCGCGTTGTTGGAGGAGTTACTTTAAGGAAAGGCTTGGTGGGAGGTGTGGTTGAGTAGAGGGGTGGAGGGGTGGACTCCTGAAGGAGACCAAGCCTGGCAGTAGTTAGCAACAACTACAAAATTGTGTTTTAGACATCGGCCTTTTTCATATTTAATTATGATTATTGGATCATGTGGCTGGTGGGTCATGTGATTACTAACAGAGCATTTGTTATTGACCCCTAAGGGCATTCAAGCAATTCAAGCAAGGGCAGTTCATCCAGAATGCATGAGATCAGGAATTTTACAACATTGTTTTTTATATAACACCATTGTGATTTGTTAGAGGGATCATTTGCATGTAATATATTTATGTATGTATATATATTGCATGTATATATTTGCATGATTTGCTGATCATCAAACAATATAGACTTTTGTTCATCCCTCAAGTAATGGAAGTTGTGGTTGTTGCATATGAATGTACAGTAGTTATTCAGGGACACTGACAGACATGTTTTAAAGATTCTTTAATTAACACAACTCTTCACTGCTGAGCACTGGTTGTAGGTGCAGAACAAATGCATTTTAAAATGTATTAAACTTTTAAAATGTATTTCAGTACAGATTACAGTATACATACCCTTATTTTGGCTAAACATTACATTAGGTTATTGAAAGTGAGAAACTTGTTTGTTTTTTCTGGCTAGATGTCTGCTTTAAATAAAGGCACATATATTTTGTCAGCACATTCTTGTACTACATCTATTGTTTTTTAATTGCACTGTTAAAATGTGGAAATGTACACCACCTGACATCCCTCTCACTCATAATACTGCTATATTCACGTGCAGTCAACAGCCAGATCTGAGTGTTAAGCTAGTCAAGGGCTAGAGTTTTTATTAGCAGTTATTAGGTTCAAAAACAAAACAAAACAAAAAAAATGTCTTTGAATTTCAGTTTGAAAATGCTTATTAGTTACCTGAGGGGAGTGGGGAAGGGGTCCTCGGATCGTTTGACCAAACCATGTGCTATTATGTCACAAAGCACCAGGTTTTTCACAGTGAAGAGGACTAACCTTGTCGATACGTTTCGCTATTGAGCTAAAGCTAAAGCGGTTTTATCATGGTGTCAGCTCATGTTAAAGTTAACTATGGATAAATTGGCTACTTTGATTATCCCACAATAACCTGAATAACCTGTAAAATGTCCACGTCATGTCCATTTGTATCAGACATAAGCATGTATGTGCATGCTTTGAACAACTTAGGTGGAGGACTGGGTCTAAAGGAGGGGGGGTGACTGTGTATAATGGGGTTGGGCCCGGCACATTTTATAGTGTGCTAAAGTGCACCTGAGAAGGAAAAAATCAAGATGATTGAGATGGTACCAAGAGAAATGATCATTGTCTGAGGTGATAACTTCCTCATTTCTCATTCGAATTTCTCAAACACGACTATCAACTGAGTATTAAGGTCTTTAAAAACACTCCATATCACCTTCAAACAAACGTATTGCAAGAGAGTTTTACTGAACCCGGAGGATAATGCTTTGCAGTTTCATTGCTCAAGCAGGAAAGGCCTTGGTCCAGTAGCTGCCATATCTTCTATTTGCATACAGGGAAGTGTCTCAAGCTTCCACTGGGTTTCTCCATTTGAACTCCTGTACGGTTGGCAAGTTAGATGGCCACATGACTTGCTGAAGGAGCTATGGATGGGGCTGCATGGAGAGCAGAAGAATGAAGAATGTGGTTCAGTATGTAATCCAGAAGAGGGAGAACATGAGCAATGCACAGAAGAACCAGAAATCACAAGGTAATGCCAGAAGCCAAAGTAAGGCTTCCATGGGAACCTTCTCAAAGAGCTCCATCCCGGACCAGAGCCAGGAGAGCCAACAATAAGAGAAAATAACAGACCAGTACTTCCTTTCCAGCAACATATAACAGGCAGTAAATGGCCTGACTGGTATCAGTGCAGCGGCAGCAGCAACTGAAGGGGCTACTTAACCCAGACGTTCTCCAGAAGATACTTGGATATACCGACCTCCTCCGGCTTGACTTCAGTCTCGCTCTGGATGCTCCTTCACGACAGAAGAGCTGGCGCATTCCTGAGAGGATGTTGAGATGTTGACTGCCTTGAAAAAGGAGCTGGACATTATACTTTGATTATGAGTTATTAAGCTGTCCACAAGCAAATGGTGTACACAGGTTGGTGAATAAGAAATATTAGACTTCAGACACATAAAGACATGTTCAGCATTCTGCCTGTACCCAGTGCCACACAAAATAATGGGTTTTGTAGAACGTAAGTACAGCTTTCATAAGGCAAAGTACATCATGCCCTGTGACTGAGTTCTACTGGGTCAAAGGAACTCATTGCACTTAGGACCCCTTATGGACCCCTTATGGACCCCTTATGGGTTCACTTCCAGCATATTGTCTTTGGTCTCCAGGTTGGGCCGCAGAACTTTCTAGAGACATTTGAATGAGACCTGGAATTACCAATGAACACCTCAAACACATCTCGAGATCGATTAAGGAACGTGAGATTGACCGTTGAATCCCTAAACATGTGCCATTGTCAGTTGGGTCATCAGTGTATGGAAGCATTTCAAGGTCGGCGGATTTCCTGTCCTGCACCCCAGAGATGCAAATTGGGCTCTTGAGTAAATGAAGGGCCAAGTATCATGTGTTCTATACTGGGCCGCATCTACTGTCTTCAAAAGGAGGAGGACAGGAGGAAGATGGATATAACGGTGCTCTAGCACGTTACACGCTAATATTTACATTTGTATTTGTATTTACATAGATAATCAGAAATATATAGAAAAACATGGTTAATTGAAAATGAGAAATTTAAAAAACATAGGTAATTGAAAAGTAACCAATGTGTAGTGTATGCTAATTTATGGTAATTTTTGTAATTTACTGAGAAAACCAATTTCCATGTAAGTCATACAGGACATGACCAGCCCAGAATTTGTCAAACAGGTGAGATTAATGATTTTACATGGCCTGTAAACTAATGTGTAGGATTAGCCCACCTAATGTAAAGAACACATGAAAATTAATGGAAAAATGGTTGTGTTTATTTCCAAGGGCTTTACATTACAGTAAGACGCCCATTCAGATCCTGGGGTTTGACTGTACATTTGTCAGTTTTTATACATATACGAGATCAGAAAGACACACACAAGCTGTTTAACATTAAATCTGCTCCCCTAAGTGATGCATATAACCAGGGTTGAGAAGTGGTCAGCAGGAAGCCCTGTTTTCTTCAGTCGTATGTCAGCGTTTCAGTCGTATGTCAGTAGAGTTTCCGCCTTTCATCTCTTTGCGCTGTGTGTTTGTGTGTGTATAGATGGTGCTGTGGCTCTGGTCTCCGATGGATCACGCGGGGCCTGTATGATGGCATGAGCAACACTGGAGGCCCCATGAACCTGTGCACATGTGAAATCTCCACTCTGCCTCCCCCCACTCCCGTACACACACATTCACCCGTGCCCACCCACTGAAGCTAACGCCAGTCTCCACGACGGGCCAGACTGCTGGTAAGGACACGTTTGCTTCATGGTTTGAATGATTTATGTTCATGCTTCCGCCCTGAAACTTCAGCAAAACCAGGATCTGAAACTATTATTCTGATCATTCTGATTAGTCTATTCTTGTTCTGTGCATCAAAAGAAAGAAAATCACATTTTCAGGGTTGGTTCACTTCCTTTTACGTGTCATTAGTGTTGGCGAGATTTTGGCGCTTGGACGGGGTTGAAACGCGTGTTTTATTCACAGTAGTAAGAAATCCGAAATCTTCTGTCTTTGGACAAGGGCATACATGAGCCTGTGTCTGAGGGTGTGCGTGTGCGCATGTGCGAGCTTGTGTGTGAGCACGTTTGTTCGTTCAGGTATGCCTAACACACACACATACCGTGCAGTTCTCTCGCATTGTCTCATCCATCACTAGTCCCTGGGGTATCACTGTTTGGAAGCTGAAATGCAGACCAAAGGTGAATGGTCCGGGTCTCGTTACCATAGCGCCTGCAGCGTCGTTATTCGAGCCGGTGAGCGCCCCCTGCAGGCTGGGGCATCAGCAACTATAGTTGCTTCAACACAGGCCTGTTCCATGATGAAACCCAGCCATTCTCTCGTGAGTGCGGGACTGTTATCGAAGACGCCAGTGGGGACTGTGGTTTGTGTGGCAGGTGCAGACACACACACACACGCACACACACAAATACACACACACACACACACTGTGGTTGGCTTTTAGTTTCCTTGATTGATTACTTCTGAGTGATAGTGAGTTTCCTCCCAAAGTGCTTAACAAAATCTGCAGGTTTTGGTTATTTGTACACTGAGTTAAGCTGTGTGTGTGTGTGTGTGTGTGTTTGTGTGTGTGTGTGCGCGCGCTCGCATGTGTATATGTCTCACACCGTCCCCAGCTCAGAAGTGTAGGGAAACACAAACGGGTGTGTGCTTAGCAAAGCGCGGCGAGCATTCTCTGAAGTGTCCGTTACGGAAATGATCCCATATTGGGGCTAACGGCTGTGTGCATATCTGCAGTCCTGGTATTCTCTGTTAAACTGCTCCATAATTAGAGCAGGCGGATTACCAGCTCGGTTAGATTTTTCGGTCTGAAGATGCGAGAGGGTTGAGCCGCGGTCCAGCTGAAACATGCCGTTGCGTGTTGGAGCCCGTGTTTACGGTGTGTTTGCGGCAGAGAGCGCGCGCCCACGTGTTCTTCCCTCGCAGTGGGCGTGTCCTGCAGGGGGGCGGGGCCTGATGTTGGCTCACCGGGGGTGGGGGGGGTGGCATGAGGGAGCGGGTCGTGGCCCAGAGTAGGTTTAACGAGGGCGGCTTAAAGCGGAAGGCCGCGTAGCTCCTGTTGGGGGAAGTGGGTAGTTCCTATTTGTGTGTGTGTGTGTGTGTGCGTGCGTGTGCGTGCGTGTGCGTGCGTGTGTGTGTGTGTGTGTGTGTGTGTGTGTGTGTGTGTGTGTGTGTGTGTGTGTGTGTGTGTGTTTGAGCTCTTGGTCAGAAATAGAACTGTGCATGCTTTTTGTGGAGTGGCATTGCAAGTGCCTGGAGGAGCTACAGGGCCAAAGCTACATAGAGGGAGGAGGGAGCTGAGGTGGGGAGAGGGGAGGGGGGTTGTTACTTTTACCCCCCTCTGGCATTTCTGCCTCTTCTTTCTTTCTTTCAAGCAGTGAAAAATGTTTTTTTTACACCTTTTATTGTGACCTTTTGATTTTGATCGATATATTAAGATCCAGGTGTGCATAAATGGTCCCAGTGGTGTCGCACATTTACAAAGTTCTCATGTCCTTACGTGAAAAGGATCTCTTGACATGGTGCACTCGTTACTGTCTGGGATCTACTTTTGACCTTCAGAAGAAAAGAGAGGATTATAATTTAGACTCCATGCTTCGCTCTGCCTCTCTTTGTCAAACAAAGTCCTGGGCTTTGCTAGATCAAATGGTGTCGGTTCGAACCCCCTGCAAATGCTGCGTACAAATCAAAGCAGTGCGGGGTACCATGTTGTTATCAGTGCATGTTGGAGAGAGTTGGACTTCATTGAGCTTTGTTGAGCCACCAGTCAGGCGCTGGAGCTACAGATATAATGTTTAAGGAATAAAACGAGTCATTAGTATCACCGTCTCTAGTAAAAGTCAAAAGTGGGAAGAGTCCAGTAAAATATTAAAATGGAACTGAATCATGTGATTGAAATATAAGGTCTTAAATTGTAACATACCAGTTGATATTTTCTTTATTTAAACAGCATAATTATAGAACTACTGCATCTAGCACTAAAGCTATCTAGTTGAGAGTTTTGCTATTGTTAATAATGTGCAATTAAAAGTTCTTTGCAATATGACACTTGTGTTCTTTTAAAACTTTAACATATAACCTGATAAATCGCTCATCTCTCCGATCATGTTGCCATTGACTCGGGCTCCCACGGCGAAGGACACATCAACAGTGCTACGTTTCCATCCACCTTCCACCCCACCTCCACCCACTGGGAGCGTTTCGTGTAGCAAGCAGGTCCAGGGCCGAGGCTTCCACGCACGAACTCGGAGCTAGACATTCACGCCCAGTTCTCACGTGATAGGGGGAGGAGCTTCCACTCTGTACTTTCAGAGCGCGGTTCGCCTCAGGAGGAAGCGATTGAGAATGTCTGGGAGATGTGTCTGGAGATAAGGTGTGAGGCAGGGTCATCCGCCACTCGCCACCTACGCGCCTACGTCCTGTAGGGGTTTGGTTTGGTTGGTTGGTTTTTGCCGTTTTTATCTTTAGGTTGTTGATTTCTTGTTCAGTGAAGTGTTGTCTCGCACGTCTTATCACGTGTTCTGATTTTATTTTCCCAAAGGAGACTGTGGGTTGTAGACAGACAAGGTCGCAGGTCCTCCAAGGGTTGAGGTCGTGGACTCTGCAGAGAGCATGTCTGGTCATATCCGGGTCACACGCATGTGTGCACACGCTAACGCACACACACACACACACACTCATTAACTTAAGCCTGCATTGTAATGTGCGTATGACAGCCACCCACACAGTTGAACATCCACTTGCGACAGCTGCTGACTTGTTCTTGCGAACTTTGCTAACCTCACAAGAACATGCTGGACATTTTGTAATCATATTGGGACCTGTAGGAATTTTACAGCTGTGAGACTCCCAATACGCAGTTAAGTCCAACAGTGACTCCTGCAGTGTTGGCGTATTCATATAGATGTGCTCCACACTAGCAGTAACAGCAACATAGCACCGCTAACATGTCCTGGAGCTCACGTCTCTGGCTACATCCCTCATCCCTGCACGTGGAGCATTTTGAAGGGGGCTTTAGTCCTGCCGTGTTTCCTCTATTCCCTCTCCGTGACGCTACCGTCTCCCACTCTCCCTCTCTCTCTCTCCCTCTCTCTCCCTAAAAAGTTGTCCGCCTCACTTCCCAGTAGCTGTCGAAATGTCCACCTCACCAGAGAGTATATTACTCAAATCATGTGTGGTAACTGTTTTTACGTGGTTTAATAAAACTGTCAGCTGGCCTCATTCGTACTGGTGTGCTCTTTTTCTGAGAGGGAGAGAGAGAGAGAGAGGGAGAGAGAGAGAGAGAGAGATTGATTGATTGATTCATCCTCCCTGTTGCGTGGAAGCAGCAGAGCTCTCACTGTGTTCCAAGCTTCTGCTCGCTGACTGGAACGTGAAGCTGTGCTGAGTGGCGCCACCTGTCTGTGGGAGAGAAGCAAGACGTAGTTCATGCTGTATTCCCTTTTCTGGAACAGACACACGTTTAAACAGGACCTGGAGTTCACAAACTCGGTCTCAGGACTTTTGATTTGTGACTTTGTTGTGATTCAGTGGGAATGCAAATTTTACAGATCGAGTAGGTGCTATTGTACACTAGATATACATCTATCTGGTAGCCAGGTCTATTCTAGAAGTTTCTTTCTGCTGATACCTCCCCCAATATTCATTCAGTTTGCCCCCAAAAAACACACACACACACACAAACACACTGAAAAGCCGCGTGTAACATTTCCTACACATTGTAAGTTCTTGCTCTCTCATCTAGTAAAACACATTTCCTCTAGCTCTGCTGCCCCCTGTGGTCAACGGCTGAACTGCGCTAGCGTCATGGCGGTTGGTGTTCTGGTGATGAAGTAGAGTGGTGAAGGTGGAGGGGAGTGACAGAGCTTCCAAGTCGTGTGTGTTTGTGAAGGTCAGGCATGCGTGATGGAGTGTGTACACGTGCACAAGTTATCAGTCTGCTCTGAAAAAGATAGGGAGGGAAAACGTGAAGTGGCCTCTCTCGCTGTGTGTAACACACACACACACACACACACCCGCACAGTTACCCAGTACATAGTGCAGGGAGAGGTGGTGGCGTAACGTGGACACTCCTCTGGAAGCTTTCTCCATAACAGCCCCGCAGGGTTGATCACGTAGGGGACTTGTGTTCCTTTGGTCATCATCCTGTTGGGACAACAAGGAAACATTGAACTATACTTTTAGTTTTGTAAATTGAATAGGATTACGATGCATCATAAACATGCAGTTTTTGGATTATGTGGACGTAGCGAGCACCAGTGGGCTTCTGGCTTGGTTAAACACAGCTAGGGCTCACGATGTAATCCATTAGGTTGTGTCCCCATGAATGTAGGTTCAGTTTCCTTCAGCAGTATTAATAGATGAGGTATGTGATGGCGTAAGACACCTGGACGAGTCTCTTTGGCAAAAATCGAATAATACTTGCATAGGAAGTGACATCGTTTAAACATGTAATGGAGGAACCCGTAACCCGAACCTCCTCTGTTCTCCTGTGGGCCTGCTGCAAGAAATGCAACCGTCCAGTCGCACTAGGGGCCTCCTCACTGCTGCTCAGTGGAAACACTGCAGGGCGTCTTCGCGTTACTGTGAGTGGGATGATTTAGAGTCGCACCAGGGTCACGCCATCCTTGTTTATCCCCACACCGCACAGCCATAATTGCATTGCCTCATCTCCTCTCCTAAAGTCCACCTGTTCGTTCACAATATCTTACACACACACGCACGCGTGCACACACACACACACAAACCCCAATCCGTGGCGCCAGCATAGCTCGCGTGTCAGCCTGGGGCTTCCTAGAAAGATGCCACAAGATCAGGAGATTAGTGTGTATACACACACACACACACACACACACACACACACACACACACACACACACCGTGTCTATGTTCGTCCTGGATTCTTGACCCACACTCCCCTAGCTATGCTTGAAAGCATCCACAAAGCTTTCTGGGAAGTCCGGATAACAGGACATGCTTATGTAAGGAGCTACACGCCCGTCTTTATTTTATGCTTGATGTGGAATGGTGATGTGGGGGAGGATTTCAGCAGATAATGTATATTAGCGGCCAGCGAGGCGAAGCTGGATTAAGCCGTCTGAGTGCTCTGTGGATTAACATGTCCTCGTTCTGCATTTGGACACCACAAAGAACTGGGTTGGTATGCATTCATCTCACCGCACTATCAAAAAGTTCGGTTGGTTCTCCGTTGGTTCTCCGTTGGTTCTTTTAGAAATTTCCTTCTGCGAAAACTCCAAATACACGTGCGATCTCATTCAGACACGAAACATGGTTTTCGCAGAATCTCTGATCATGTCTGGGTCTATTGAGCCTGGTCACTCTTTACATTTCCCTGGAAAGCAGAGGTTTCCACTAAAGACAGTCGCACGGCGATTAACTCAAGTAACGCAATTTCTCGATATTTTTTGCTCGCTCAACCGTTGGCCAACGCCACTGCGCCACGTCTGTGTTATGGGCTCGTTCTGAACTCCTGCCGACTCCGTCTCCGGTTCGCCGGATGTCCGGTGTCGTTTGCCTCGACATTTTTGCAAATCTGCGCGTCTACATCGCTTCCTCTGTAAATCCGACCCGAAGGTTTGTCGTGTTGCCGCCGACTCCTGAGCAGCTCCTGAGTAGTTAGTATCTCTCGTATAGGCCAAGACCAAACGCCCAGGTTCTCCTCCCACTGCATATCTCGCAGATGTGACGTCCCCAGTGTGTGGCGTGGCCTTCCGCCCTGTACAGACGTTAGCAGGGCTGGAGTGAGCGTGTGGGGGGGGGCAGACAGGACCGGAGAGAACATGAGGACCCGCTCAGCCGAGACCGGAGGATCCGCTGCGGCTGGCGTCCGTCCGCCGGGCGTCTTCGGTGCGGCGCGTCCCACGTCACAGGGGACGGTCCTACCGTGGGTGATGACTAGCACTTCCAGGTTGTGTTCTGTCTCACCGTAGCTGGTGTGTGAATGTATAGTCACTGAAGCATTAATGTGATGGGGGTCTTGTGTCGCATACCGATTAGATATATGTCAGATTCAGAGGCCATGAGAGATGTGTTGTTTTATATTTCCTCTGTCTCTATAGATGTGTTCAATTTATCCCCAATCCTCAATTTGTTTTTGTCACTGAGTTTAATCTGTCGAATTCTTATAGCAACTCGTCCGGCAGCTCTGGAATCCCTGCAGTACATAATCCCACTTCACCGCCCTCAGTGTCTAATGTCTCACTGCACCGTTTAGCTCTACGGAAGTGGTCTTCCTGTCCGTCCCCGTGTTCCCCCGCCGAGCACTGCCGATACGCCGAGCAGCTACGCGTCTGCTGTAAGCCGATGCAACCCGATCGCAGTGACTCTGCTGATTCGTCCAGGATAAGCCGGGATTAGAGCGGACGCCGCGTCACTGAGGTGCCAGACCTGCACTGACGACATTCTTCCCTTAGACTTGAGTGGCTCATTGTCTCGGGATCGCTCTACTCTGTCTCGTGTGTGTATGTGTGTGTGTGTGTGCCTATGTGCACAACCAGCTCTGCTGCCTCTGGAAATCTGCTTACTTGGCTATATGTTACCGGTCGAAAAAATAAAAACCCCCGTCATTAAGGAAGGGGGCGTATTTCTTGCTGCGCTGCAGACTGTGAATCCCATTTGTGTGTGTGTCGGTGTGTGTGTCGGTGTGTGTGAGCGGCCATGCGCGATATCGTATTGCTCCCTCCCGCGGCTCACGCCGCCCGCCCCTCGTCGCCGCCGGCCGCCTTTACGGGCTGATGTGACTTGAAGGAGCCGTTAAGGGGATTTTCGTCTGTGCTGTTGAGATGTAACCCACTCACGCTGTGGTTCTGGACCCCTCCACCCTCTGCCTCCCCCTACCCCCGTTCTGTAATGGTTCGACCCGGCCGCTTGGTTTGGGCCGCCGTCTGCAGCTTTCCTCTCTGTGGTCGCTCGCGTTTCCTGCCACCGCTGCTCCCCCCTCCCCCCCTCAGCGTTCGCCAGCTCGGCGGGGTCGCCCAGGTTTCAAACCCCCGCGGCGTTGCGTCCTTCACGCCCGTTTGCCCTCATAGCAGCATCAGATGTGGGAAGCTGTGACCATGGTGACCAGTGGTTGACGTCTTTGCGTCTGTTACTTGTCAGTTGCTGATATTCATATGGTTTTGAAATAATCACTTCTTGCTGTCGATGGGCTTCCGGACGAACCTCGGCATCAGTGACACAGCTCGAGAAACGTAATATAACGTGGCCGCCGCAGCCGACCAAGGTGACCTTAGAGGTGCTAAAAATATATTTTATTCGCTATCTGTATAAATAGAAAAGTATGGGAAACATCCCTTCTGTGATTCTCTGCCTCTGTGTCAGCATGTTTTGGATTTTGCTTAAGTGGGGTTTCTGCTCCAAGGCCTTAGCAGTGAGGTCTGAAAACTGAAACGTTCACCTGAGGAGAAAATAAGGACGTGAGACCCACCTGCTACCTCAGCACCTCCTGTAGTGCCACTCAGTCCTTAAACCACTGCTTCTCTACAACCAGACAGAAAAGGATCTACCTCAATGTAAATATATAAGTTGTGTGTGTGTGTGTGTGTGTGTGTGGAGTCTGGCACCAAGAGAATATCCTCTAGCAGTAGGTGGGGAATGGGTGTTCCAGTGAAGTGGGATTTAATACCACTGCTGCTAATGTTTTGACCATCAGCTCAGAGAAGTGTGTGTGTGTGTGTGTGTGTTGCATTGGGGAGGGGGGGGGTGTTATGGACAGAATCGCGCATTAGGAAAACAGGTTGGATTTTGCATTTGTTGAATTGTTCACCTGGTGGGATGCTGTGACAGCAGATGTTTAAATACGAGGGATGGTGAACTCTGGGCGTCGGGAGGGAGAGGAGGGGCTGTTGCGGCGATGTGTGTGCCATGAGGGCCCCCCCCCCATCAGGGTTTCAGCTCTAAGTAGACGGGGTGATGCTGTTTACTTAGAACAGTAGATTGTCCATTTTCTGCAATTAAGCCTGCTGCTCAGAGAGAGGGAGAGAGGGAGAGAGGAGGAGAGAGAAAGAGAGGGTAAGAGAGACATGGTGAGAGATGAGTAATCAGAGGGAGTGGATGGCTTACCCACACTCTCTCTCTCTCTCTCTCTCTCTTAATCCATCTGTCCAGGTGTCTACTTGGTGAGCTCCCAGATGGCCCATCTGCGTATTTGTCTGTCTGTCTCTCTCTCTCTCTCTCTGATTCTCTGTCTCTCTCTATCTCCGTGTGTCTCTCTCTCGCCGTCTCTCACTGGATTAAGTCCTCCTCATTAACAAGAGCTTCTGTGGTCCATTACTCCTCCCCCACTGCATTCTGATTGGTCAGCAGCACGGTGCCTGCTGCTCACTGGCGAGCCTGGTTGACGCGGCAGCAGCCGTGTCGTCGGGGGTAACCACTCACCACAGCGGCAGACACCAGCCGCACAGATGCCGGGAAGGAAGGACAAGAAACAACAACAATAATAATAAAAAAAATACTGGAGAGAGCGATAGAAAGAGAACTGGGCAGATTAAAAACCATGACAACGGTAGCATGGGATTAGCGCCCTCTTGGTATTGTGTGAGCAATCAGTAGTCCATAAAAAAAGAAAAGCGTCCATCCTAGCGTCCAAGCACCGTGCACAGCTGTGTCAGAGAGAGGGAGAGAGAGAGGGAGAGAGAGAGAGAGAGAGGGAGAGAGGGAGGGAGGGGGAGAGAGAGAGAGGTGGGGGTGTTGCAGTCTCCCAGGGCGAAGCGGATACACTCCATCGCGTCTCAGGACTCGCCGAGCAGCCAGCCTCCGAGAGGGAGATCCCGCATCTCCACCCGTAGCACCGCACGCCTCCACCACCCCCATCAGTACCGGTCCGGAGACGCATGGACGGTCTGGAGGGCATGAGGCAGCACCGACCCACGGGCCTCGGGGCACCCGGCCAGGGCCACTCGCCCGTCCCCGCGCCGCGCTGAGGGGCAGACGTGTCGTCCCCCCCCCCCAACACACGGGACAAACCCCCTCCCCCCTCAGGAGCCGGCGTTGGAGCTCAGCATGGGGGACACGGCGGAATACCGGCGTCTGCCCAGCGCGTGCGACGAGGACGAGTGTGTGTGTGTGTGTGGGTGTGGGTGTGGGTGTGGGTGTGTGTGTGTGTGTGTGTGTGTTAGTGAATTTGAGTCATTCCCCTACAGTGTGGTAATGGGTGTTTTAAAGTCCCCCCCTCCCACACACATCACACCACACACACCACGCACAGGCTGTTGAAATCATCGTGAGGTCATTGAGAAGGTGCGGCTGAATAGACCTACATGTCTTTTGTGACAGTGCCTGCTTGTGTGTGTGTGTGTGTGTGTGTGTGCATATGCTGGTGCTGTTGGCTCTAAATGCTGCATTTTGCTGGCTGTATAGGCATCTTTTGTTTCCCTGTGTGAGACATGTTAACACAGCTGAGCTCACACGTGTGTACACACACCGAGAGATGTCGCCATGCTCCTCGAGCTGGAGTGTGTGTGTGTGTGTGTATATATATAAGTGTATACACATATATATATATATATATATTGGGCTAAGTGTTTATATTAGTCTCTCAAATCAGTGTGGGCGAGACTTCAGTGACTGAATGCGGATGGGAATGCTGCTATTCATCATTTTCCATTCACAAGCGCGTGTGTGTGTTTGTGTGTGTGTGTGTGTGCGGCACATTATCCTGGTGGAGTGGCTCTTAGTACAGAGTGTGTGTGTGTGTGTCTGTGCGCATTATCCTGGTGGAGTGGCTGTTAGTCCGGTGTGTGTGTGTGTGTGTGTGTGTGTGTACAGTAAGCAGTGTTTGCTCATGCACCCCAGAGAGACTGATGCAGGAGCCTGATGTTGATTCAGTAGTGCAGCAGCTAACCTGATAGCACTTCTCACTTCTATCCATCTTGTGCACTCTCTCTCTCTCTCTCTCTCTCTCTTCCGTCCATTCTTAATTCCCTTCGTATCGAGCGGTTGACTCCGGCGTTGTTCCTCCATCCGCCCTAACCATAATCCCCTAATCCCCTAACCCTAATCCCCTAACCGTAACCATAATCCCCTAACCCTAATCCAAATCCCCTAACCCTAATCCCCTAACCCTAACCTAGCAGTGGACAGCACGGTGTGGTCCGGTCAGCCGTGGAGTATGGTCGCTTACGGCTGTCGGGATGCCGAAGGACGGATCTGTCAGCAAAGCCGCACCTGGCGGACCATGTCGGGTCGGGTCGGGTCGGGTCGGTAAACGAGACCTGTCCGTGCAGCCTGGTGGCGGCAGGTGGGTGTTTACTGACTCTCCAGTGGTCTGGCGGAGGAAATGATTTGTCCACAATATTCAGGTGATGTAACTCAGTCACAACATGCTAATTCAAGCAACAGCCCCACTCCTGCACGCTGGCCTGTTCTGGTTAGAAGAGAAATATTATCATCAAGATCAGCTTCATATAGTGGGTAGAGACATGCAGGTGTGAAATCGGGAGATGGTGCTGACGTTCAAGTACAGAGCAGTTCACACACACATAAGGACGCACAGCAGTTCACATGTATTTGCTGCCCTCTACTGGCTGATTGTGGTGCTCCACCTGCACTGTGTGCCCAAGGAAGAGGACCAGAACCTGGATGTGGTGTTCATATTCTTCCACTCCACCGGCTCTGTCGGACAGACGACCCGCCGAGCGTCGTGCACGACCTCATCCGGACATTCGGTTTTGTTTGTTTTTTTTGTGGGCAAGTGGCATGTGTGAGCCAGAGAGGGTGGGGGTCTGTGGAGCAGAGGATGGAGGTGCTACATATGGAGGTGTGGTGAGAATTTGGCACCTCCCGTCGAGTTGAGCGCTGCTCTCCACGGTCTGGCCGGACGCCGGTGGCGAGAGACCGTCAGAATGCTGGGGCACCTGCTTCCTGTCCTGATGGTGCCCGTAAACCCCCCTCCCCCACACACACACACACACACACACACACATCCCCTCCTGACCACAGTGCTCATACACACTATAAAACATGTTTTATATGTTTTACTCAGGAGTTTTACATTATTAGATAATCAGAATCGCAAAGGGTTAAACAAGTGCTGAAGGCAAAGTGGGACACGCAGATGGAGGTCCAGAGAACAGGACAGGAGTGAGGACAGCAGTGAGGACAGGAACCTCAGAACCTCAGGCACGACGACGGTGACCTTGCAGCAGACGTGTAGTCTGAAACCTTTCCGTCCTCGCCGATGGAGACTGAGACATTTCAAGTAAGGACGTGACTTTATTCACTGTCTGCCGGCTGATTAGAAACCGCGGACTGTTTTGATCGGACGGGACTTTGCGGTGTTCCACAACACGGGGTGATGTCACTGCTCATCAAATGTTCATTTCTCGAAGTTTAATCAGGGGTTAATGTGAATCTCTTTCTCGGTCCCAAGCATCAAGCAGCTCGGTGCACATTCCAGCACGGTCCCGCGACTGGGTTCAGAGGTCAAAGGCCAAGCACTGCTGGGGATGCGTTGATTTACCCCGCAGGTCCCCTGCAGGAACCACAGAAGCACACGAGACTACGGGACAGTCTTAACTGACCACTGCCAGAACGGATGGGAAGAAAAGTTGGACAAATTTGGGCTTGTAGTTTTTTTTTCTGTGTATTTGTGTTCTATTAGTCTGAGTCTTCAGGGCTCTTTGGCAGGACGTTCACCGCTGAACCTTTCACCCCGGGCCACTCCAGAAATATACATGACCTCTCAGACTGCTAAATATTTAAGTAGCTGTGGATCAGAATGTCTGCCAAACCACGCAGACGTACTGGGAGGATAAATGGATGAAGGTTTCTGGTAAAGCTGTTGGAAAGGTCTCGACCTTTTGGAAGGTGTGGGGGAACGGTGAAAATGAACAGAGAAGGCGTCACTGAGAGCACAAGCAGTACAGATTCAGTACAGATTCAGTACAGATTCAGTACAGATTCAGCAGGTGAGGAGGTGATGCAGATTTGTTTTCTCATCTCATCCGATAGTTGTAGTTTTTCTTTTTTTTTTTCCACGGTTTAGTAATTTATATCGAGTCTGTGTGTGTGTGTGTGTGTGCGTATGCGCTACATTTCTAAACTTTGTCTTGGTAAAGTAAATAAAAGAAGGTTTGTTAAACGTCACTTTTTTTTTAAGGGTACTGTGTGTTCTTGTATTAAACAGTATGAAGCAGTGGTGTGTGTGTGTGTGTGTGTGTGTGTGTGTGTGGATGGTAATGGGAGGTCTTGGTTTACTGCTGCTGTTGGTTGCTTGGCTTTCTCTGCTCTCTGTCTGGGGAGGGTAGGAAGTCCTCGTAACTCGATCAGCGACGTACCTTCTGTTTATCGCCTGAAATACCGCACATGTGGTTTAGCTTCGCCCGGGAGGTTCAGCAGAAAGGGGAGTGTGTGGTGAAGCGGACGCGTGTGCGGTGTGGACGGGTTGTCCCGCATGCAGGCAGAGACGGACGTACCCAGAGACGAAGCTTGGAAAGAGTTTGTTTACAGGCGGTCGGGGACATTTTTGGAAGGGCTGAGGAAGGAAGCAAAAAAAAAATTGGGGACCAAATAAAGAAGAAAAATCAAAGTCATGTGGGAGGAGAGAAGGGGGAGTGATGTGGGACGGGGTCACGGAGTGGGGGGAGGAGTGGGGGAGGCTTGTTAAGAGCCCAATATGGGGGGGGGGGGCAACAGGAAATGAGCTCTCCATCCTGCAGTTAAATCTGACCTCTTGGCTCACGATCAAATGCTCCTCCACCCGAATACCATGGAGTCTCTGTCCTGGGCACGGGCTGAAGGAGGGAGAGAGAGAGGGAGCAGAGGGAGGGAGGAGAGGGAGAGAGAGAGGCACTTCCCCAGCGTCTGCGATTTACAGACATAAAGGGAGGGAGAGGGAGGGAGAAACGGAGCCCAAGACACCTCCTCCTGCTTCACACACAGAACAACACGTCCTCCGGCCGCAAACACACACACACACACACACGCGCGCGCTCGATCGGCAGAACTGAAACACCAGAACGAGGAGAGAGGCACCGAGCCGGGCGTTACAGACGTGGATGCCATGTCCCTCTGCCAGCTCCCCTTCCCCACTCTCCCCCGGGCTGCCGCCTGAGCGAGGGGCATCGGGGGCGAAAAGAAGCTATTAATAGCCCCGCTGCCCCGATGGAGGTCGCCCGGGACGGACGGCGACGGGAGGAGACACTGAAGCTGACCGTCCCGCGCTCCACCCGCCGTCTCCGGCGCGGCACCGCCCGAGTTTAAAGTGCGTCCGCCACGCCGACCTCCTGCCTCCTCACGCCAAGGCCGCACGGGACAGGGGAGCAACGCTATTGGATGCTATTGCGACGGTTGCCAAGTCCTCCGCTTTTCCCCTCTGGCAGAACTTCCTCTGGTGCATTCTCGGGGCTTCTCTCCCCTCCCCCTGCACTCCTCTCTCCCTCCCTCCCTCTTTCACTTCGGCTCGTCCCGCTGCTGCTCTCGCTACACCACTGCTTTCGCTACACTGTCGCGCCCCAGCTCCGACAACGCGGCGCGTCGGGCCGGCGATGGAATGTGATCCACGGGCTTCAGGAGCCGAGGAGACGTCCCGTTTCCCGGGCGGCGAGTTGCAGACCTTGTGCCTTGCCCCAGCCCTGCTGTCGGACCCTCGCGTGCAGCGGGAGGCACTCGCGTGCGTAGACTGACACTGAGCTTTCCAGATCGTCACGTGACCACGAGCTCTCAAGATGCGACGTTTCAGCAAGCTCAGAAAGACATTCCCTTTCCTTGCACACTTCCATGTTTACAGAGTAAGTCTGTTTTTTATCCTCCTTTGGACGTGTGTGTGTGTGTGTGTGTGTGTGTGTGTGTGTGTGTGTGTGTGTGTGTGGTGCGCGTTTTCATTTCAGCCTGCCTATGGATGTCACATGCTAGTTCTCACTTGTACATGTGGATAACATTACACCAAAACAGGGTCTGGCCCTTGCACACTGCATCACCCCTTGACTAAACATAGCTAAGCCAGAGCAGAGTTCTCCACAGCCGTCTGCAGTCTGTCCTAACGTGTCTCTGTGATGCGTTTATTTTGTTCAGGCACGTTTTATTCAGTGTAACAGTTGTAGTGCAGTTTACATAGCCCCTCCCTCCCCCCACACACCTTCGCAGTTTGAGTGTTGGCGGCTGGGTTCACGTGTTGGCGGCTGGGTTCACGTGTTGGCGGCTGGGTTCATGTGTTAGCGGCTGGGTTCACGTGTTAGCGGCTGGGTTCACGTGTTGGCGGCTGGGTTCACGTGTTGGCAGCTGGGTTCGCGTGCGGGGTGTTGCCCCCGTGTAGCCCCTCTTCACGCCACTGCCCCAGAAACATGGCAGTCGCACATCGCAGAGGCCTGGAGGCTGTGACGCTGCAGTTCTCATTACCCTCCCCTGCTTGTTCCCCAGAGGCCTCGGCGACGCAACAGCGGGGGTTTGGCACCCGTGACATCAGCAAGGGATCGCGCTCACTACCTTCTGCCCCATCGCACCTGTTCCACTCAACCCAGAAACCTGCGTTCTTGGTTAAAAAGTCGACTTGAAGGATTGATGACCGCGTTCGAATGTTTCACTTGTTGAATAGACCTCGCTCTCCCTCCGTTTGTCGGCTCACTACGTCCTGTGTGCCGTCCAGCCTCGGACGCAATGTGTGGTCCAGATGTTTGAGCCGCGCAGCTGCTCAAAACAGACGTTGGCTAGTCGCAGACTAGCCAACGTGTTGCACATAACTGCAGCTTAAGCAAGGACGGCGGTGATTTCAGTCTGAAACTATTTCCTAGTGAGGATATTAATCTGCTCTCCCTGGTCATGAACACCCTCTCCTCCCTCCTCCTGCATTCCCAGTGTGCATTCCCCATCGCCCAGCGACAAGTGACACCTGGCAACCCCTACAAACTTCCTCTCTGTGCAGTCCTGCTTGGGGGGGGGGTCACTTCGCACAGCGTCAACATTTTTCTTTCCGTCATCAGCCGCTCTTCGCCACCTCGACACGTTATGGATATTTGCGAGGGCTGGGGGCCGGCTGTCGCTTCTCCGCTTTCTCTCACACACACAGTCTTCTCTTACACTTTCTCTGGCCCTTTCTCTATGCAGAACGTGCGAGCATGTCGAGGTGTCACGCTCAGTTGAGGAGCATGGTACCTTCAGGCCCCTTAGGGGCCAGCGCGCGAGCCCCGCGGTCAGGAAGCCTGGACGAGGTGACGGGTGTCCGGCCGTGGTCTTTATTCCCGGTTGAGGTGTGAAAGGACGGGGAATGAGAGGAGTCAGGTTGGGATTCTCAGGAGGCCTTCGCCTCTCTCCTGCACAGCTGTCCTGCTACTTTTTGACATCCTGCGCCAGTCCAGATTAAGATTCATTGCCGAACCGCGGTACGTTTTACCGTCTCTTCCAGCATTTCATTGCTGTTTGGTATTTGGCCAACGCTTCCGACTTTTTCCCCCCGTTCCTCACGCACTCCTTATTATCTTACCATGGATTAATGTCTCGATCTCCAAGATATGGGCCAAAATATCTGCCAGTATTCCACGTGTCGTATGCGTTCCAGGCCGTCTCTGCCATTCCAGACAAGGACGCTCTGGGACGTTTTCATGGATCCCATCGTTCAAATTATCTGCTAAACTTGAGATCAAAACGTTGGCAGGGAACGACGGCGGTTCTTGGCGGCGCCACATCACAGACTCACCCGTGGGCTTGGGTTCATGGCGAGACCCTTTCCCATGTCACTGGGACGATCGACCGAAGGAAGCCCTGCGCCAGCGCACAGCGGGCGACCTGGAAGCGAAGATGCTCTGACCCTTCGCGACCCCTCGCCTTTCATGTGCCGCCAGAGGTCGGGCGTACAAAGGGCCAATTCTGTCCTGCCCACACCCACCTACGTCCAGCGAACCTGCCTGCCAGGAAAGCCCTCGGGTCCCTCTGTAAGAAGACGTCCACGCCGCTGAAGCGCTGAACTCCTCTGCATTAGTCTGACCTTGCCTTGTGTAACTACCCTTAAACAAAGACGCTCCTGTATGTCGTCTTCCTGTCGTACCGTTCTGAACTCGCACACCACCCTCTCAGTCAAAATAACCGTTAAGTAGAAGAAAGAAAAGAAATAAAAGAGGAAATGCATGTTAATTAGAAAATGACACAAAAGTATTTCAGTCCTCCACTCCGCTCACTGCCTCTGCCCCCGTTCCGCCCTGAACACGGAGTCCTAGACGAGCTGGAACTGCGGTTACAGCGGCGGGTTTGGATTACAATGGCCAAAAAACGATCATCGGTGACATTTGGGGGAAAAAAAGGTGCGCTCATTAAATACTGGACGGTGTTTGGAAGGCCCGGTTTCCCTGGAGGTGTGTAAGTGCAGACGGGTGGACGAATGTCCCAGGGCACTTTGTTCCTGCTCGTCTCCGCGACATACTTGGGCAGGGAGAAAGGAAGGAGGCCGAGAGAGAGACGGAGGGAGACGGAGGGAGACGTCAGAAACACGGGGCAGATGACACGCTCTTCCGATGGAACTACAAAGCAACTACAAAGGATGGAAAAAAAAGCCGCCCACGAGTTTGCCCAGAGGCTTCCTGCGTGCGTCAGCCTCCCAGACTGGGTGGTTCTCGCATGAGTGAAGCCTGAAGCTTCAAGCTGTCAGTCTTGAGGCTAAGACTCTAGGCTTTGGAATCCCGCCTGCATGCGTGTGTGTGTGTGTGTGTGTTTCTTTTCTATGGGGTTTGAACATGAATAGAAGTACAAGGCGAACCCGGAGATGGGTGAGCCCTGGGTTAATATTGGTGTGATTCATAGGTGTCTGATGCCCCTCCGGGGGGGGGGGGGCTAAGCACAAGAGCACATTTGCAAGGGGTAGCACATTTGCTCTGGGCCATGGCCAATGCCATCTGTGGTTTTATGGGCTTCAGGTGTGTGTGTCTGCGCGTTTGTGTGTCTGCTTTAAGTGTGTGTTTGTGTGTGTTAGTGTGTGAGAGAACCAGATGTTCCAGAGAACCAGAGGAACCGTCTGCATTTTAATACTGAGAGCCAACTTTAAGTGGCTGCTAATGTTTACACTGGCTGTGTTTGGGTGTGTTGACATGAAGTGCAGTAGTCCAAACGTTTGCGAGTCCAGACCTTGTTTTTCACGCTTCCGAACGATCAGTTGTTGACACGAGATACTCCCCCATCATGCTCCACGACTGTAGTGGCTCGTCGAAACCATCCCTAGTTCGGGGATGTTTGGACAGCAGAAGAGTAGTGAATCGAGCTTTAAAGTGATGTTTTGTATATTTGGCTGTATAATCTGTGCTTTTATAAGAAGAGCGTAGGCCGTCACGTGCGCCGAAGGCGGGTGTCACGTGCACTGACCCCTCCGCCTTCTCCCCCTGGGTGTAGAAGCTGGGCAGCAGCATGCAGTGTGAGGAGGGCACCGAGTGGCTGATGGAGCTGCTGATGGAGGTGCAGCTGCAGCAGTACTTCCTGCGTGTCCGCGACGACCTCAACGTCACGCGCCTCTCGCACTTCGACTACGTCAAGAACGAGGACCTGGAGAAGATCGGCATGGGTCGGCCTGGTAAGCCCTGCCTCTCCACTCCCCCTGCCACGCCCCTCTCCTGCCTCTCCACTCCCCCTGCCACGCCACTCTCCTGCCTCAACACTCCCTGCCCCCCTCACAAAGCCTCTCCACCACCACGCCCCTCCACCCACCAAGCCCCTCCCCCCACGTCCCACCCCCCTGGCCACCTGAAGTGTAACATTTATAACAAGAAAATGGCAAAAAAGCACCTTGAATTATTCATTTTTTAATTTTAAATCTGGGTTTTTAATTTTAATTTTAAAACCATCCAACAAAAAAGGTAATAAAGCTGCTACGCTGGGCTTAGCTGAAACCTGGACACAGACCTCACGCCTATTCTGGGGCAATTCTCACGCCGCCCCATTAACATTAATGGCCAAGTCGTCTGAATTCTAGCCCGGTCTAGGTCAGTGAGAGCACTGGCTAAAGTCTTCACTGATGTGAGGAGAGGGTTTGAGAGGGTTAACATCGCCACTGTTCACTGGAATGGTCGAGGCTTTTTTGCCGTCGTCCTTCGGCTAAATAGCACAGCTGTGTTCAGCACGGTTAATTAAAGCTGCTTTTGTGGGAAGGGGCTTGATCAGCATGTGTGAGAGCAGTGTGACACCAGCAGCCAAGCCAGATCCCAGCGAAACATGCTTCTGTCTGCCTGTATGTCTGCCTGCCTGCCTGTCTGTCTGTCTGCCTGCCTGCCTGTCTGCCTGTCTGTCTGTCTCCTCTTACCTCTGCTCTCCTCAGCAGCCATGTCCTCTTCACACCGGGACAGAATGGAAGTGGGACGGCGCATTTTGTCGTCTGTCACGCCACCTTAGACTCAATCTCATTCCCTTCATTCATCTCCGGAGCCCCTCCAAGCTCTGGTTTACATTAACTCTCCATTACTGTTACTAATTCAGGCCTTCCGTTAAGCTGCAGCGCCTCAGTTACGTCCCTCCCCACCCCCCCCCCCCCACCCCCCCCCCCCCCCCCACCCCACTCCACTGCTGCCCTACACCCTGTCTGGAACACACCAACTCCCCCATTTTCTGCCCCTTCTTAACTTTCTTTTCTGGTTTTCCAGGCCAGAGGAGGCTGTGGGAGGCTGTGAGGAGGAGGAAAGCGACGTGCAAACGCAAGTCCTGGATGAGTAAAGTACGTGGGGAACCTTCCGGAATAGCGCTCCTCTACAAACATTCTGACAGATTGACGAGGCCTCTGGATTGAGGTCACACACACATACACACACACACACACACACACACACACCAGAGCCAGGAGTTTTGCTCTGTTCTGATGTTCTCTCAGTCAACCCTTAAACCAGTAAATCTGTCAGCGCTGGAGTTTAGCCGTCGCCGCTGACCTGTCTACCTGACTCAAACAGTCCCCGTTAGACCAGTGGGGGGGGGGGGGGGGAGGTTTGGTGGTTCATTTCCACCATGGTAGCCTTGGCATTTCTGTACTGTTACCCTCCCTGTGGCATCCTGTCTCGTGGTCTGGGGGGGGGGCAGAACTGTGGTGTATCTGGCACGACACTCAGCACCATGCTGGACTAGTCAGGCATCATGGGGGCGAGCATTAAAGCCGGAAGCTTCCGCCGAGCCCCTTCTGGCCACGCGTACGCAGCTCCAAACGGCGTTCCAGCGAGTGCACGGGGGAGGGGGAGGGGCCGGGCGGCCCAGAGGGGGAGGGCCTGGCGGACATGGGACGGACCGGTGGCATAATGCGGGCCATTCTCCGCTGCCGGGCGGCAGACGTTCGGGAAACGAAGTTAGTTGTCCCGTGTGACCGGCGGAGACGGACGCGGCGCATTCCTGAAGGCTCCGCTCTGCCGGGGGGGCGAGACACGAGGGGCGGGTCCATCCTAGCATGGACACGTGTGCGCCGCTCACCACTGCGGTGCGATGGTTGTTTTGCACTGGTCGTCGCCGACGCTCGCCTCTGATTGGCTGAGCCGGCGTGGTAAGCCGGGGCACGGGTGCATTGGCCGTAGTCACGGTAATGGCAGAAACAGCCGACTGTGTCCCGACGCTGCTCCACCCTGCTCCGCTTTTAGCCATGGCTCATTTATATCTGTGTGTGTGTGTGTGTGTGTGTGATGCTGTTGCTTGGTAAAGGCTTATTGTGCATAATGTTGTGTGTAATGTTTCATGGCACGCTCATTTTTGGCTGTGTGTGTGTGTGTGTGTGTGTGTGTGTGAACATACGGAAGCACTTGTGGTGAAATTAAAAACAATAACAAAACCACAGCGTGACTTCTCATGCTGCCATGTTTGTGTCCACATCATTGATCTGCCGCAGATGGCTCAGAGGAGACGTCTCCTTTATATATAGCCGCTGTGTGTGTGTGTGTGCGTGCGTGCGTGTGTGTGTGAACAGCGCGCTGTGTGAAGTCCGGCTCAGGGAGCTGTTTACCGTGGACACATTCCTCTCTCTGTGGGATGAGAAGCCATCCTGACCCATCACAGCACAAAAACGCTCGTCCAAATAAACCAGAATGTTCACACACACACACACACACACACACACACACACACACGCGCGGCTGAGCACACAGCAGTATACACTCTGGTACACTTCACTCATAAATCACCACAACCAAGAAAATACACTGACTTCACCTCCTAACCTGACTCTCCCAATCACATTGTCACATTCTCCTATTTGCTTACACACACATAGACACACACACGAATGACATACACCTATACACACTTTCAGAGGTGATGCAACAGTCGTGCACACTGACAATTACACACACACACACGCGCACACACACACACACACACACACACGGTTTCCGAGCAGCCTGGGGCCGGGAGGAAGCTCCTCGAGAGCTTGATGACTTTCTAAAATTACACAAGTTCACTTCAGCTCCTGCCCACCAAGTGATCTACCTCCTAAACGAGCTGTCTCTCATTCTCTTTATGTCTCTGTATCTCTCCATCTGCCTGTCTGCCTGCCTGCCTGCCTGTCTGCCTGCCTGCCTGCCTGCCTGTCTGCCTGTCCTGTTTGTTGTTTGGATTTTTGGTTGGTTGTTGGTTTGTGTGTGCGCGAGCTGTATGGTGGTGGTGGTTGTTTTGCTAGTTTCTAATGCCTTCTCTGCTGGCATGACTGTGTGTATGTGTGTGTGTGTGTGTGTGTGTGTGTGCGTGCGCAACCACGCCCTGCTGACTCTCACACATCAGTCAGTCCTGCGTTCCTGAATGTCCAGCGTGGGGTTATCGTGCTGCAGGTCAAGGCTGTCCCCGCCGTCCCTCGTGTTCACCCAGAGTCCTGGTCTCCGCCTGCCGTCTACTTTCCACCCCATCTGTCAAACGGCGCGTCTCTCAAGGCCGCAGTCAGCCCGGCCGCTCCGGGAGTCCTCGGCCGCTGCGCTCGTCAGTCCTCCTAACCTCTCGCGTTTCTCGCGCGTGTAATGAATATGCCGCCTTGACCTCAGCGCCGTTCTCTCGGCGCGGCTCGTCTCTGGCTTCTCCGTTACGGGTCTGTTTTCTGTCTCCATTCTCTTTCCCTCCCTCTGTTCATGCGGCTCTGGCTCTGTTTATTTATTCATTTCACCCCGCACCATCGCTCAGGGTTGCTGTTTTCTCGTCCTTGGTTGTAATGATGTTTATCCTTGTGCGTTTTGTTTCTCGGCTTGTCCTTTTTCCCTCTTTTTCCGTCACAAGGAAAAAAGTGCCTTTTTTTTTTTTACATGTGTTTTAGTATTAAAACATGCTCATTTCTCTTTCTTTTCTTTCTTCTTTTAAGTCCTGCCCCCGAGCCCCACCCCCTGCCCCTGAGCCCCGCCCCCTGCTCCACTCACCCTGACCTTGCCTGCCTTTGCTCCGCCCCCACACCCCTGCTCTGATAGCCCCTGCTCTCCTGGAGGGCTGAGAGTGCTGCTGCCACGGCGACTGCCGCTCTCACCTCAGTGGCGCCCCCTTCACTCAATAAAGGCATTACAACCCAAAGCAGCTTCCTTACTCCCAGCATCAACATGGCAACAACATTTAAAAAATAAATGAACAAATCAGCTCATCGTGAATTTCCTGATGTGTCCAGTAGGAGGCAGCGCGCTACACCGACACCCTGCCGCTCTTCACCTTGAGGATTAACCCCTCTCCTCTCTGCGGCAGGTGTTCAGCGGAAAGCGTCCGGACGGGGACTTCCAGACGGCGCAGCCGGCCAGCACCTTCCGGAAGGCGTCGCCACCGGCGACGCCGCAGCCCGCAGATGGCCGTCAGCAGGCGCTCACCTGCCTGATCAGCGAGAAGGAGCTGGTGCTGTGCGAGAAGCTCGGCGACGGCACCTTCGGCGTGGTCAAGCGCGGAGAGTGGCTCACGCCGGCCGGAAAAGTGGTGAGGGGACGGGGGGGGGGGGCGGGGTAAACAGCCTGCGGGCATCTCCAGAGCACATGGCGGGAGTTTGACGTGGGTTGTAAAATGCAGGATTTTTAGCCCAAATGTATTTCTCATTTTCCTCAATCGGATGGAAAGCTTCGGGTTGAGAGCTCGATTGGGCTCATCTGTCCGGAGAAACTGTTGATGCGAGCAGGTGAACGGATGATGTTGCTTCAGAAACACCCCCCCCCCGCCCCCGCCCCCGCCCCTTCCAGACATGTTTACTTTATGCAGCTGAAAACGATAGCGAATCTGAGATGCTATCGTCTCGTGAAAGTGTTTCTCGAGAAGGACGCAACTCCCAGCATGCCTCAGCCTCGGCCGTGGAGAACAATGAGAGCTCAGAGAGGCAGGAGCCAGGCCGGGGCAAAAAATGCGGTTCGTCTGGTGGGCCTCGACGGGCGTCGGTCTAGTAAGCACATTCAACAGACAACAAGAAATTCCATTTGTGGGAAAACAGCGAAGCAAGACGCGCTCCTCTTTTGTAAACTTGTTAGCGTTTTTAAAGGAATATTCCCAGACGAATTCCTATCCGAATTGACAGGGTGTGGATGGCTGTTTCGTTTCACCAGGCGTAACCGTATCGCTCCGTTTGGGAGCCCGAAACGCTCCTCTTGCATGTGAGCTTCCTGTCCCTGTGCCGCCCGCGGCATTCTGGGAAACGCAGCTGTGTTCCTCAGAGGGAGGCCGCGGGGACGCGGGGGCTGTAGAGACCTGATTCAGGGTCAGCGGTCGTGCGAACTGAGCTGGGGGCTGTGTGAGGGTGTGTGTGAGAGTGAGAGAGACAGTGTGTGTGTGTGTGTGTGAGGTAGGGGGCAGGATGTGAGCATGCTTTTTCGTTCAGGCCATCTGTGTCGGTTCGTAGTTGCACCTGTGACACACGGCAAAAGAGAAGAAGATGCCACCAACTTACGGTGTCAAATTCTACTGTGTGTGCGTGCATGTGTGTGTGTGTGTGTGTGGCACTCATCCAAGTCGAATCTCGGCAGTACGGTGTCACTGGACCTCTGTGCCCATTAGCCCTGTGTGGGGTTTTGGACTGTACGTGTTGTTCTAGGAGAAAGAGGAGACCTGCTGAGGTTTTTGTTTTGGCCTCCTTCAAGTTCAAGTCTCTCCACATGTAGCTTCCTGTTGGCTTAAGTGCTTTTGTGTCTCAGTTTGGTCTGTTTGGTCTCATTCTAGTCTCACTGTGGTTTTGCTGTATCAAAATGGATGCCTTTTGGTGTTATTATTATTAATTATTTAACTTGAGCTTAGTGTTCTCTCAGTAATCATTATTATTTTTTGTCTCGTTATGATCTCATCACGTTGTCTCTCGTCTCCCCCACCAGATGAATGTTGCAGTGAAGTGTCTGAAGACAGATGTGCTCAGCCAGCCGGACGCCCTGGATGACTTCATCTGCGAGGTCAACGCCATGCACTCCCTCGACCACCAGAACCTCATTCGCCTCTACGGCGTTGTGCTCACACACCCCATGAAGATGGTAAGTGTGTGTTAGTGTGTGTGTGTGTGTGTGTATGTGTGTGCTTTGCGTGCGCATAGCATTCCAAGTCATAAGGGAGATGAAAGGCTGACAGAACCTCGTCTGAAGTTTCAAGGCCTTCTGTGAGGGAGGTTATGTGCTGATCGCCTGCCTGTTCTGCCTTTCCACCCATGCCTGAAAGGCAGTGCTGTTCTTCAGTTATTTCAAATGGGCGATGTTCTTTCCTCATTCCTGAGAGGCAGTTGTATTTCTAGTCAGCCTTAAAGAAGTGATTTGGACTCTCCCCCCTCTCTCTCGCTCCCTCTCTCTCCTCCCCCTCCCTCTCTTTCCCCCTTAACCCCCTCTCTCCCACTTTCTCTCTCCCACTTTCTCTCTCCCTCTTTCTCTCTCTCTCTCTCTCTCTCTCCCACACTCTCTCCCTCCCTCTCTCTCTCTCTCTCTCTCTCTCTCTCCCTCTCTCTCTCCCTCTCTCTCTCTCTCTCCCTCTCTCTCCCTCTCTCCCCCTCTCTCTCTCCCCCCCCTCTCTCTCTCTCCTCTCTCTCTCTCTCTCTCTCTCTCTCTCCCCCTCCATCTCTCTCTCCCTCTCCCCCTCTCTCTCCCCCTCGCTCCCTCCCTCCCCCACACACACAGGTGACTGAGCTGGCTCCCGTGGGCTCCCTGCTGGACCGCCTGCGGAGGAGTCAGGGCCACTTCCTCATCTCCACCCTGTGCCAGTACGCCATCCAGATCGCCAACGGCATGGCCTACCTGGAGTCCAAACGCTTCATCCACCGCGACCTGGCCGCCCGCAACATCCTGCTGGCCTCCAGCGAGCTGGTCAAGATCGGGGACTTCGGCCTGATGAGGGCGCTGCCCAAGAACGACGACCACTACGTCATGCAGGAGCACCGCAAGGTCCCCTTCCCCTGGTGAGGGGGAGGAGGGGGGAAAACAAATGTTTGGATGATTTCTGTACTGTTTCTACTGCAAATCAGCACTGTTCTATTTTTGGAGGCATGTTGTTTTTGTTGTAGACCTGTTGTTGTCATCATAAGTTTCCTCTTCTCTTTTATGATACTGTGTGTGTGTGTGTGTGTCAGGTGTGCCCCTGAGAGTTTGAAGACACGCACCTTTTCCCATGCGACGGACACCTGGATGTTTGGTGTGACTCTGTGGGAGATGTGCACCTACGGCCAGGAGCCATGGCTGGGCCTCAACGGCAGTCAGGTAACCACGGCCCGCCCACCCATTGCTCCGCTCACCATCGCCCCGCCTCCTCAACCGACGCGCGTTAACCGGCGTCCGTGTGCTCACTCAGATCCTCCACAAGATCGACAAGGAGGGCGAGCGTCTGGCCAAGCCCGAGGACTGTCCTCAGGACGTCTACAACGTCATCCTCCAGTGCTGGGCTCAGAAGCCCGACGACAGGCCCACGTTCATGGCGCTGAGGGAGTTCCTGGTGGAGACCATGCCCACGGACATGAGGGCACTGCAGGACTTCAGCGAGCCCGACAAGCTGCTAATACAGATGAATGATGTCATCACCATCATCGAGGGCAGGTGTGGTATCAAGAAGGCTGCAAGGAATGCAAAAGCCTCACTCCCTTTGTCACGGTTTCTCTCTAGTAGCAAAACGAAACTAATATCCTCGTGGGTTAGACGGCAGCCCAGATGTCGGGCCTAGACGTCATTCCCTTGCCTAGTCCGTCTCGTGTCTGTCCGATGTCTGTCTAGTGTTCGAAACTAACCCACCCGCCCATCCCGCAGGGCGGAGAACTACTGGTGGCGGGGGCAGAACAAGCGCACCCTGCAGGTGGGGCAGTTCCCGCGCAACGCCGTCACGTCCGTGGCGGGCCTGTCGGCGCACGACATCAGCCGCCCTCTGAAGAACAGCTTCATCCACACGGGCCACGGCGACACCGACCCGGACCGCTGCTGGGGCCGGCCGGACCGCATCGACGAGTAAGACGGACACGCCCCTCCCCGCCCGAGAGCCCCGCCCAGTTCCCTTGTAGGGGTTATTCGATTTGTAGGCTAACGAGAGGGTCGAGTTTGTGTCGGAAAAGCACGCGCTTGCGTTTCCGTGTGTTTACGGTCCTTCTCCGTTCGGTGTCGGGCTCCGCGACGTGTTCTGTGGATTGTGGTTAGAAAGAGTTATTAAACATGTTTTATTCAGGTTTAATTATTAAATTATAGAAGTATGTTTATTATTGAACAGGCGAGTTCCATAAGCAGGGCTGCTCTGTTATTGCGGGTCTTCTGAGTGACTTACGAGCACTGTGAGGACACCGCGGTGTGACGTGTGACGACGCGAGCGTGTGACGACGCGAGCGCTTAAATGGCGCCCCAGAAGCCAGATGCTTTTGAATGCAGCCCATACTGCTTTCCGTGCACCCGGCCTGTGTGCTTACATGCTCCCACCACAAGAGGGCAGTGCAGCACGGCTCACGGGCAAAACTCCCTGGTTTCTCTTGTCCTGGCGAGCTGTAAATCCGCTTTCCATGCAGAGGCCTCCTGAAGGCTCAGCTATCTTCTGCTCTTTTGCAGCCTGTATCTGGGGAACCCCATGGACCCTCCGGACGTGCTCGGGGTGGATGTGAACGCGCCCAGACCCACGCAGCTGCCCGGCCGAACCAAGAGTGAGTCCTCCTCGCCTGCGGGGGGCCTCGTGCCTCCACTGCCTCTTAACCCCCCAGAACCTTCTCTGTGTTTTCTCCTTTCCTTGCTCACTCTCCAACGTTCTCACCGACATTTATTATGTTCTTTTTTTGCACCACACATATGCACTCTCTCTGTCTCTGTCTCTGTCTCTCTCTCTCTCTCTCTCTCTGTCTCGGGCATTGTTATGCAGAGGCTCCTCCCCCTCGGCCCCCTCAGCCAATCGTGTTTATTAACAGTAAGCATGGCCCCCTCTGTGCCCTCATTCCCCCGCCTCCCCTCTGCTCTGTGGTGGTCTGGAGGCATTCCTCTCTCCAGCCTCCCAAACGTCTCCGTTCTCTCCGCGCTGGTCTCCATGCAGCCCGTGAGGCCGAGACTGCCAGCACGAATCTGTGGAAATCTGTTTGACTCACGACTCGCGTTTGTGCAAGTCTCTCTCGCGCGCGCAAAAGCACGTCTGCGACATTGGAGCGTGCTCTGACGGACATCCAGCGAGCGTTTTCGATGACTTCATTAGTGCTCGGCACTCGTTTGTAAGACGCAAGGAATTCGTGCGTGATGTCATTCAAACGATCTGCTTCATTACGTTTCTCTTGCACCTTGTAATTTTGTGTCTGTGTACATCTTTAGAGACGGCCTACGATCCTGTTACTGAAGACGAGGTTCCGGCTTCCTTTGGACTGAGGAAGCTCTCTTTGAGGAAGGCCAGCATGAAGGGCCTCAAACTGAAGCCGTCCACCTGGGTCACAGCCACGAAGCTGGGTGACCGGCCTGTCTACGGCCTCCGGACACTGGGGGGCAGCACCCTCACAGAGGTTTCTCTCATAGACTTTGGGGAGGAGATCCCCTCGATGACCCCCTCCCCAGTGGCGGAGACTCAGATTCCGACCCTCGCCAGACTTGCTTTGGAGGCAGAGAACATCATGGACAAGACTCCGCCCCAGAGCCCCTCCCGCTTCCTGCCACGGCCGCTCCACCCGACCCCGGTGGTGGACTGGGACTCCAGACCCCTCCCTCCTCCCCCAGCCTATGACGATGTAGCACAAGACGAAGATGACATCGAGGTGTGCTCGATCAACAGCGCCACGCAAGCCCCCGAGGACCCGGACTCTCCGCACGGCCCCTGCAGCCCGTCAGGCGAGGACCGACCTCACGCGGAGGACGACCTGTTCCTCCCCGGCCAGCAGAGCCGCCCCTGCACCTACTCCCAGTCGGCCGAGATCTTCCAGGAGCTCCAGCAGGAGTGCATGCGCCGCCTCAACGTCCCCAACGCGCGTCACCCGAGTCCGGGCAACGAGCCCTGCCGCCATATCGTGCTCTCCGCCTGCGAGGACAAGCCTCAGGTTCCGCCCCGCGTGCCCATCCCGCCCCGCCCCCCAAAGAGCGCGGCGGGCGACTACGCCCGCTGGTCCGGCGACCTCTCGGAGGACGAACGTGAGAAGCCGCCCCGCGTCCCCCCGCGTGACCCCCTCTCCCAGCCCAGCTCGCGCACGCCCAGCCCCCACGTGGGCTCTCCGCAGGGCCGTGCCACCTACTGCAGCTCCGCCCCCATCTACGGCTCCGCCTACCTCTCCACCTCCCCGGCCAAGCTCATGCCCACCACGCAGAGTTTTGCCTCGGACCCCAAATACGCCGCACCCAAGGTCATCCAGGCACAGGGCAAGGACAAGGACCCAGCCAAGGGGCCCTGCATCCTTCCCATCGTGCGGGACGGCAAGAAGGTGAGCAACACGCACTACTACCTCCTGCCCGAGAGGCCCCCCTACCTGGACCGCTACGACCGCTTCTTCAGAGAAACGGAGGCCGTGAAGGCCGAGGAGAGGAGGCCCGTCAACACGGCCACCGTCCGGCCCATGGTGCAGCAGCACCAGCAGGGGGAGCTCAAGTCCAACTTCTCCTCCAACAACAACAGCGGCGTGACTGGTTTCCCGGGCAGAGGGGCCAGCAGGAGCTCTGTGGCCCGGGTGAGCGCAGACGCTCCGGGGAGCAGGACCGACGGAGCCTGCACCTCTGACAGAGTCAAACTGGTGAGTAGCAGCAAATACGACAGCAAACGCGACGTGTGACTAATGATCATTCGCCACTAGAGGGCGGCAAAGAGCAGGCGGGCCCCCTGGCGTTTTTGCGACCGCCGCGTTCCCGGGGGTCGTCCCGTTCCGGCGGTCGACGGGTATGGAGCGCTCGTGGCCGCTTGGGTTCGCTGATGCGGGACCCCACTCTGTGCAGGTGCAGGAGGCCGTGCACGGGGTGACGATGGAGGAGTGTCGGGAGGCCCTGCACAACCACAGCTGGAGCGTGCAGAAGGCCGTGCACTCTCTGAAGGTGGCCCCTGCTCATCACTGCTCACGACCACTGAAGTGGTTCAGTAGCTCATTTAAATAGTTAATGCCAAGCTCATTAAAATCCCAGAATAATAATTATAATAATAATTACCATCGAGTCAATGGGATTCTGCCTCTACGTTATTCTCAGCCCAACATTTTAAGTCGTACATGGACTCTAAAGTCTGTATTTTCAAATGAAACAGTGTAACAATAATTCTCTCTCTCTCTCTCTCTCTGTCTCTCTCTGCCCCATCATCTCTTCCTCTCACTCCAGGTGGAACAGCTCTTCTGTCTGGGTCTGAAGACCAGGATGGAGTGTCATAAGATCCTGGAGATGTGTGACTGGAACCTGGAGGTGGCCAGCTCTCAGCTCTTAGATTCTTATGGCTCAGTCAAGCAGAGGTAGGGCAGTTCTCAGGCGCCCCTCCCCCCCCCCCCTGTTTGGTGCAACACATTCACACAGCCATGCCCCGAACCCCCAGACACTGCTAGGATTAAGTTTCAAGCTCTTGAGCAGGGGTAGATGTGCAGATTTGTATTTGACCTAACGTGCCCTTTCGTGCTGTATCTTTCTTTCTTTCTTTTTAAATGCTCACAGGCTGTGCTCTTTTTCCAAAGTGCATTCTAATCATTCACTATCACTAGGGACCATATTCGAGGAGCAAAACCAGCCCCCTCCGCCAAGCAGTACCAAAGGAGGGTGAAAAGAGTGCTCATGTTAAGTATGCAGAGGAGGGCTTATCGGAGCAGAGGCACGATTAGTTCCACGTGACTTTTCCTTCCCCCTTAGAGGCTCCTCTGCGCTCCCCCCCGTCTCCGCTCTGCACTTTAGCGCCTGAAGTCTAGCCCCATTCACCCATCTGCTCTTCGGCAACTGCATTGATTGCCGGTACACCAAAAAAGCAGATGATAAAACTCAACGTTTTCTTCAAAGTTAAGACAGTTACGAAAGGAAGAGAGACACTTTACATTTTTGTGCCCTTTGGGTTAGGGTTAGCGTTCCTGTTTGAGGGCCACGCATCGCCTGCCCTCGATGGGAACCGACTTGCGATGAAGCCGATTTCCCTGTCTCCACAGGCGGTGAGGAAACGGGGGCGCTGTTCTCGGTGAGGCGAATTACGGGCGCCGAGACGGAGGAGCCGCGGTGGAACCCCTCGCGCTGCCACGGCGACTGCTCAGTTCTGCTGTTACGAGAGTGGGACTGGTGCCCTCATGTCCCCCTTCGTGACTGAGCACGTTTCTCTAGAGCCCTTCCCATGAGGCACAGTTCAGAGTTCAAAGGTCACCTGCTGCGGAGTAGAAAAGTCTAGAAACCAAGATGCTGCTGGTTCATTCTTGTTGACTTATTTTTTTAATTGATAAAATTTTTATTTGATAATTACAGAACAGACGGACAGATGGGGGACTCTGAGATAATGTACTAGTACGTACATGTTCTTAGATAAGAGTTTATACGTTTGTTTCAGATGTTGTATGTTTTTCCATGTTGGTTGACTGCAAAAGAGAACGTTTATTGAGATGTAAATTAAGTTTGAATGGTCCATTGTTCCCTTTTTATTGGAGACGTTTAATTGTAAAAAAAAAAAATCGTGTTGCAGGTTTGTTCGTTTCCCAGAGTGCTGTTTTGATGTAGACTGTGCCCTCTGTCTGTGATTCGTGAGAAATTCTGCCCGTGTATCTGCCGAACCATCTCCAGCATTGCACTGCCCACTGATGTATAGTCTCTCTGAGAAGCCAGGAGATAACTCTCCTACGCACATGAACTACCATGATGCTCTCCCTGAGTAGCAAGTCACTTAGTGGAGGAAAGAACTTCATCTTCCAGGTCTCCCCATCCTGAAAATGCAGTCACTCACCTTTCAGTTGGGCACCCAGTCAGCCATGCCACTGTAGCGCAGCTGAAGATCCACCACTTCAGGAACCTGAACCGGAACCACTTTGAATACCTGAGAGCACAGTATTGACCAGCCAATGTAAAAACAGCTAATGGACAAGGTCCATTTGTTACAGTTTTTATGGTCTCTTTGCAATCATGCAAGAATTAAACTATTTAAATGCTGAGAGGATCATGGAGTCCTCTAGGGAGCAAAGACAGCTACACGTTCTGGTTTTCCAGTATATGGACTGTTCTGGTTAATTGTATCCTATGCTTCATAGAGCAGTGGGTTTAACTTTGGCTTTAACACTTTCTTTAGTCAAGAACAACTCTCCAAATCACCCGAGTTGTGAAAGTGGCAGACCCATCAGAAAAGCAACCGTGGTGTGATGCTGTTTAGCCTGAGCTGATCATACCAGTTACAGCAGAAGTGATTGAAAATCAAGCCCATATCTCCATCTCTAAAACAGCATCAGGAAAGGAGCCACTGTCCATCAATCATTCGGTTCTCAAAAGAATCCTCAAATGTATTCATCCGCAATGTACAACTCCTATGCTCTGTGAATAGGCAGTGTGGTTTAATGAGCGCTGTGTAGATTACGGTCTCCAAACTCTCAAGAGTCGGGTCGATGGCCTTCTGACGTGGCTACGTCTCGGTGGGTCAGACTCCAGAGGCGATGTCCTCCACGGTGCCACTCAACCATGATCACGACGCTTCCAGCAATGAGGAAGCCAGTGGGACTGTCATCTGAGCGTGCAGCCGTCCATGAAACCCTGTAACAGAGCAGATACTTTAAGATGGGGCGGTAGGCCTGCAAGCCACATTGCGGTATTACCCAGTTCCCCCCCTCTATTCCAGCTCATATGTTGATCTTTTTGTTCTTCCCATCCAGCCTGTTCCTACATCCCAAGCACTGTCCCTTTTGTTTGTTCGGTTTGTTCCCTGAATGACTGTATAGATCAGAACCTTGGTGTTCGAATTGTGTTAACCGTGTGTGCGTGTAAAATGTACGTATTTTTTATTAAAATCAACTATTTTTTAAACTTTTTGCGGCGATCTAGTCTTTCTATACTTTCTTTGGAAGATGGTTCAAGCAGAAAGTTTAGCAATGATTTTGCAGACAGCTCCCATAAGCTGTGTATGGCTTCATTTTAGACTTTGGTACAGCTTTCCTAAGGGTACGTAGCCTAATCAGGGATCATTGCAGTGTCATTTTCATTACGTTATTTTCCCTCCTGGCGCAAGAAAAAAACATGGTTCCGTGGCTGACGCAGGGAAAGATCACTTTGAATTCTAGTGAATGTCCAACTTCTCAAATTCTAAACAGGCACTGGACTTTTTAAAAAAATTATCTTCACACACAAACATGACAACTGAATGCAGAGATCACCTGAAGGCTGGCTGAGTGAAACCTTGGCCTGACACCTCTCCCTGCATCCGCCGATCTGAGTTGTTTAGCCGGAGGGGTCTGTTTGCCTTGAAAACGGCCAAGTAATAAGCTGAAGTGTTGCTGCTTCTGATTTTTTTTTTCATGACTGATGGCAGCTGTCAAACGGGCAGGGTGAGATGACCCGAGGCCGTGCTCAGTACTGCGATGTTCACTGCGATGTTCACCGCAATACTTGACGCGCGGCCTCTCAGCTATTGCTGATCTGGCGTGGTGCATGAACTCAGAACTGTTGGCCCTGTTAATACACTATAATATAATAAGATGCTAAAATGAATTTAACTGAGGCTAATAAACTATTCTCTCTCTCTCTATGCACATTTGTAGGTGAATGTGTAGCAACTTCAAGCAGGCTGTAATTTGCGTGTGACTCATCCCTGTATTAAAATAAGCACTGCAAGACAACGGGATGTGCGGTATAAAATGGTGAACCACACGTGTTGTTTTTCTTCCTGACCTCACACTCAGCTAAGTCTGCAGTAAGCATGTATCAACTTGCATACTGATTACTCTCACACCGCGAGAGCATTCTAATCTAAAACACAGTGTAGTTAAGCATACTGCATAATAGACAGAATGTGCAGCACCTTGGCAGGTAATGGGAACTGAAGGTTTAAAAAGGTTAACTCATTAAGTACAGATAATCAGAGCAGATGAAAAAATGGCCCCTTCCCTTCCTTTGTACTCTTTACAAAGGCATTACAATAACTCATCATTGACATGCATGGCTTCTGTTTCCTTGCCCAACCTGGCCTCTTACGCCCACATAACGTTACTGCAGAAAAACAAAACCTGCTTGTGTGAAATACAACCCAACTACGGTGCGTTCCTCTATGGTCGCTGCCTGCAAAGGAGGCGCCCTGTTGATTTTAGTTACATCCAAACTGCTGTGGGTACTTCTGTTCCTGTTTATTTACTTTAAAACGAATGTGTCTTTCAGGGCATGTTAGTAAAAACGGCTCTCGCTTGTTATGTAACGAATGTGGGAAAAAAAAAACATCTCATGAGGTGTAATTCCTCACCGCGGCGTTAGCGCACAGCTGGAGGGCCAGCGAGCATGTCTGCTACAGCAGATCCCAAAGCCGAGTGGATTATCATCGGATAATCTCGCCTGTTATGCGGCGTGTCACATCAGCCAGTGGTTTGTGATCTCAGAATTAATTGCTTCATTTAAGAAGCCCATGCCGTGCACAATGACTTGCACACAGGCATAACGTGGGACAGTGGACAGTTTTTATTGATTTGTTGGTACTGGATGGTCAGTGTTACATGCTGCTATTATGTGTGTTTTCGATCTCCTCTCAGATTTGTCGATTAAATCCTCCAAGCTGCTTCCATGTATGTTTTCAGTAAAGCTATTTAATGGAAGTTGGATACTGCTATGTCAGCAGTGCACCTGTCGTCTTACGTTAAAGGAGAACTGCCACTGCTTTTATAACCATTATTTCAATGGTTTTATTGTCATTAGGTCTGCTGTACGTAGACCCACTTCTGCCGTTGCCCATGGGTTTTTGCGGTGAGCATGCTACCTATGTTCACCATTGACTTGAGGCAGACATATTCAGTTCAAGTAAGTCAGTGAAATGTTACATTTATTTATTGTTGTTTTTTTTCGTTTTTCGTTAAACTCAGAGCAGTCTTCTAGTTTTACCATCATCTTACGGCTAGCTCCGCCCCTCCTCTCCCAGCTGTCATTCTCTGTCGTCCTGGTGCGCGTGTAAGTGTTTTCCCTGCCCCAGTCCCGCCTTGTTCCATGGTTCTCCCTGGTTTCCCTTCTGTCTGTCACGCCCCTGTACCTTGTGTCCCTGTCCCTGTCATTATCAGACTCACCTGTGAAACCCTATGTTCAGTCTTCCCAGTTGTCGGTCATTTTCTCTGTTATTCTGCGTGTTCCACTCGCGGTCTCTCTCACTCTCAGTTTGCTTAGTTTCCCCGTTCGTTCTCCGTTTCGTGTCGTGCTATGGTCTGTATATTCGCTGCCTCTGTTTTCCGTCTTAGTTTAATGTTTCCCGTCTCCCGATTATTGCCTTTGTATTGTGTTCTCTGATCCCTGTGCCCACGTGCTAGTTGTCCCTTGTTATTTGGTTCACCCTTGTTCCTTATGTTAATCCCGTTCATTTGTTCCCGTCCGTGTTATGCTCCCTTGTAGTGTTTATTTGTAGTTGCCGTGTGTCAGTTGTAGTACGTTAGTGTTTCTGTTACGTGTAGTGTTTTGACTGTGTCGTGTCTTCGTTTTAGTCCCATAGTCGCGTGTATTCCCCACTGCCTGGTTTCCCTCCCCTGTTTAGTTCTGTCTTGTTTCTTTTGTAAACTACTTTAAATCCTGCACTTGCGTCACGCCTGCCCAGTCGGCTCGTTACACATCAGTACTTATTTTTTTGTCTTATTATGGATTTGCCAAGCCTAGGCCTCTATGCGGGCTGGGAGTAGCGCACATTAAATGCTATTTGCTATTGAATAATTCCAAGTATTCCGGAGAAATATTAACCCACGGTCACTACTGCTCCCCCTCTGTCCGGTGTCAAATGAATTGTTGAACCGCGGCCTTAGCTGGGACCTTCTTGGCTAACGATTTCCATTAGTCTGTCGTGGATTTCCACACCGCTGGGTTGTGTGCTGTCGATAAATGACTAAAGCTAATCAATATGATGGTGAAGCACGTCCTCAGTAGCAGAAGGATTTAAGGGTAGATCGACGTTTCTGCAGAATGAACCTTCTACACTTCATGCAGGATATCAAACTGGCACCATTGTCCTAAAATATCTAACCCACTTGTACAAATGCAAATCACTGATTTCTACAGGTAATTATGGTCTAACGTGACATTCTTACAAAGCCTAAAGATTTTAGCAAAAGGAGCAAACTTGGCCTTATATATTTTTTGGAAGTTCTTACAGAATTGTTAACCTTGAAAAACCACACTCCCCTGACAGACAGCATCAGAAGAGCACAGAGCAACAAGAACATGCAGGCAGAACTTTCTGATTGACATTTTGCCATGAGAGGCTTAAGTAACAAAAATGTAACAAAGTTAAACTATAAACAGGGCAAATGTCAAAAATGATTGAAGTTAGATGATAAATAAGCCCAGTACTAAATACCATTAATATTAAATGATGAATGGCATGAGGCACTCAAATCATTTAGTGATTTAGAACTATAGCTTTCACTTCAAATGAATTTTAATCATCTTTCTTTTCATCAAAGAGTGTTTGTTTCCATCATCACCCCTCTGATACTGAATGATGAAATGGGATATTTGATTAAAAAAGCAACTCAACTGTTGTAACCAAATAACTTTTGTTGCTTTTGTCAAATCAAATATCACAATTTTCATTAATTTCATTTAATTTTAATTCACATGCATTTTTGTCACACAGTTTCATCATCTATTTGCTCCTTCCACCCAGTCATGCTGTAAAACCCGTTGCGGGGGTTCTTCCTCAAGCCGTGATCTGCAGACGTCTCCAGATGTGCTTTATCTGGCTTGTGCCGTGAGGGGTAGTAAGACCAATTGCCCTCACAACCAATCCCATCCACCTCTGTTGTTAAAACTGGCTGTTGAATTGTTGTACATGCATTAAACAACATGGTGTTAGAAGGTCAGTTCTGGAAGAGGACGTGTAGAAAGTAGGTTTTGTTGCAGCTGCAGCAGTTCTTATGTAAGCAAGGGGGGAAAAAAAGGAAAATCAAGCCGCCGGTTAATGGGATCTGAAGGGCTGCTTATTGGATTCCGCAGACATCGTCTCTCGCACGATGTTATTGTCTCTCGTGCTTTCGCTCACGTCTCTCGCGCTCTTGTTCACGTCTCTCGCGCACTCTCATTCCGTATTCGCCATGGCGTGCAGCGTCGCCTTTCTGATTACCGAACCGGCAGTCACAAAAAACGTTGTTGACATGGCCTAACCTCAGGGGGACATGTTACAGATAAATCCATAGCAGAAAACCCAGTCAGGACTGCCATTTTGTGCTGGGCATGGAAAAGTGCCTCTTCTCTGCCTATTCATGCCAAACCACAGATTCAACCTGTCATTTTGTATCCTAAACCTACAGGTACTGAACTTGCATTCATTCCCTCTCATCCTCTTGCATCACTTTTGGACTTTGTATGCTTTTAAAGTGGAAAGACGGCAAAAAAATACAGCAAGAAAACTGTTAAAGTGCTCTTTTACACACACACACACACTCCTCCCAATCTTCCCACTACTACTCTGCTTGATGATATTTATTGAGAAACAAATCAATGCCACTTTCCACTCTCTAGTCGTTTAAGGTGCAAGCAAGGCATGGATGAGACCCAGCACCTCTGCAGTTGACTGGGATGAATATTGTCTCCCTCCCTGAGGGGGTGGATCAGTCCCAGCGAGGAGAGGAATTCGGGTTAGTAGTCCCACCAACAGTGTGCTGCCAATCTAAATCTTTCCACTATTTACAAGGCAGGCAAATGTGTACAGCTCCCTTTCACTTTGTTTTAGAGTAATGCGTATTGGACACTGCTCGATACTTGCGCCTCTGGGAACGATCTCAGACTCCGCACATTAAGGAGATTGGTGTAATGGGTATAGGCTGAAGAGTCAGTCGATGGTTGGGGGTTGAATGATGTAGCAGGGTGAGAGATGCTGGGGCGTCATCTGTTTGTCCAGACGGGGAGAGGAATGTCTCTCGGCCTGGGATTTGAGCACTCGCGCGGAATGCTCTGGAAGTTCCATCGTAATGTCCCAGATTACATCACGCAGGCTGTTTGAAGTGGGCAATAAATCTCAGCTCATGAGACTTTTGCTCAGTACGAGCTCACCAGGGGAGGTTCTGACAGCTTTGACAGTGCAACCACAAGTAATATCGATGTTCGCATATTCACCTTCTTATTGTCCATTACCTGGAAATAATTAGATACCTGGAGACTGTAAACAGAGAGCGGATGGCAAAAAGGGAGTGGTAGAGTTCAGGAAAGATAATTAAAGTTTAAGGAATGTGAAGACGTGTGCTGGAGAGTGTGATATAAACTAGGTGGAGCAGCCTGACAGCTGTGATTTCTTGTGAGCGTGGGGCATAATTTCTGTAGCACTCACTCTTTCCCGTGTTGAAGTAGACATTTCTTTTTCCTTATCTGAAATGAATGTCGCAAGTCTCCGGTGTAATGCCAAAGTAATTTGACTGAAGGTTTGTTTTATGTTAGGTGTGTATTAAACCAAAACATATCCAAGCATAGTAAGCATGTGTGTGCGTTGATCCAATGTCACGTTGTGATTTCAATCTCAGGGCTCTGTGCTAGTTCTACAAATGAATGTCTTGTACATGTTCTGGATTAAAACAAACTAACAAAAGTCTCTTTTACCAAGGGAAGCCACTAGTCAGCCATGTTTGCCCTACGGAGGTTGGAGGGAAGTCCTGGCTCAGGTGAAGCGTGGAACACCCAGTCCTGCTTCACTCCGTCAGCCCTGCTGGTGGTGTTAAAGGCAGCCAAATGACTCTCTGGTGCAGTCTCTGCTTTTTCTTATTTCTTACATCCCAAAAGCTGTTTTTCCTGCCAGGTACTGTGTGTGAGTGTTTGTGTGTGTGTGTGTGAGAGAGAGAGAGAGAGAGTGAAAGAAAACCAAGTTGTCTTATGCAACATGCGCATTGCAACGTGAGTGCAAGTCTTGTTGTAGTGTTTCTGCGTCAGCTGCAGGAAGATAAGTCCCTTCTGCTTTGTCTGCAGTGCTCTATGGAACCACGCTGTCATTTCAAACCCTGGTCATCCTGCAGTCTGCCGACGGCCATAGGCCCCTGCACTGATGGAGCTAAATAATGAGAGAGTGAAGTGTGAGAGTAGAACAATGGCGAGTGAGACCCCAAATGAAGGAAGAAAAGGGGGGAAGACAACAGGACCAAGAGTCGCACGGCAACGGCAGATGGTCACATGGTCGCTGCTGCCCACCCACTTAATGATCTGCTCCCGATCTGGTTGCTGTGGGAGGGCACGTGCGGTGGGTAGGGGTGGATTCGAGGAGGGTAGGGTACCTGTGTAGTCTGTGATCTATGGAGTAGTGTTTAATCTTATGCCACTCAGGCAGCTGACTTTGAAAATTTTAGTTGCAGGAGGTCCACTGGCATGTTAGTGATGCCAGTAAAAGAGCAGGGAGGTGATCTGAGTGAGGTTGATGTATTGGAAGGTTGATAAAATTAAGTGATGATGATGAGGAGGGGAGGGATAAACTGCAGTGTTGTAACAATGATTAGTTAAACTGAGAGTGTTAACAACATAGATACGGTGTTTATAACAGTTGCAAAGACAATTGTTCATGCAGGAGTTTAAACACTAAAATGCACCAAAACAACCCAAACAATGCAGTATGCATGAAAAACATCACAGTTCCCATAATGCAACTACTCTCTTATATTTCACCCACTGATTTTAAAAAGATTCTGAGCAAAGAAAGACATTAGACAAGAAATTATGTGCACCTGTGTTTCACAAGCATTGCCCAGGTAAATTCAGCTGTCTTGTGCCGTGATAGACACAGCACACACGTATATTTATCCAAAGAATATTCCAGTTGAATAACTGGACTGAACTGTAGCAAAGGATGTAAATATTCAGAGAGAGAATTACACAAGATTTCTAGAGAAACAGGATATTTTGGACAGAGGTCCTTCACATCAGCTGTGCAAGCCAAGTGATTTGGTCCACGAACACCAGGGAAATCATAGTCATGTTATGCCCGGCATTCAGAACTGCATGACTAGCTGAGCACTTTGCTTGCTTGCACAGATGATGAATCTGTGTGTGTGTGTGTATATATATATTGGTGTATATATTAAGGTTAGTGTTAATTTTGTCAATTAACAAAATGAAAGGTAAACGAACAAAAGAAAAGTCTAAATAAAATGTAATCATTTGAAAGTGAAATATCTTACTTTTTACTCCACTACATTATGCGAAATCTGTCGTTACTTCAGTCTTCATGTGTTCAACAAAGTAACGTCAAAACAAAAGAAGCGCAAAGCACGTGCATCAGCGTTCGGTTCAACGGCGCTGCACGCGCACCAAACAGCGTACAGTTCAACGGTAATGCAACAGCATGAAAGAAAATATACCTAGTTAAAATGGATTAATCTACTGATTGTAACGCGCCACTCAATCCATGGCCTTATTTGAGCACATTTTTTGAAGTAGTCGAGGAAAAAAAGACGTTTTCAAGCGCTTTCTCTGCTGCCTCAGTATCATACGATTTCTTCCTCCAAAAATTTCCCAGCCAATTTGAGGAAACACGTAGAGGTAAGATAATTTCATAGGCCTACTGGTCATTTACCGTAATGAGAAATCTTAACAATATCTTGCAGCAAACGGTGTCTTTGTATGTGTTAAAATAAGTCCGAGATTATCATTGTATACATGGTTAGTTAGTTAGCTAGCTAGCTAAGTAGGCTATTGCTAGTACACAAACGAAAACTGCCTTAGCAACGCACTCGGCGTGTAGCTAGCTAAGTTAGCTAGTTATTTGTTTTACCATAGTTCATAGTATCTGGAGCTTCCAGTTAAATGCATTGATAGTGTGAAATAATAAACATTTGAACATCGCACTTTACGTTAGAAAACAAATTCTATTTGGAAGATTTTGCATGCATAGCATGGTGCTAAAACAGTTAGCAGGTAGCTGCTAGTTGATATTTTGTCTTAAAGTTTTGCTTTGGCCTTTGCTAAAACTATCTAAAGTATTCTGCAATAACTAAATTATTCTGTATCATATTTTTATGGTGCAGTAAAACACAGGAAATGTTTATTTTATTCATCAAATAGAAGGAGATTGATATCTGAATTTGCAATTGCAAATAAATATTTAACCAAAATATCGCTTGTTCTCAAAAAGTTACTTCATAGCCACTCGGTGCTACCAAATGGAAATTACATGCATTCTGTGTTTTCTGCTTATGATAATTTTAGTAAACAACAAAACAAACACTATAAACACAGAATTAATAATATTAAAATATTTGTGTACAAACAGTCGAGTCTGTTCACATAAATGAGTTGATTATGCAAGAGTCATGCTATAGAGATAACAGGATATTAGAGCCTTATTAACTGATGGTATGTTACTTTCAGTACTTAAGTACATTTGAAGGCCAATATTTTTGTACGTTTACTCAAGTAGAAGTCTAAAGGGAGGACTTCTACTTGTTCTGGAGTAATGCTTTACCTTGGGTATCTGTACTTTTACTCAAGTACGTGGTTTGTGTACTTTGTCCACCACTGGTGTTGGGTGGCTATGTGTTAGATGTTTTCCTTTTTGGAGTGTGTGCCCACTGTCCTCGACGTTAACAGTCTCTTTGTGCTTCTTCAAAAGAGCTTCTGCAGCACATCCTGAAACCCCAGACTGCTTAGAAATCCTTGCCTGGGAGAGACCCTGCTGATGCAGTATAGCTACACCATGTCTTGTTGCTCTGCTCAGTCTTGCCATGGTGTACGACCTGTGACATGAATCCATCTCTCACAACCTCCTACACGGCTGTTTATATACATGTATATAGGTTCTGTATATATATATATATTACACCTAGTTTTCTCTCCAGTGACAGCATGCACCTCCTCCATTGCATCCTTTCAAGCTACCATCACCACCAACACAGTGTCACAAGACAGGTGAGCATGTTGAGAGCTGTAATCATGTAGCTCTGTATACATGACATGTGCCTGGGTTTGGCCTGGGCTCTCATGGAGACTGCAGCCCACGGCTGCCTGCAGGATCCCTATGATTTAAGCTCAGGTACCGACTATAGGACACGAAGCATGCTTTCAGAAGGAGTTATGTTGTGCTCTGAAGTGCTGTGACTGCACTCAAACTTCTTGCCTGAGTGCCCCTGTGCTTTATGCTCTAATCAAGAGTCTGGCCTTGACTGTGGGGAATTATGCAAACGATATGGTAATTCATATTATGCAAAGTACATGCTAATTCAGTTGCATTTACACGGAGAGGACATAGGGTAGAGGGTAAGTCGTTGCTCCTGCAGGGAGCGGAGAGAGAGCAACTTGTGACACTTTAGACCAGAGTAATAAATGTTAAATTGTCCAACCTTTGATGAACTGCAGTATAGGTGGTAGGATGCAGGCGTGTGGAGATCTTCCCCTTATGTTTATTCATTTCCCATATTAAATAAATGAAAGGAAAAAATAATATTGACCTGAAACAGTGCGTCATGTTGTGACGCTGTAATGGGTGATAGTTACTTCCATGAGCCTTGTCCCCAGTCTGCTACCAGCAGCGTCTTCTTTGAGGAGCTGTGTAAATCCCTGTATCTCTGGGAGGATTTCTGCTGACATTTTGATGAATAGCTGTGCATTCTGGGATTTAGGTGGTGTCCGCCCGGACGAGCATGCGGTCTGCCCAGTCAGTCCAAGTCATTAGCACCGCTCCTGGTTTTGTGCAAACTGTGCTTTTTGCAGTGTGAAGGTTATCCTAATGGCATGATCTCCCAACAGGACTGACCCTCCTACTCAGTGTGTGTGTGTGTGTGTTCATAAAACTATTTACATTCTAGTCATGGTGTTGCTTCTGGAGGTATAACGGTTGTGAGACGAGCCTGTGTCTCATGCCGATCTCTTTATTGACATGCTGAAGACGCCTGGAGATTATACTTATGCAAATGTTTGTAGTGGATGTTTACATCCTGACACCTACAGAAATATCATCCTGCAGAGTTCAGCACCCACTTTATGCTGTTTTGTGAAGTGTCTGCTTTGCCAAGTGCGCCTTATTAAATATGAGAAGGGGAAATATGTAAAACCTGACTAATGATTTTCTCAGGAGAAAGAATAATTTGCATGGAATACATAAAATGATATATGATGTTTTATTTCCTGTCCAATCTGTAATCTTTCATCAGTGGTTAATGTGAATGCAAATTTTTAAATGCGTTCTTTAAATACATGCTTCATATAATATACAAATGATAATCCCTATTTTTTAATGGATTTAAAGTTTACGTTTTTTTACGCTAATCCTCAAGGACAGGTAATCAGTGGGAATATATGTGTTGGAGCGTGTGTGTCAGTCTTTAATAGGAGATGGGCTCTCTGTGATTGGATGAGTGAACACCAGCGTTTTTTGAGAACGATGACAGTCACAACACACATCACTGCACTTAGAGGGCAGCTGCATTATTTTTTAGATCTTGACCCTGTCAACATTTTCTGTGTATCATAGTGTCCTCGCCGAGAGCTGAAATAGGCAGAAGCATACGAGTCCTCAGAAGTCCCCAGTGGCTGCCTTTTGGAACCTGTGATTATATGTAAACAATATGGGGTGTACATTTTAAGAAAAGCAACAAAATCTTTTTTTATTTAATTATTTATTCAGTGCTTTTACTGGTTTTCTAAAATCATATCAAACGGGGGGAGACATGGGTAGACTGCCGGGTTTATCTGGGCAAATCTGTGAGACGTAACACAACAGGTACCAGTTTAAGATACAGTCTGAGAGGGGATCTGCTGAACATTACACACTGAAGAAACCGAACGGGACAAAAGGTCAAAAATGGGTGGAATGAAGACAAGCAACCACGAAAAGACATACCAGAGTATGACTATGATTAGCATATTGGGTGAATGCACATATAGGCCATCCTAATGAATCCAGAATGAGGGTGTGGTTAATCAGTTAGATGTAGCAGGGGCGGAGCTAACCTCTGCAGCAGAGGGAGGTTATGGCTTGACATGTGACCTGATCGTGTGAGATCCTGGGCGTTTGGGACCTCTGACTGAATGACTATGTGGGGGTCATTAGTATTTAAAGGATGTGGATTTCATTTGTGGCTTGTACTATGGGGGAAGGTTGGCGAAGAAACAGGATGCATTGCCCTTCAGCTGGTCCATGGCGTTTTATTTCACACATATGAGGTGGATCTTTATTAGAGTCACTGGGATGAAAACGCACAACACTAACTTTAACTGCACCATGGCATCTTAAATTGCCCTAAAACGTAACTAAATAAGGACTTTTTTGCCAAGCGAACTCATGCAGAAAGGGCATGATCCTTCATCATATCCCCCCGTAAGAGGGTGCAGTGATTGTCAGCACTGGGGAGCCTGACCCAAATGGCTGTTTTCTTCAGACCGGGATTTTCAGCGCTCCGTAGTAACCCTTCCGCACCGCAAGCCGAACCACTTCATCCCGAGCCTGATGGAGTGACACCTGTGCGAACGACCTCGGGAGACGTCGGAATCCAATTAGAAGTGGGGTTTTTTTTTTTTTCTGCGAGTGAAATTGCAGGAGTGGAGGGACGTCCCTGGGAAGAGCTCACGCCATTACGCTGCCAGATGTTCCTCTAATGAAAGAGCCTCCCAGCCACGTGGTAGAGCCAATTAGGATTCGCTCTCTCTAGCTCTCTCCTTAAGCCAATTCAGGGTGAAAAGGATAACGAGCTTGAGAATGGGCCACATATGGGGTGTGTGTGTGTGTGTGTCTAGATCTGACATTTGATCTGGCTCGGTAAGTTATGCCTCCCTTAGTATGTAATTTACAAAGAAGCCAGGCCCTTTGAGAAATGACGGGGTCATGAAGTTGTCCATGTGCGTCCATGCATGGTCAAACTGATGAACGTCCTCGTTTCATTTCTACTCTCTCACACGTGCTACCTTTTGTTTAAGGACTTCAGGATGAAACAGTTTAAAAAGGCCCGTCAGAAGGGCAAGCAGGCTGCCTCCTTTTGACTCCTACAAACAGATCACATAGGACGGAGACTTGCAGATGGACGTGTGGCCCTGTAGCATTGGGCCATCAGAGACACAGCTCCCATATGTTTCTGAGTTCACTCCGACAGGAGCATCTTCTGAACTTTTCATGCCCTGGGAGAAGTACATTCTCAGTCCACACCAATGCCAAAGGCTGCAGTGAACCAGCAGCACAAGCTCCCTCAGCTAGAACATGCAGTTCTTGTGCTTTCTGTTCATTTAGACGGACCTCAATATGACAGGACAGGCTAGCTTCAGATGACCCAAGAACCATCATCTACCTCAGTCTTGAAGGGTTTACACCTCACTGGCTTGGAGCCACTTGTCTGAATGGGCTCCATCTTTCCAGTATGTGTCTATACACTTCGGGATGCAGCTTGTAAGCCCTTGTAATATCTTTGACAACCTGATAATCATCACTGTCTGCAAAGTCAAGTGTATTACAGGCCTCTTGTGCTTTTCAAATCAATTCCCTTCTTTCTAGATGTACCCGCCTTTATTTTAGCCAGAAGCATTTCTTCTGAAACGAGCTTGGCAGTATCAAAGAACCCATCTTCAGAACGGGACGATAAAAAAGAAACAAGCAAAAACATTTTTGATGCGCAGTTGTAACACTCAAACTGATGCTGATTCCCCTGGCTGTCTGTGGTGGGTAATACAGGCCAGCCAGGGTTGGCTGGTTTGGTAATATATATGGACAGAGGCCATTTGCTCCAGATTCAAGGTGGTCCATCTACCGAAGCGGAGTTTGATAATGGACAAGTCCAAAGAGAAGTAGCACATAGATCTGGTGGTGTATGTCCACCAAATCACTCCGTGCTGAGTGAATAAGGTGCCCTGCCGTGCAATCACTTTTCCGTTTCCCAGGACCCTACAAGGCCGCAGAGGAAATGGATCCTTCCAGATGAATCTTCACTCCGTCTTTGTCCGCAGCTCTCTGTGACATTCAATTAAATTTTTGCTTAGCGCAGCGGGGCGAGGTGTGTGTCAAACTGCAGGGATCCCTGTTGGTGAGAGAAATTGCCTGGTTTTAAAAAAAAAAAACATTGATTTCCCTTTCATATTTAGCGAGCCCCTGATTTAATATGCTAGTTGGGTGGGTAAGAGATGTCCATAGTATTCTGTCAGATTCTCGTGTTGTATATAAAGTTGCTGTGGCTTGGAAACCTCAGATGTACCAATTAATGTTTTCATTGTAAAAAAAAGACTGATCTGAGTCCAGGCACTAAGCAGGAAGATGCTGGTCCTCCATCTAAAGGAACTAGCTTGTTGGCAAAGCATTTCCCTCAAAAAGCTATAAAACAAACATCCGCAGTTCAAAGAGACTTTATTAGTGAGACTATGTGATGACAAAAAGGTATTTGTGATTTCACGCTTCAGCTCACGGTGCTGTTGTCTTTGGCTGTACTCAGGGAGGTCGTTTTAACGCCTGAGGTTCGGTGGAGGCTTCATTTCCTGTGATCGGCAGTCATGCGTTCACTCGGCGGAGAAGTCATTCGTCTGTTTTCTGCACACACTATTAGGCTTTACAGGCCCTGGTGTATGCCAGTCTGAATTATTACCCCTCAGTGACTCTGATGAGCTTCCCTTGTCTCTCTCTCTCTCTCTCTCTCTCTCTCTCTCATCCACTCACTCGTTCATACACACACACACCATGGGAGGCACAGAGAGCATGACATTAAGTTGATCTATATGCTTCCACTGCAGATTCGTAATGCAACTAGTGGCTAAAAATTAGTCAGCTATGATGGATTCAAACTTGCATCGACTGGCCACTGTTATGTTGGATTTTTTATGTGTTTTTTAGGTATACAGGTATAATTCATCACCTGGTCAGTCACTGAGCCCAGAGTCACTGCTGACTGGGGAATATTTGGGTGCCATGGCCATGTATGTTTAAAGGTTTATCAGGTATGAGAGTGTTGTTGGGGCGCTGCTGAGAGGAAAGTGATCAAAAACATTACGGGTTTTATATTTGTGCAATAAGTCTGATTATAGTGTAGTTATAACACCAGTGCATTGCTAACTGGGTTAGGTGTAAACTGGTTTTCCTATCTGTTTTCACACCTGCAGTGATGTCGTTGGATTGATGCAAGCCCATTTTTTTACAAAATTGTACTTCTGTTACTGTCTCTCAGATGTTTGTGCATAAATAATTCAATTCAATTCAATTTTATTTATATAGCGCTTTTTACAACACATGTTGTCACAAAGCGGCTTTACAAATTGCGTGGGTCCAGATCCCTAATGAGCAAGCCAAAGGCGACAGTGGCAAGGAAAAACTCCCTAAGATGGCAGGAATTTAGGAAGAAACCTTGGGAGGACCAAGACTCAAAAGGGAACCCATCCTCCATTGGGTGGCCCGCTAGCAATGTCCACATTCACAGTTATAGTCCACAGTTATAGTCCAGATATAATCCTGTAGTTATGATTCTACTTCCAGGCCGAGTAGTCACAGTCCCTTCAGAGTAGATGTTCAGGTGGGAGTTGGCATCAGCACGTCCTCTTGCGATAATGGCACATCCAACCACGGCATCGGCACATCCACTGGCAAGCCAGACCATCTCCTAGATGCTTGTATGGGGTGTTGTAACGGGAAAGGCTCATCTTTCCTTGTCCCGGTATTTCTCGGGCAGCCATTGGGAAGATTCCAACCCAGTTTTCTAACCTTTCTAGCAGGATCTTGTGATCTATTGTGTCAAAGGCTGCACTAAGATCGAGAAGCACTAATAGAAATAACCCTGAATACACACATTTGAACTGAGACTCCACCCCAGGGCTTGAAACCGGACCCTCCGTGGCTTTGGCACATGGCTTGACTTCAAAGCTTTCTGTGCATCCCTGGCTGTAGTCAGACATCACGCATTGTAGGTGTATCTGATTGAATGGCTTGTGAGTGGATTCCAGCGTACAGTACTGAGCACGACTTTTAAGCTCCTGGTTTGGTGAGACACCACACTTCTTAGTACTGATCCCCTGAGTCTAACACCAACAGCCAACGAACGGTGTGACGATTACCAAATACGTAGGAGCAGGTAAAATGGAAAACAATGTTGAGGACGTGTGCTACAGACCGTTGGTTCCTCCAGCCCAGTCCTCGTGTGCTACAGACCGCTGGTTCCTCCAACCCACTGCTGGTTCCTCCAACCCAGTCCTCGTGTGCTACAGACCGCTGGTTCCTCCAACCCAGTGCTGGTTCCTCCAGCCCAGTCCTCTGGGACCCCCATCCAGTCCACATTTTCACTCTATCCATATTCAACAAAGCGATGGCACAACACTAATACCTGGTACAAATGTAAGGGTAGCTGGGACAGACCCTGAGGACGAGGCAGGGCTCCTCGCTAACAATGAGAGCGCGTTTTGTCATAAGGCTTTTACAAGAGAATGATGTCTGCGCATTGTATCATCCAAGCTCACATATTTATTCAAGAGCTATTGCAATGCTTTGACCTTTCCAGACTTCGGCAGGGGACACGCCCACATGAGAGAAGCAGGTACACACAGAGGCCAGTATAAAGGTCACAGCTAACCACCCACCAGTCACATGCAAAAAACATGCTAATACATGTAAAGCAACATGTAGTTTTAACTAGGACATATGCATCACATGAGGTTAATGTTAATTTAACGAAATAAAATGTGATTATCTGGACGCCAAACAAATCTGAGAACTGGTTCCACGTATAGTCATATCTTGTACGAGACTAGTTGAATGACTTACATCTATGTATAAAGGTGCAGGTGCAGCTACAAGCCAGACAATCAAAAATCCCTGTTGGTGCGTCTGGGACATCACATTTTACCGACGTATGGCTTTATTATAGCCCAGTGCGACCTTGAGACTGAATCAAGTGCTGCTCCTTCATCTCTGCGCAGAGCAGCTTAAGGAATACGCCATTCATACCCATGATGCTAAGCGCTGTGTTTGGGTCGCCTTACCTCGTGGTGAGGTCAACATGCCATTATTGGTTTGAACTTAACAGGGTACATCGTGCTGCTTGCATTAAGGAACGTCTGGGTGGCTTTAACTTTGATTTGGTTGAAGTTGGACGTTTTGTCCCTATTACCGCGAGTAAGCTGTGACAGTGTAATATGGTAGACGTGTTGTGGAGCAGCCTCTAAGTGCGGCACGTCCTCAGGATCCTGAGAATGTAGTGAATGAAATTGTCGTCAATGTAAAACTCCCATCAACGCCCAAACCGAAATCAATACCCGTCGAAAATGCATTTGGAGAACCTGACTCTGCGTATTGAATCCTAACCACGAAGGGCAGGGTTGGGGGGTGGGGCTGGAGCTAGAATTAACCTTGAGCGGTGAGAAATTTAGAGATTACGAGTTGCATAATCCTAATCTTCATCTGCGTGTCAGCATCAGAGCAGGCCACTTCTCATCTCATTAGAATGCGTGTTAGAGTGACAGCTTGGGTACAACTTCTTATCTGCACATTGCGCCCGCCGGCCCCCGGGAAAAAAAAAAAAAACGTGTGTGGAATATTCGTTTCCTCCTCAGCACATTTACATATGGAACAGGAGCTTGATGAATAGCTGTGCTGTGCTCTGCTGACCCAACAAGCTGAGGGCGCCGGCCGGCGGGGCCTGGTTATATTTAACGCCGAATGCCAGATGTCTTCAAGCTCCCAGGAGGAGCAGCGCTGGCCGGGCAGCCACCACGCCGAGTTCCCCCTGAACCCAGACGGTCCGTTCAGGCACTGACCCATTTATACAGAACCTCCCGCACCCTCTTTCTCAGCTGCTCCGTGTGTAATATCCTTCGCGATCTGTATCAAGTAGCCTAAGCAAGTTCAACAGTTGCTTTGGTGATATGGTCAGCCTACGTTATCTGCCAACTCCAACTGCACCAACCGGTTTCACTTTTGTCTTTATTTCCATGGACAGGGATCAGCAATTAAGCCTGTGTTGGGGCGTCGGCTTTTGACTGCCTTCAGAACATGAGTCGTGAAGGTTGCAGGGAGGACAGGTTAGCATAATGAGTTGGCACTTTGGAGGCTCCATCCTGACAAGCTAAGAACAAGAGCGGCCTACCCCCGATACCTCCCCCATACCTGCCGTGGTTTTGAGTTTTAGCACCTTCTTGTTTATATTCAGCACACACACACACACAATTACTTTCACATTCCTCCTTCCCCCCTTCTTGATTTCCAGTAGCTTCCTACTCCCGTGAATATCGATGTTCAGCCATTTTTTTTTCAGCGTTCAAAGTGTTACGACTCCGTCCTTTACATCCGTACAGGGAGGCGTCATCTACCAGACGCCTCTGGTACCATACAGAAGAAAAGTGGATGCTTAACATTTCAGCCATTTCATATATTCAATGGCAAAGAAACCACCCCAGTGTTCCTGGTTCAGGCCAGAGTAAACGATCACCTTATCGGGTCCAATTCCTGCTCGCAGAAACCAATGGCAACGATAATCGTTGACGTGTTCATTCTTCATGTGCGCGTGCCACACACTTGGAAGATATAAGCTGGCAAGCAGCAACATGAAAACCATCCTGTTTGCTTCTGGGCTCTAAAATGACCTTCAGTCACCATTTGGAAAATAAACAGCACTTGGAGAAGTCTAATGTTGTTAGTTCTAACTACTAAACTCCCTACTCCCTACTAAAGTTTGCGAATCCTCTTATACACCAAATTACTCTTCAGGACACCTATTTTAAACATGTGTCACAGGAACTAGGCGTATGTGGGTGAGCCATTTAGCAATTAGCCTTGATTTGATGACAGAACACTCTAGGCTTAATCCGTAATTAGCCCATAATGAACGTCCGAGAACGTTTCCCACAATCCGCGTGGGCGGCACGGAGAAACAGCCTTTAGCTAAGCGGCGGTGACAGGAGAGGCTGCGTCTGCACTCCGTCATCGCTCTCACCGCAGGACGACAGGACAGGACGATCTGGGCCCACCAGATCGAACCATTTGTCTGCATGCAAGTCGGTCTCGTCGTTTCCCAAAGGACCCGCAGACCGACGTGTCCTGCACTGCCGTTCAGAATCTACATGTGAACGTTTCTGTGGTTTCAGTCTCACTTTCTCTTCTGCTCTGCTTCCATTCCAGGACTTGCAGATTTGACTAGTTTGCTGAAAGACGCCATTGCTTGACATGAAATCTGAAAAAGTAGCCTGAGGTGACATTTTTTACTTTTATAGAGAATGAACATGCCAGAGGAAACGGCTGTCTTGTGTACTGGCTAATTTGCGTTAGCCACATAACTGTGCATCTTTCACAGTTCTGTGGATGGTCTGTATCTCCTGTCAAATACCACAGATTTTGAACAAAAACAATTCTTTTGTCCCTACTTACCACAGGAAGTTGCTGGGTTACCCTTCTTCTATCCTAAAAAATCTGGAATTGGTCCAGTTTTAATAGGATGTTGACCCAGGGGACGTGATCTGTGGCAGTCATGCGTTTGGGTTGGAGATGCGTATCCACCCACAGCTAAAATTACAGTCTTGCTTGAAGCGATGGAGACGGGGGGAGGAAGAAGAGCTTGTGAACACAACAGACATAAACAGCAAAAAACACTGTTGCTGAAAACCAGTGGAGTAGAGAATCACTGCAGGTGATGATTAAGCTAGTCGCACAGTTCTAACACGAATCGCAACTGGCAAACAGGGCTTGCTTGTGTTGAACTAGCTACTTTGCTACACACACTTAGCGATTGCTTATTTTGTCACTAATGTGTGTGTAATATCCAGCATAATATTATGAGAGAGGATTATGAATTTCCATTTTCTTTCCATGGAAGCAGCAGGCAGATGTGCACACAGTCATGAACACACAAAATCTGTTGCGGCACCAAAAACAGTCAGTATCCATAATTACTGCATTGTTAATAATTGTTGCTTGTATTTGTAGAAGCACTTTGAATTTTAGAAATTGTTGAAGCAATTTGCTTGCACAGCTGATGGAGGTCCAATACAGCCTGTTTCTCTGGAAACTGTATACTTCATTACTCTCTCTCTCTCTTTCTCTATCTCTTTCTCTCTCTCTCACTTTCTAAATACAGACTCGTGTTATGACACCACACCTTTCAATAAACAAGTAATTATGGCTTTATGAAAACTGACTAGGATTTACACATCAAAGATCCGGAACCTAAGACGTTTTTATGAGAAGAAGTTGTCTAATTAACTTTTGCGTTGTCACCATCTTTTCAACACCTCCTCAGATAGCTGCTGTCTGTTCTCTCCTGCTTAGGGGTCACAAAATAAACTCAACCATGCGTAACAATGTGTAAAATCTCTCAAAAACCTCCTCCATTGTTAAAAATAAACGATGCAGAAGTGTTCTGGAAAATCATCCAACCTCCAGAATGTTTTTCCGTGATTTTGTTGTCTTGGTGACATGAGTATAAAAATGAGAAGGCCAGAGTGAATCCACTTCAGCTGAACTGTGTCCTCATGAATTATGCAAACACATCAGTGCACATTTCCATCAGTACATGTACTGTGTGTGTGTGTGTGTGTGTGTGTGTGCATACAACAAAAGAAACAAACCTAGAAAGTAAAATGATTTGCTCTTAGTTGCTGAGGTTGAGTTGATTTTCTTTTAGCTATTTAGACTGAGATAAACCAATCCTCATCATTCCTTTTCTTTTTAACATTAAATGCGGAGTAATTTTAGCAAACAAAATAAATTAGAGGAACAAGATTGTCTCCTCCTTTTTGATGCCACCTTCCTCCATGTAATTGACCTCCTTTGAGTAAGACGAAAGGGACTCCGCAGACCCGCCCGGCGCAGACCCACCCGGCGCAGACCCGCCCGGCGCACCCTGCCTGGGTGTGAGATAAACCTCTCCATGCTCCCTGTAAACCAACAGTCTTGCACTGACAGGCTTTGATGGCTCCTGCAGTGGACACTGAGGCTTTAATGATACATTCTTCATGTCACTTCGTTGGCAAGTCATGACTAGTGCCTCACGTCTCACAGTGTTGAATAATAAAAAAAAAGGTTGAATTTAAAGGTTTGGCTGGACCCAAATGAAAGCTGTAAGATTTACTTCAGCACTGTAGCTGTTGAGTCATCACTGTAGTTTGTGCTATAAAGCACTGTGGGAATACATACTATAAAACTGCTCTGCCTGGAATAAAGCGTGGACCACTGAAAAGAAGTTAAAAGACACCATTGCTAAATTAACACCTATAGAACATTATGAGACTGAGTTAACTGCGTTGGCATTCATTTAACAGAGTTGTTTTTGCGGCGTATTGAGTTGGTATAGTGTTGAGCTGGCCATTAGTATCTAGGTGCTACGGGCTACAAGGCCAGAGGAAATTGTGATTCGTACGTTTTAAGATTATTTGAATAGGTGCCTGCAAAATACATAATAAATATATGAAATGTAACTATACTATTTTTATTTACTATAAATGTAAATAAAAGCTCAACAATTTCATTAACAGTAGGACGTAATTTATCACAGCTCTTAAACGAAGAGGCAAAACGAAGGATGATGGGTTTAATTTCACTGACCAATTCCTTATAAACACATACACTGCATATGCACATGTGTATTATAAATTGAGAGTTTAATTAGGCGTAGCCTGTGCGTGGATTCCTCATCCACTGAGAACTCCAGTAAGACAGTAAACACGGAGACAGAATGCAGCTTTATGTACTTTATATGAAGCAGCAGATCGCGGAGTTACACGGAGTATGCAGCACTTTTCACAAACGCACAAGCTGAAATCCATGCGTTTAATTATAGGAGAGTTTTCCATCTGGCGACCGCTGTACACCATACGTGAAGGACCCCTACGACTGCCTGATAGTGACCCCTAAAGGTGCCTGAATCAAATCTTCATGGAGGGAATTCTCTACAGAATGTAAACTGTAGATAAAGGTATATATAAATAAAGGTACACACCATCTCTGAGGGGCCGATGTATTCACTAAGTTGGATTGCATTAATCATTCTTGCTTGCCGCTGTGGTAACAGATGAATAACGCAGTACTAGATTCACTCTCCGGATGAGCGCACTGTTGTGCTGTCAACTCTTGCTTTGTGCCTTCATATTGGCACTTTGGGTGATGTCCAGATTGTGACTGCAGACTTTGCTGATTTAGCGTCAAAGAGCCTTTCCTGCATATTAGAGTTTTTCTCAGTCTCTTTGGTGTATTTTGAGGATCAGAATTGAATTCCTCATAATTACTTGTCCAATCTTCACATCATCAAGTCACTTGTGCACATCATGAAAGCAATTTCTTTCTTGGCATAATCAAGCAAATGATTTTGTACAACTGTCTGCTATTTCCTACGTTATCAATTACTTTTGTCATGTCGAACAAAATATATTAAACTTGTTCTCTGTTGAATATTCCTGCCCCCCCAAAACAGCATTAGTTCACTGCATAAGTCATTACACTCAAAGGTGATGGACCAGTTGACATAACCTGTGAAGTATATTTTATACATCTCTATTAGACATTTTTGGTCAATTTCTCATGAAGTGATGATTGGCTGAATGAGGACTTTCACTGATGAAGGGCAGTGTGTGATGCTTTAGATCAACCAAAGGTCAACCAGTTCTCTAAAATAGCTCAGAGGTGCATCTTACAGTATGAACCTTCAAGCTGGCAAGCACATGTAGACAGATGAACCTGCTGACTGCCATGGATGTAAACTGAGGACATCACAGCAGACGCCTGCAGAAGCTTGACAAGACATTCCAGAAGATTCTTTCCACGCTGCATTGCATGAGAATAAATCTGCTGTGATGTGGATGAGGCCCGACAGGCAGGAACATTGGAAGGCGTAGAAAGATTGCACTGTAATGTTTTTTAGGTATAGCGTTATTTGTACAGTTCTGCCTCTTTCCGATGTTTATATTTCTAATTTAGTTGTTTTTTTTTTCTCCTTTGTGCTATGGAGTGTTATGACAGTCTTGTATTTCTCTTCTGCATTGCAATGACATGGTCTATCAATACAGTAAAGTTAACTGCATTGAGAAATGTACCAAAGCGACTGACAAAAACTGTAATCTGGCATAAAAGCCTTAGTGAAGTACTAATGTCTCGTACATATCTAAACCAACACACTCCCCTTCCTCTTTCCAACAAATCTGAGAATTGCATCATTATTCCGCTACTAGTATACTTCCCTCAGAGAAAAAAAACCTAATCTGCTTCTAACCAACAAACCAGTGTTTGCCAGTCCAGTCCTCAGGGACCTCTGCTCAGTATGTATATATTTATCTATTTCTTGCTCCATGCTCTCAGAACATCTCTACCAGATTTTCGCTGTTCTTGATTGGGTCGTTCAGGTGTGCTGGGGGCTGGAACACAGCGCGGTGTCCCCCATGGTCTTGGTTGGAAAACACTGCAATAGTCTCTAACTTTCCTCTGACATCACTCAGATTGAAATTCTTCCTTCCCACTTGCATCACTCTACTGTATCACCAGCGCCCATAATTTTTCAGGCATAGACTATAGTATTAGCTGACTCTGATGAAGTCTCCAGTGTCATTAAGCCTCGTTAGTGTACTGCAAGCTTCTCATCTTGCATTACGAGTGCACTAGTGCAAAGCTGGATTTGCATTGGATGTCTTTGCTGTGATTTGCTACCATCAGATGCGACACAGAGATTTCACTGGATTCAGGCCAGTCTTGCACCAGATGATATGATCTTCAAGCCCCTCTACCACCACTGGGACAGTACGAGCGCACACACAGAGACACACACATTTTTTGCTGCTAAATGATTTAAATTGCAGGGTTCTGGATGTAAACCCTTTTTGTGTGCAAAATCATTTATGGTTCTCATTTATTTATTTTACTTTAATCATTTATTTACTTTGCAAATGAAGTATACACACAATAATATTAAAAACTACCACAATATTAAAGGATAATTATGATACATTGGTAAAAGTGTATTTATGCTCTTGTGGCTTGCAATACTGTTGCATATTGCATCACTGACCAGATTATTGAGGATAGGGATGAAGATGTGGTATGTGATGAAGATGAGGTAATCACTGGGTCATATATGAACCACACCAGAGCAGGGATATCATAACAGTAATGCAGGCATCTGCATCTAGAAGATGCAGGCGTATTTGTACTTGATGCACTGGTAATAATAATGGGATAGATTGTATGTGACGCTATAATTCGCAGGCCTCTTTCTGGTCCGTCACAGCCATCACTAAAACGGTGACTTTATTCAAAAACTTCATAAACGCTTGTTAGATGCAGCAGTGCACATATCGCCTATAGCGAGATTCCCTTTGTTCCCCTTGCAAACTCTTCGAAAAACGTATCAACAACACTACATGTGCTAGATATGGACACAGTGGAAACACATCAGACAGCCTACTCAGACCGAATCGTGCAGTGAAACATTAATATTAATGAGACAAATAGAAAATAGCCGTCGGCTATCATTATACAATACTGTTAACAGACAAGTTAACTGAAGGCAAACGTGGAAGAAGGACTATGTTGGAGGTGAAAACTAAATTATCTTATTTGTAAGATTTTAATAAAATAGTAAGAGTTTAATAAACGATAATGTACTGAAAATTGATAAACAGTTAATAGTCTAATGACGCTAGGGAAAATCAACCGAATAGTAGCTCCAACTTGTCTCAGACTAAGACATCTCTTGAAACCCACTGCGTCACCACCCCGCTGGCGGGAAATCTGAGAAGAAGAAAACAATTCGTGACGTAACACATCGACGTCAGAATGACATGGAGAGTAAGTGAGTTATTGGGTCTGGGACGTCATTCACAGATGTCTCCCGAGATTGCGAAAACCAATCCAGCAAATTTATATCAATGTGATAAGGACAGCTTTTGCGTTAATGTTAAACAGGTGTCTACATGATATACAAAAATACTTTGCACGAATGACAGACGACGGTCATCTGAAAAGCAACACAGCGTGTCAAAAACGCGCGCACTCAAAATGCGTGAAATAAGGACAGTGATCTGTCTTGACTGATGTAGCATGCCTAATTTAAGTACGCATTACAATATCCGGTGCAAGAGAACGCAGAGGTAAATGCAGAGGAAAATGCCATTCATAACAAACTTCACAGGCTCCAAGGACTTGTGTTCATAACCGGAAAACTACGTGAACTACATTTTTCTTCACCAGGCAGGCGAGAGCTCGTCCTCTCTGAAGACGTCATCTGTGAAAGAGGTACAATGCCATGGCGTGGACGTGAAGCCGTTTCTGTGCTGTGAGGATTACAGTTACCACACGGTGGAGCAAAGGCGCTCAAAACTTTATTCTCACTTCAAAACCAACCAGCCGCCGCGTCAGAAACTTATATATTTGTACAGTCGCCGTGAATCTTCTTTCTCCCCCACATAAAAGAATCATTCAGTACATTGTTATCAAGTTGGGGTTTGGAGTTTCTGTAATAGTCACCACAAATTCAATAACTCATTTCCCCACGTAAAAACAAGTCAGTAACACTTGTTCAAGCGTGTCGCGAACGCTCTGCAATGACTGTGTGTGAGCCTCGGCATCAGCGCTTGTGTTTCGCTAGCGGACGGACCGAGAAGACCAGTTCTCGCAACTTAAACCCGTCCGGACACCTGGTCGTGGCGGTGTGTTTGGGCTTCATCGTTTTTTTTCGGATCCCTCAATAACCTGCGCGTTCTTGTGCCATTCTTTGACGTTATAAGGTGATGCGGTCACCAATCAACTTGCTGTTGGTTAATAAGGCATCTGCTGGTTTGCGCGGTGGAGACGCCGTTCAGCTCGGCGGCGAGCACGCAGGAACGCTGGTTCATTGGCGAAAGTGGGTGTTAGTGGTATGTCTTTGCCAATTCACTGTTTGGTAAGTATGAATTGCAAATATCTTTTTAGCATGTACTAGCATATCAATGTATGGTAGTAATCGCGTGATCGCGCTGCTCTACAGTAATTCGCGCTCGACGACGATTTCATTGTATTGCGTCTGGATCATAGAACTTGATCTTCAAACTAGACAGGAGACAAAAACAAAACAAGAACCACAAACTACACGCTAAACAAACAAACAAAAAAAGGTTAGGACCGTCCACAAAATCTGCGACTTCAACACGTCAAATACTTTGTCACACCAATAACCACTTCTTTTTTGTTTTATAAATTGTCTCCAATTTAAAGAATTGTTCCAATTCGTTGCATTTTGTAACTGCAATATTCCTTCCTTGACTGCTGGTATGGAGATCAGACTATGATGTGCTCATGGCGTTCTGCATTGAAACATCCATCTGCGTTGGGCTCTTTATTTTTTAAGTGTGTGCGCCAGAACAAGTTTAAAGGGTCGGTATTCCTCCCCTGACGTGATGTTTTGTCAGTGGTAACAGACGTATATCTGGTGTTCGAATGTGATACCACAGACCGTAATAGGTAAATGCGCGAGATGTGTTCTATAGGGTAATTTGTTAAGCGTGACGTTGACAGCTTTAACCAGGGCTGATGCCGTTAGCAATGACCAGTATATTCAATTAAGAGCGACCACTGCCTTTATTTGTTGCCATTTTATTAACCTCTTCTTCCTCTCTAATGTATGCAGTATCATTGCTATCAATTACATTCACTGTGTAGCTGTTCTGTCCTTAGTGTAAACTGAAGTAATATGTCACGTGATCAAACTAGGAGTGGAAGCAAGAATATTACATCACTTCATATACCCTTTCAAGAAGTTTTTCCCACGCACTTGAGGTCAGGTCACTTGTCTAAATTATTAGTTTATGCGCAAGAGAGCTTTTTGAAGGTCGTTTGTCGATTCAAGATGTGACGCTTGTGTTTAGCTGATGCTTCTCAGCACGGAGAGCTAAAAGCGTCATTATTATCAGAGGAAATCAGAGGAATACACGTGTATGACCTTCTATGAGGTTTTACTGCAAGATGCATATCACTGGTAGCAAGCACAGAATGGCCAGTTTACACTTTGCTATAAAGTACGTAAAATCCCTGTGGACCTTTCTGGATAGATCTGGTCAAGCCATATGAGCAGATGAGATGAAGGTGAACCATCTTATCTGTGAAACAGATGCAGTGGCTGATGTCGTTGATGATGTAACTGCCAACAAACCCGATGGATTCTCAAGTGCGATGAAGCGTCTTAATCCCTCAGATCTCAGTAAACGCCCCAGAACTCCCTGGGTAGTAATGCACCTTGCAGCAGAACAATGATTGGCCACACGGCTACAGTAACTACAGAGTCTCCCAAGGGCCAAAAGTAGGAATGTAGTGACTGGCTAAATACGTCACACCACCTGAACTCCACTGAGGATGCATTTCACTTAATGACAGTGAAAGAAGCAGGAACTAAAATCACTGCATTAGAGTCAGAATCAAAATGTAACTCAGGTCAAGAGGGTTCACACACAAGGAATTTGTTTCCACAGGAATCTGTAGTCACATCGTTCCTTTACACATCTTCTGTGCATTCGTACAGTCAAAAAGATGCTTTGTTTCTAGCGACCAATTTGTTGATTTACCGCCCAAAATAAGCACAGCGACTGAACGTGATTTTAATAATCCTTAATGCTAGATTAATTTGTCTAGTTATTTTTGGATTCCTAGTGTTCACTGCTTTAAAAGGGCGGTCCAGATATTTACACTCTGACTGGAAATCACAGTTTTCGTTGTCTGTGTATCTCTCTGGACGAGCTCGTGAGGAGGTTACACTTAATAAACCTTCAAATGACAGAGTGCAGTGTGGAGCGTTCCGCTGCCCTCAGTGGGTCTCAGCTTCAGAAGGTCAGAAGATAGATTAGATAGATAGTATTCTTCTAGAGATGGTGTTCATTAAATTCCTTTCACATTTTCTTTCTCACCATTCTCTAATTAGGCATCTGTTTCACCCTTTGCTCAGGCCTTCTTTTTTATGCTTCCGTTCATTCATACCTTGATCCCACATCTCTTGTTCCCACAACTAAAGAGCAGAACGTGTCCTCACAGACACCCCCTCCATTAAATTGTACTTGAACCCAGAGCTCGGTTAATGACATGCCATAGAGCTTCCCAGCATGTAGGTGGATCAAACTGGGCCATATATATGAACCTTCCTTTAATGATTACCTCAAAATAACCCTAAAGCTGATTATAAACTTCACAGTCAGTAGGCGCCTCGTGGCCACAATTATTTTAGCTATAACACCTTTAGTTTTACACTGAGCACTACAAAGTGAATAAACGAACTATAGAACTTAACTGACTCTGCAGAACGAACCATGAATCATGCTGAAATAATGGACCAAAGTACCTTAGGCCGAAATAATGATTGTAGTACTAAAAAGGAGCATTATACAGAGGATTGGAGAGCATTAACATTTTAGTCTTTCGTTTTGAGGCCAAGCTGACCATTCAGCTCTGTAAGAAAGGTTAATTGGACTTTCATTGTTTGTTCGCATAGCTCGTGCTGACAAGATGAGTTTTTTTTTTTTTTCCAGTGCCAAGTATTTTTTTTTCTCTGTACCATCCAAAATATCACACTCCAGTGATTCAGATGTTCAGCAAAGAAACTATTCATTCTGATCGCATTAAATTTAATGAGAGCCAAGTTGCCCGTTGTCTGTTTGCACGCATAATTAGGATGGGCCTGCGAATCTTCTTTTACCTGTCCGCCAAGCCAGTCAGTTAACGCACAAACTTAAAAAAGTGGGATTACGGATTATGTAATCATAGCACTTTGTTTTTTTTTTCTAATTGCCATCACAGATATTACACATCTGTTTTTCAGAGAACACACAAAAAATTACTCAAAAGAGAATGGCAAGAATAGCATTTGGCTTTCTTTTGCAATATGGACACAAATAGACGCAACGGATCCCGAAAGCCTATTGTTAAGTGCAAATTGATTGCGGGTCTCGTGTAGGAGAAAGTGCCGGAGCTCTTTTCCTCTTTGAGCCGTACTCCGTTTCCGTTGGGAGGGCTCGGCGCAGCTTCGACGGGAGCACTCCGATCCGTCACAGCCGACGCCTCAATCTGCAAATCTTTTGTCCTCGTGCCGCCAGTAATTCCGAATCACTATACACGTGCTAAGGAAACTGCAAGCAAATCACCGCCACGAGACGTTCGAAGCATTTCCATAACGAGACGGAACAAACCGTGATGTTTGGGAGCAAATTTTGACCGTTCAAGCGGGTAATTTGCGAGTGTTGCAATAGAAAATTTATTCACTCGATATTGCAAATATCCGTGTTCTAATTGCGGCCCTCAGAAGAAACGGTGACACCCAAGCATTCAAAGTCAAAGGAGATTCCTTTCAGACACGGGGCCACTGGACGACTGACACTAATTGTCAGTTTGACACTTGATATTGATTGCTGTCAACACTTTAAGGGTAAAGCAGCCGAGCCCTTTAAACCTTTGCGAAATTAAATTCTAAGAACCAAACCTTTTTCTTCTTCTTTTAAAATTTTTTTTTTCCCTTTGATACCTTTGCACACAGTACATTTGATTTACTTTAAAATACAGTCTTGTGAAATACTGTGATTGGGTGGTGCTTAACTTTATGGGCCTAAAACCTTGTTTTGCCTGTGAAATAGCATGTGCTAACAACTGCAGCAGTGACCTCATGCTTGAATGCATCGTTGACCTCCTGACCTTCACGTTTTATGTATTTTCCATTTTTCACTCTCTATAACCCACCTCGACTCTTGGGGGCTTCTTGTTGGTGGACAATGCAGAAATTTGTGGAGCATAGAACCCCAAGGAAGAGGATTGGGAACCACTGCATGATCTATCCTCTTAAATAAGGTATTAATCCCCAGTGTTTACTGAAAACATTTAACAATTGTCTTGGGGTTGTGAAGGTGGACACGATTATGAAGTAGCAGGTGTAGATGTTTTTTTTTCCAAACCTTTTTTTTCACTTGTACATATCGCCTACGTGGAGCCGTATAGGCATACCAAAGTGGTCCTGCTGGTCTATTTGCTATACAGTTATTTTCATGGATTTTTTTTTTTTGAGGATAGAATGAAGAGTGGTCGTTGGGTACCTTTAAGACACAACATGGCTTTAGCTTTCCTAAAGCTATTATTGGAAATCAATGGCTATAAAGGACAGGCCTGTGGATCATCTTCGGATCAGAGCACACATCCAACACACAGAATAGATGAGGCACTAAAGCCTTGACCTTAGGTTCAACATTTAACCTAGGCTTCATAACTCCTTTGTTTTTCTTCCATATGCCTTATCTTTCCAGTCAACAATGATCTTCCTTTACTCTCAGCATTGGAAGTGGAACACAACTGCCTGGCCGTTCAAGGCCTAGCCACCAGTTCTGTTGCAGCATATTGCAGTGGTGGACAGTAATGAAGTAAATGTAACTCGTTACTGTACTTAATAAGTACATTTTGTGTGTTTCTTTACTTTACTCAAGTATTTACATTTTTATAACTTTTTATTTTAACTCCACTACATTTCAAAGTCAAATCTTTTACTTTTTACTACACCACATTATGCAAAATCTGTCGTTCCTACAGGCGCTTGTGTTCATTAAAAAAGTAATGAAACAAAAGAAGCGCGAAGCACGCGCACCAATCAGCGTTCGGTTCAACTCCATCCAGCGCAGTAACGTAACGGTCAGAGGACAGATCCCCACATAAAAATGGAAGAAACTGTAACTCGACACTAAACTCATATCTGAGTGGAAATTTTGAAGTAGTCGAAAAGAAAAATGATTCCTTCGTTTTCACGCTCCTTCTCTGTCTGCCTCAGTACCATAAGATTTGTTCTTATAAGAATTCCCCATCAAATCTAAGGAAATACGTAGAGGTGAGCCATTTTCAAAATATGTCCGACATTAGCATTGTATACATGGTTAGTTAGCTAGCTAGCTAAGTAGGCTACTGCTAGTACACAACCGAAAACTGACTTAGCAACGCACTCGGCATGTAGCTAGCTAGCTAACTTAGCTAGCTACATGCCGAGTGCGTTGCTAAGGCAGTTTTCGGTTGTGTACTAGCTTAGCATAGCTAGCTAGTTATTTGTTTTACCGTAGTTCATAGTATTTGGACCTTCCAGCTACCTAAATGCATTGACATTGTGAACATTTGAACATAGCACTTTACGTTAGAAAACAAATTCTATTTTGACAGGTTTTACATGCAGAGAATGGCGCTAAATATTAGAGCATTTGCTTTCAATACTTAAGAAATTTGAAGGCCAATACTTTTGTACTTTAAGTCAAGTAGAGGACTAACGGAAGGACTTCTACTTGCACTGGAGTAATGTTTTACCTTTGGTATCTGTACTTTAACTCAAGTATGTGGTTTGTGTACTTCGTCCACCACTGGCATATTGTAACCCAATCTGTTATGGTCCAGTAGATGCTGTGAAGTATCTTTATGCCATAAAAAAAAAACACGCTTTTGGCAAATGATCGCTTGCATCTTTGCCCTGCAGGCACGGTGTCCCTCATCTCCTTGGCAATGCTCTCACATAAGCATTACCATACCACGGGCCTGGCAGTAACAGACGCCACTAACTACACTAAGGCAACAACAGGGGTCGTCCTGGGTCTTTCTCCTGGTTTGGACTCCGCCCCTTTTCTTCGAGAAGAGCTGCTGCGGTCCGGACGGCCCTGGCACCACCTCTGTTTACTGGATGGTCGAGAACGTCTCCTACATCATCTATCTCTGCACCTCCTCCGTCGCGTCGTGAGCTTCTGCACGGCATTGAGCAGGTGAGACGCAGTGCTCAGGTTTGTCTTTCATTGTTCGCAGGTGTTTCTGTTGTGGGCGGTGGACCGTTTATGCCGTGCATGTCTCCAGTGTTGCAAATCAGAAGTTGTTGCGTCATCGAAAAACATTAAAAATGCAACAATTGCTTGTACAATAAATAAAATCATTTCCTTATTGATCTCGTGCTCTTACTCTTCTCATATTCACCTCAGTTCGTGGGCAAAGATGCCTTTCATATTCTTCATATTCTCTCCCTTTCTCACTTCCTGTCCCAATTATTTTTTTTTAACCGGCACATTGTTTTGTCCGTGTAGCAATGTGCAATCTCGGAGACATCCCTACAGTATCAGCAGGCTCCTTACTTAGCTCCTTATTTAGTCAGCTTTTTTTTTGCATCCAGCAAAAAAATAAATAAAAGTTTGAAATCTCTACTTAGCAATAACAAGTTCCCCATTGTGTAAGAAGGATACAAATGTGGGTTAATTTGGGGTTCTACCCTGCAAATCCGGTGTCTTCCCATCCTGCGCAGTGTACACAAATAAAGCCAGCTCCACTGAAAATATCCGATTCTACAATATAATAAAGTTCTTCTCAGACTGTAGGACAGGATGTGAGCATCATCAGTTCAGCTCCAGGAAACTTCACCTACAGCAACATAATGGTAATGAATGACCAATCAGGGAAGGGGTGTCAGTGGGGGCTGTATGCGTGTGTATGAGTGTGTGTGTGTGTGTGTATGTCTGTGTGTCTTTCCTGCAGTGTTGTGCTCCATTTGAGGCTAAAAGACTACTGTAAAGAGACTAATGTAAGTTATGACACCATCTGCTCCCTAAGTGTGGTTAATGCATTTAATGTGTGAAACAGAGCATGGTTTTTGCTTATGGCATGTACTGGGCACAAGACGATTTCGATGTACTACAGTGTCACTTCAAAATGATGTCTCTGAATCACTTATCCACTGCATTTGAAGTCCAAACTAGCGCTATATTACTCTTCTAAATGATGTCACGTTGTAGTAATGGTAGGCAAATGGATTCACTGTTAGCTAACTGCTTACTGACTGGAGTATGGTACTTAAAGATAAGTATGTAAGAACCAGGGAGTGTGACAGGAAGTAGCGAGACGCTGGTTTTGTCCACCAGCTCAAACCGCACATCCTTCCAGCCTCTGGAGCGCCGCCCTGGTGGTCTCATTAAGTCACGCATACTATGGTGGCAGGTGCTACTGCAGTCGCATGTACTCCCAGTGCTGCGTATCGAATTTGCATCTCCCATCAGCCTTTGCCGATTTGTTCTACCTCACTGTCTGTGGAAAGGTGGACCGTCAGTTCTGTCGGTTCTTCCTGAACACGCGCCCGAGCTCGAGTGCACCGGCTCTGCTTTAATGAGCGCAAATGGGCGGCGCCCGGCGAGACGTGGAGGGCGTGCGGCTGCGAACCGCCCGCTGCACTCTGCCTCCCTCAGACTGGGAATGAAAATCTTTCTAGGATGCTTTCACCGTTGCGTCATGGCACACGAGAGAAGTTCGGAAGCACTACGCACCGAATCTGTGTATTGACTGCGGCAAGAGGTTGCCACTCTGAAAAATAATGGTGTCGTATATTCATATACGAAGCCATAATAATTGTTAGGGATGGATCTCCTGTCATTTAGAAAGGAAAGCTAATTAAGTGCAGAAGCAGAAAAATAACAGTGTCAGACCGCCCACGCATAAACAACATCTCGCCACATGGATCATTAAGCTGAGGCATGAAATGTATCATTTGTCATCCTTCTCCTTGTTATGGTCTTCCTCCGTCTTTAAGACGCGAAAGTGCTTCCGCGCCTCCTTGCGGGGTCGGTCCTCGGGTTGGCAGCAGGAAGACGGCGTAACGAGCTTTGAGCTTTGTGTTTCACTGACGTTTAAAGGAGGACATCCTGCGGAGACCCCCGTGAAGGTGACTTGAACAGTCGTGTGAAGTCCAGTGTTCGTGTTACGGCGCTGCGGCACGGCCGCGCTAAAACCCGACGCTTCTTCTCCACGCGTTCGTCGTGGTTTAGCGTGCTTGTCATCTTACCGCTGCAGGTTCTCGCCTGGTACCGTGCAGGAAAGCGTCTGTTATGTTGAGATGTTTAGTTTGCGGCAGGCGCTCATTCACAGCACAACGGGCCTCGGCCAGAGAGTCGGAGATACCTCGGCTAAATGAACGATGGCCACGTGGGCTTCCTCCAGTCTCTTTGGTGCAGCCTGTGATCAAGACAGAAGCTTGGAGCCAGGGAGATGGAGGGTGTGGCCTGCTCTGAGTCAGCCCTCTGGAGAGTGGACCTACTGGCATGAGCACCACACTATCAGCCTTGCTATAGACTGGGCTGCTGAACACACCAGACTTGGATCATACACACATACACGCATGTATCTGACTACATGGCTATATGCTCTCTCTCTCTCTCTCTCTCTCTCTCTCTCTCTCTCTCTCTCTTTCTGTTTGTGTATGTGAGAGAGAGATAGAGAGTTGCTGGTTTATCTCTGAAATAAATTACACCTGTCTTGGAGACTCAACATGTGCATGAGTGAAATGTCAGTAGTGGAATCTTGGAAAATATCTGTTTTGTATCGTTTGCAGACTACAAATGCAGGAGGCAGGAGTGTGTTGTGGCCTGCACATTGTTTCCTAGGTCGACATTATTAGCATCCACAATGTGTATGAGTTACAATATGGCATTCTGAAAGTCTTACATGATCCCCTACTGCTGTTTTCATTTCGTCACTAATCCAGATTCTATTCAGTTGCCACTTTATATTCGGGAATACATTATTTAAAACTGACACAATGTTTTCAGTGTTTGTATGAAATTTAAATATACTTATATATCATGTTCACTCATCAATTGCGTCATTTGCTTATTTTATAAAACTGATATGATATCTTATATGGAAACTGTAGCAGGCGTTTCTGACGTTCGAACACCTGATACTGCCTCTACTGGCCCTCTGTACACTGACACCGCTGCTCATGTGTTAACTTAAACAAAGGACTTCTGCTGAAAATCATTACCACTAGACCAAGCCAATGGAGCTCAGAGACGCAGTTCTTTGTAGAACACTCAGATTTTTCAACCCTACTGTATTATGTAAGGTCTTTCAGTTGATTGCCACTTAAGAGACAGGAGACAAGACAACAAGATATTTTATAATGAGAGGCAATGTTCTTTCTTCCCTCTGGGATATAACAGTTAGAATGCAAAAGTGATTTTAATGCAATATGTTTTATTATGCTATATTATGCACTACTGAATTATTTCATAGGTCATGCCATAATATTCATACTCTTGTTGATATGTACATAGATATCTATGAATTACTAAGACAACTCTGCCTCTGTAAGACATATTACTGACATTTCACATTCGATCATTTTTTCATATCATCTCTGCTGTTGGCCCTGTTTGTCCATTGTTCGTGGTTTGCATTTTTCATCATGGAGTTTTAATTACAGTCACACTTAAATCCTCTGATTCACATTCATATCTGAAGTGGTTAGTTTGTGTTCCCATCATTGTCGAACAAATGAAGTTTGCAGATCATTATCAACAGCCATTTTGCATTTTTGATGACACAGACGGAATTGATTTAAAAATAACCCAAAGTATTACGCAGCATGTGCTTCTCATTGAACACAGAGAGCATATTTCATATCAGCTCTGCGCTTCGGAGAGGCGCCCAGCACACTCTCGTGTTACAGTGTGACAAGTTTTACTGACTGACAGAGTAACAAAGTCAAATTCCAGCTTTGGCAAGTTCCACTTTTTAATCAAAGGACAACATTGGCGCCTTCCTCAGACATGCCACGCCAGTGCTCCACTAGCCACCTGGGACCAAACTGCACCCTTCCCAATCTTTCTCATTCTCCAAATCAGCACTCTGGGCCTGTAATTTACATCGAATTATGGTTTAATCTCCCTGCTGTGATCACTCACTGTCAGTAAACTGCTGACAATATAAGTTGATGTTTTTTGCCATCGGTGACAGTCCGCCTTGATGTGTCATGTCTTATTCCTTGCGTGAGCTAACGCAGGGGTAGTGTTGTCCCTCAGCGTCGACCCTGCGGAAGCAGGTTGCTTTCTCCCCCCTCTGATGTACTGAGCCAGTGGTATAGCTCGCTCGGAGCACGAGTGCCAAGCAAATTTGTCCTTACTCTACTCATGAACACATTTTAAAACGAGCAAACAGAAAGGTGTGGTGTGTGGTTCGATGCCAGGTTACTGGTTTTGTCATTAGCATAATTTAGTTTAGCAGGATTTTCCACTTCTGGATAATGAGTAGAAGTGTTGGTTCCATTTTCAGCATGTAAACACTTAAAATCTTTCTTCACTGTCAACAAAATACAATACAGTATGTAATGTCCAGAGTGATATGTGCTCAACACAACACAGTACAGTATGTAATATCCAGACTGATATGGTGCAACATCCCACAGTGTTCTGGACTAGAAATGCAGACAGGAAAAGCCATTAGGGAGAATTATGATTTTAGCAGGTTGTGCAAAAATAAGACGACCTGGTCATTTTGTACCTTTGAGACTTTAATTCAAACGTGATCAGCCAATGAATTATTTCTCCAACTGGACTTTCCTGAATTGCTGCAGGTACATAATGAGTTTCTGCTGTCAAAGAGAAGAGGGTTAATCTTCCATGACGGTGTTGCAGGATGCACAGGTCAGGACACATGTCCCTGCAGGACGCACAGGTCAGGACACATGTCCCTGCAGGACGCACAGGTCAGGACACGTGTCCCTGCAGGACGCACAGGTCACATGTCCTGTATCCTTGGAGAACCATAGTTGTCCATATTTTATTTGGAGAAAATAAACTATGAATAATTTTTAGCCGTTTAAAATGTTCTCACAGCTTTGTGGTCGTGGACAGCTAGTATCTGGCAGAGAGGTGCATTCTCTGTGTGCTAAATTGTGTTTCTCAATCAGGCAGTCGGCTCAAGCAGAAAACCCAAATTTTGATTCTAAGATGTGATAAACCGCTTTGCATGCTTGCGGAGGCAGCCAGATAATTGTGGTGAGCTGCACCACCATCTGGGCTCCTCCACCCTCTGAACGGGGGAAACGGGCCGTGTTTGCGTGTCCGCGTGCCGCGCCGCCGTTTTGGACTCTGCTCCCATGGCCGCCAGGCGTTAACCAACTCGTGCCGCCTCGGCTGCCATCCTCTTGAGCGAAGCGCGTGATGAGATTTCAGGTCTCTGAGTTGTGCGGGTCACATGGCTATTATGCAGATTTGCATTAGTAATTTTCACGTAGGCCGTGATCCTCCGCGTTGTAGTTTCGGTGCGGTGAGGCCCAGGGCGACGTCCGAAGGTACTGCCGCCTCAGCCAATGGGGCAATCGCAGGGCACAGGTGATGGGGCAGCAGCCATCCTGCCCTACAGCCCTTCAAATGATCATCAGCACCATTAAGAGGATTCTAAGCAGTTAGGTTGGCTCGATGTTGGCTTCACTCCACAGATCTGGGAAACCACCTCAACCGCCTTCATGTCCATCAGACTGAGTTGATTTGGAACAGGAAACGGAAACACACTTCTCATCCTCCTTCGAGAGAAGTCGACTGAGCCAAGCAAGCCTATGAAACGCCTTGTTAATCTATTTAGGCCTGCATTTTACAGCTGCACGTTACGGCTGCTTTGACGCAGATTGATGCGGTCTGTATGATTCTCACCTCCGATTCCCAAATCAAATAACAGCAACCTTTTGGACATTCTGGTCTCTCAGTGCCAAGTCGAACGACCTCGTAATGCAATAACGGTTTGCAGATCCCATAAATATCAAGAAGCATGAAAGGAATATTGAACAGGGCAGCACCGCCGATCTCCTCTGCATTTCCTGCCAGGAGTACACATCTCCATTTGTGAGCAGGGCCACTTCAGAGGCCACAGTTCGAGCTGATGAACAAATCCGTCATGCCAACCCACTTTCCCATATTGATTTCTGATGTGTGATTTGGTGGGTGTTCACACTGAGCTTCAGGCCTTGGAGTAAAGCTGGACTTCCTCGCGCCGACATCCCCCTTCCTGCTGCGAAGATGCAGACTCTGCTCTCAGGATTCGCTGAGGCAGGTCTTTGGTAGAAGGAGGTTCCTTATTCAGCTAGATTGAATTGTCTCGTGTTATTGATCTTAAACCATGCCTATTTATTTATATTATTCAGTTTTATTTTGCATTCATTTGCATTACCAGACCTGCAGGAGTGCAGAGTTTACTTCCCAAAATTCCTAAATCACCAGAATCTCACTGGCTTGACAAATTATTAGTGCGAAATCACTGATGAATAAGAATCACACATTGCAACAAAATCTTTTTTCTTCTTTTTGAAAATCTGATACTTCCTCAAGCAGCTGTAGACGGGTGTAAGATCCACTAGAAGGTTAATGTTCACATCACTGCAAAACCAGCTAAAACACAACGCTACAGTAAAGTCTTCACATTAAACTCATCACCAGAGTCTAATGCAAAAACCTTCCTAATATTAATAGTAAACCAACTTAAGTTGGTATAGAAAGTGCAGTTCTGCTTCTTGTCTTTTTTTTTTGTAAGATCTCATTTTAAAAATCTATACTAGCCAGGGGTCTTAGATTTGAGATTTATTTCTGACAGAAATGCCACTCCATCGAGGCTCAAGGACACACTCCATGCACAGGCTTGTTTCACGTCCTCAGGGACATTGAGTACAATTTGTTCTCACTTTGGACTCGTCAAGGAGACATCAATATCACAGAGACAAAATGTCCCATGGCACCCATCAGGACATTCCTGAAATGTAAAAAGAGAACCACTAATGCTATGATCCTTTACATTCACTTTCAAGTAGAGGTGGCAATATTTTTTTTTCCTCCAACAGACCCTCTTTAAAAGATTTGGTTGCTTTTTTTTCTGTATCTTGAGACGTTGTGTCTTGCTTCACTACAGCTGTGGCTCAGTGTGAGGATGGAGATGGAGATGGGGGGAAGTAGGGATGATTGTGAGGTTACGATGAGTAGGCATGGAGTTTCTGTGGTAGGGCTGAGTGGGAAAAGACAGTATTCTTGTTTGTGGCCTTGAATAGCCCTGACAGAATATGGGAGCCATGATTCCTTGCATATTCTACATATATAATGTATATTTTTGCATATTCAACAGCCCTATAACAATGAATGTGCACAAACATGTGCATATGTTGAATATTTTGAATTTTCACAAGAAAGGAGCTTGTGAAACACTTGTTGTACTGAAATGAACATTTCAAATCAAATCAAAATGTATTTATATAGTGCTTTTTACAATAGTTGTTGTCACAAAGCAGATTTACAAGTGTCCTAGTCCAGGCCCCCAGTGAGCAAGACAAAGGTGACAGTGGCAAGGAAAAACCTCCTTAAGAGCCTGAGGGGGGAGGGGGGGGTGTTAGGCAGGAGGTGGCTGGTCCAGGGTGGATAGCAGGAAAGGCTCGTCTTTCTTTGTCTCAGTATTTCTTGGATAGGAGGGCAGTTATTTGGAAAAGAAAGAGGAACAATTAGCTCTGTGTGGGACTATATGTGGGATAGGGGAAATTTAAACATTTCTGTAGTGTGGCAACAACTCCAGCATTAAACTTACAGCCTTGCTAAATGATTGAGGCTGTTTTAGAGTCCCGGACACATTCTGGAAGGTTATTCCATAGTTGGGGGGCCTTATAAGAAAAGGGTCTTCTCCATTTCAAATGTAACGAAAGGATGAGCAATGCTGTAAAAATTGAAAGTGGTTATAGGTAAACATTTAACGCGATGGTGCAGGTGAGCTCAGCTATAGCTGTGTGTGAACTCCAACACAGTTGTGTAAGCAGCAGTGTGCCAGTAAATCCACCTACAACGCTTCCGTGCTGCACACAGGGGGCTTGGACCTGACCTGAGCACAATCCTATATAAATACCATCTGCTCTTCGTCACTCCCAGGACAGGAGTTGAGTGTTTAGGACGGCAGTACTGACTCTCCCTTGGCCTCCAGAGTCACTCCTGCCAAAAGTGTGAGCCACGTCACTCCCCTCTGTTCTATTTATGTATCCCGGCATCTTAAATTTGCATAATTACGTGTAATTACAACCATTCCTGTCCCCCTTTTGCTCCTGTCTGGATGTTTGCGCCATCCACAGTGCAGTGTTGTCTCGGGGCTACGGAATAATGAGTACCTTCGGGAGAAGAGTCTTTCTGTGTCTGGTCAAGTGCTAACTTTCCCTCAGAAAATACCATCTGTCTCCTTATTAAATAAGCGCAAAAGCCAGCCGGAATATCTGGTCATGAGGTCAAGCTTTGGCCTCTGGGCATCTCTAGCCTCAGCTGAACACTCTGTTGTCTTTGCTGTCCATGGTCTAATAGATGTACGTCAAGGCCTTCACGCATTTTGAACAGTAACCTTCAAGAGATGCCGGATCCTACATAAGATGGCTTCTAAGTCCTGGTTTATCACAAGGTTCCCCCTGACGCTGCTCCTTGTGATCTCTCGTCCTGTGTTTGAGCCAATCGCGGCTTCCGCATCTTAGCGAGATGATTCCAGTCTAGGTCTGCTGGACGTAAATCTGCAAGACTGTAGATCTCCACGTCCTGAGCTGTGCACCCTTGTATTATGGTAAATGTTGCAGGTCGGAAACTCAAGGACTTTCTAGCAGTCCTACAGAGAGGAAGCTGAGGACAGGGATGGGCCTAATATAAAACTGGAGGAAATAAAGGATTCATACTTTACACCCACGCATATGTAAATCCTGGACTGCTGTAAGTAGGACGGGTACCTGATAATTACTGCAGTTAGTCTTCTCACATTCATTCAAATAGCTCCTTTAACCTGCAAACGTTAGCCTTCATAATGGAATTTTTGTCTGTTGTACAGAGTTCATCATCTTGGAAAAGTGTACCCTCAAATAGATTTGCTCCATTTGAAACCCATTAAGCTACAATTTACTTATTTGAGTGATTTAAAGGATGATGGGGTATAAAGTACACATTTGAAAATGAATATAACACACAAAATGGCAGTTTGACCGTTGCCATGTGAGTCGTAGTAATCATTTTAGTTGTAAGTGACTGGGAATTATACATTTACAGAAGCTCCCACTAACATTATCAAAGGAAAAATAAACTTTACAATGTGATGCAAAAGTTGGGATGGGAGGTTAGACTGTATTTGCGGTTCCTGTCAATCAACATGAGGCACACGATCCTGTTAAGATCATTTATAAGAATTGATCTTTGTAAATAAATAAATCCCCTGGAAACAGTCCAATCTGGCACGCCATCACTCCCTCTTTATCTATCTGTCTTGGTCTCTCTCTCAGTGAAACACTGTGTGAGGGAGAGAGAGACAGGGAGCATGATAAACATGTCTTGGCACCTTGGCTACACAGACTGATAACATTAAATAAACATCGATAACATTACAGATAACATTACAGATAATAGCAGCTTTCCACATTTTCCACACCGCACTTCCACACGTGTGATATACACATGCCATGCATAGCTTTGCACATGCTACCTTTAAAAAACAGTGATTGTAGCAATGAAAGACCCTCTCAAGACTCCCAGACTCCAAGGGAAGCTGTTCTGCTCAGGCCCATGACTGAAGGGCCCGTGACTGATGGCAGTGAGGCTGGGCGGGACTTGCTGGTGGTCAATAATCAAAGCTGGCCTAAAGACAATGCAAACTATTGCCTATGTTAAATGTATCTTTGGATAGATATGCATCCTTAGATATACACGTCTTTAAGACAGAGTAGAGTGAAAGCTGGGATCAGGTGTGCTTCTGAGAGCTGCCTGAAACAAACTTCTGAAAGCTTAGAATATTATTATTATTATGGAGGTTTTTTTTTTTTTTTTTTTTTTGGAGAAGTAGAAGGTTCTTAGTTATTTGCACATTATACATCAAACCAGTTTGTGGGGCCGTAAACAGGAAGTAGTAATAGATGAAAGTGTGCGTCTTGATGTCTGTTCAAACAGAACGGCTTTAGGCGCGGAGATGCTTCTTCTTGCATTTTCGTAGTTACGGCAGGTAGAATCGCCCAGATGAGGATACAAGTGCACAACCTTGGGCATCCTCAGACACATTCATCTCACTACACCAGTGTGTGGGGGGGGGTCATGGATGTTTCCTCCAATCTCCGCCCCTTTCTCATTAGTGATGAGCTGCTGGTGAGGTGGGCGGACATTTCTGTTCTGGAGGGCGACCTTTCTGACCTGTCTGCATGTGCTCATCTGAAGTGCTCTACTTCCCTCCAAAGGCTTTGGTAGCCTGTTGGAAAGACCGCATGAACCTGCCTTAAAGAAAATCAGCCATGTTGCCTGTGAGAGTACAAAAACGCTCAATATATAGACATTTACACTCTGAAATGGTGACAGACCGCATTCGAAAGCATCTTAAGTCATGACACTTTCTTCTCTTTTTATTCTATATTAGGAGAAATCTTCAGCAATATTCATTCTATCCCCGGATGGGTTAATCGACCTCACAGTTCTTACTGTAGGTATTGCATGATTCTATATTTCTGCAGCACTTTGAGTTGCTAAATGCTGTGGTTTCCAGTATAAAGCTGGAGAAGTGTTTCTCTCCTGTGCCTGCTCATGTCACTTTCATAGACGGAGCTCTCAAAGCAAGGTCCAAGTAATTAACCTAGAAAAGATGCTTTTAGCATCTAATTGCTTTGTTTACGATATACAACTGAATAATATCTTCATGGTGGCTCATAACCGTGTCAAAATGTCTGAGCTTCAAGAATCTTCAAGAATCAAAGTATTGAAGCAACTAGATAACCTCATGTGATTAATATGACCAGTGTGTTTGGTTTTTACTGTGGGCCCCAATTCTTTTTCATGTGGGCAAGAACATTGGGAGTGATATACTGATTACCCACAATTCCATCTGTGGCCAAACAGCCTTGGTCTCTTCCTTTGTAAACTAAGCAGCCAGCTGAGATTTTGGGGCCTCCTTGGATCTGCAGTGAATCTGATCTGGTCTTGGACTGTGATCATTTCTCACTGGCCCCGCCCACTACCAGTGCTATAAGCGGAGCTTGTAATGAGTTGGATCTAGGAAGGTTTTTAGTTAAATCAGGCAATTTGAGCCGTTCAAGGCTGAAGTGAGAACAGCACTGTTCAGATTACTGATTAGGAATTCCCTGTGAAAGAATTTTGAACACAGGGAGTTTCAGGCTGTACTATAGATGCTCCATAACCCAGGAGCTTAACATCTATTATCACTCCGCTGCTTCTAAGAAATGCTAATATACGAGGTGATCCAACGAGAGAAACATCTTGAGGGAGCTTGAGGGATTTTCTTATTTTTTCCTTTCATCGTTTTCTCGTGTTTATTCCTTCTCACGCAATAAACAAGCATACAAATAATGTCAACCCTGTAGTGCTTCAAAAACAAGTGTGTTGACTGACAAGCGACGCCGCGTGTCACGGATTCGGTCAGATTTGAAGAGCCCTTATCTGATGGAACGTGCAGGCACTGCAGGCGCTGCCACACCAAGGCAGAAAGGCGAGCGCTCCTGCCACTGGCCTGTTTACTGGGTGATCGGGTTTGGGGAGGAGACACTGTAAATGTGGTGCTCTCAAATATTACATAGGCAGGTACGCATCATTTAGGAGCTCAAATTACAAGGTGTGTTGCATTTTTTGAGGCATCCATACTAATGTCCACTGTGTGTCTGGCCAAAGAAACCACAGCTGTATTTTTAGAATTATTGTGAACCTTACACAGACTTTGTGTGGTGTTTGTTAACCAGTGTAACAGGAGGTGCAAACAGAATGATTATCTGAACTACACACATGGGATAAAAGACAAAAAAATAAAGTGCATCCACTCTAAATAAATACACTGATTAATGTTACGTGGTGTGAAAATCAGTGCCCAACTTAATCAGATAAATCATCTCTTCTCATATTGCTGCATGGTTTTCACATAAGTGTTGTTAACCTCTGTGCCCTGTTTGCATCATCTGATAATGAGAATGTCTGATTGTTATCTGATTATTTAATTAATTTGATTGTTCTCTTTGTGAGCCTTTGGGTGTGTAGCAGTGAGTGACACTGCGGTCTTCACCGCCTTTCTCTCCCTCTCGTTCCAAAGGTGAATGGCGTGAAGCCGTCCGCCGGATGCCGGCACCAGCGTCGGCTCCTGGTCGTGGAGTTACGGTGCTACCTCAGATATGGGACCTCGGCCCCGATGTTCTGCGGCCCTTGCCACGTCAGCGGCATCGACCCTGTCCTCTACATCTTCACAAACAGACAGGTGGGGACGGGGGGACTGGACAGGTGGGGATGGAGGGAGGGCAGGAGCAGCAGTGACGGTTGGAGTTGGAGTTAGTTGGAGCGGAGCTGGTGGGTGGTGGTGGGGGACTGTTTGGGGTGGTTTTGCCATAAGCCAATTCACTTGTGCAGTGAGCCTGATGAATAGGAGGCCTGATGTGATTTGTGTTGCTATAACGCGCTCGTGTGAAACAGTCCAATCTGGCACGCCATCACTCAGGGTGTCATGTGACCTAGCACAGATGAAGGTGGCTGTCCCTTCCACTCACCTCGACCCCACTCACATCGGGGTCGTTCAGTTTAACCATCCACATCGAAGCACTCCCAATGAGCAAGCATACTGATACCATCCTTAACAAAGGCAATGTGCATATAAAACACGCATGTAGATTGATCTGCTCTGGATGGATATGTGGATATTTTATGGATATGTATACACTAGAATATATATATATATATATATATATATATATAGGACAGAATAGACAATGGTGAATTAAATGCAATTGCGGGTCTCAGGAAGGCTGTCTGTGGAATTTGCCTCCAGCAGGTGCCTCCGCCTGTCTGCTGAGCCCAGCTACAGTCCTCAGTCTTCCCAAAGGACTTAAGCGCTCTACTAAACACACAACGGTCTCCGAACGTACATCACAAATGAGATTAGTGGCCAGCGTCCCTTGAGGTCCATTTCACGCTGAAGGCTGACATCAAGTTGAAGCAATGAAGAACTAGGCTATACCAGAAGAGAAAGCATAGCTAAAGGAACAGGTAGTGTAGGGGGTTCTGGTTAATTTTTGGTCTTCACTCACCCTTGTTAAACAAGTCTGAGCCAGTGCTTCAGGGCACCTCATGTGTCTCTGCAGGTACGTGAGATTTTTTAGGGAGTCCTTTACTTCATTATGTCCCTCGGTTTGTGACTGGAATGCAAGAATGATTCTGCACCTTTCAGAACACTGTTACGGTTTACTGAGCTGCAACACACTCAGGTTCTGCTTACCCTGTTCTCTTTTCACACGCTATGCTCCACAGCCTTCAGCTAGCTATTCCCTGACTCTGATGTATTTATTGTCCTTTTACCCACCTTAACACGAGCGATCCCCGCACGAAACTCGTACCTAGCTGTGTTTGCTCACAAACCGCCTCAGTTCGTTTGTTCCGCACGTTATTAATTATGCGCCCGTTTATATGCGCCCTCCCCCCTCCTTATAACGGAACCAGAGAGCTAATCAGTGTTAATCCCAAAGATGAATAATTACCTCCTTTTCTGCTGCGCTCGGTGCAACCTTAAGGACTTGAGTGCAAAACTGTGAGCATGTGTACAAAAGACTGATTTGTGAAACTAGTGCACTGCAGTTTGCTGGTCTTAACTGGCTGGGTGGTAGCTTAGTGCTGTGGACTATTGTATGAAGATTTGAGTACATATATATTTACAAACATATATGCAGTTCTGCTGGAAACTTTGTGAACCACTCAAACATGGTCAGAAATAATAAATAAATATATATAATATATATTTAATAAGATATTTAATAACCTTGCAGAACTCCACCAGTTGAGAGAGGTTGGAGGGACATCTGGAATATACCGCCCACTTCAGATCTTGCCACAGCATTTCTATGGGATTGAGATCCTGAGTTTGTCTTGGCCAGAGTGCAATCTGGAATGCATTGGGTCGTTATTTTGTTGCATAATCCATTTCTATCCAAGCTTCAACTCTTTGACTGATGGCAGGAGATTCAGGTCAAGAATTTGTTGATAGACCTGGGAATTGGTTCCCTTGGTAATATGGAGTCGTCCAGGTCCGGAGGCAGAAAAGCAGACCTTCACATTTCCACCACCATGCTTCACTGGTGGGAGAATGTTCTTCTCTTTATATGCAGTGTTGACTTTTCTCCAAACATGGTGACTGTGATTATGGCCAAATTATTACATTTTGTCCTCCAGAATGGACTTCCAGAAATATATATAGGGCAGAGTAACGGTGGGGTTATGTATTATTACCCTGTTCCAGTGGCTATGTAATATGTTTACACAGGAGTAATTTACAGGATAATCTATTATTAGGAATTTTAGTGGTAGGTAGGCGTAGGTGCCCACGGTAGATGTTGGTCTGCAGTCAGAAAAAAGCAACAACAATGATAAGAACCCTGTAAACATTACCTGTAGCTCTTCTGGTAGAATAGGTACAAGCAACAGAAGATGGTGGTTTTGATCCTCAAGAAACACAAACATGGGCTAATCGCTGTGGATAAGATGTATCCAGCTGTATGTTGTACAGCTGCTGGGCAGGTTTGCAGAGATTCACAGTAGAATCTTATAATAGTTTACAACTCTAAACACTATTACGAAATGATGCTTTGTACACTGGTAGTAATGCTACACTTGTGTTCTTGGAAACGTTTACCAATGAATTCCAAGGTAGTGTACATTATAATTGTAATGTTTGCTGCTTATATTATTCAGTGATGGATCAGGAATCACAGATTGAATAAGTTGGATCTGCTTTATCACTAGGGGCCAGACTTTAATAAAGTGTTTTACAAAGACTTTTGGCAGCATTCCATTTGGCAGAAGCAGCATACATAGAGTAGACAATAACAGGAAGGAAGATTTATGTGGACACACACACACACACACACACACACACACACACATCATCGTCATGGCTGATTTATATTAGAAGTGCATGATAGCGCCACCCTGTGTAGGTGGAAGGTTCAAAACAAAAAGAAATTTTGTGCCTGTTTTTTTTCTCACACAGGCAAATTAGGTGTCATTATTGATGTCGCTAGTAAATTAGACCCTGAGTAGATATATTATGGGGTTTGGTTGTGCCTCAATTACTGAGTGCAGAAATAATTGCTGGGCAGAGATTTGGAACATATGTGCTTGCTGTATCAAATTCTGCACAAACACATGAGGGAAATGCTTTTTATTATGCTGATGTTCTAATGAAGTACTAATAAAGGAGTTTGGGCAGAACAAATTACATAAATATAAATAATTTTTAAAAACCAGCTATCTTAAGAATAAGAGCTACATTACACTATTTTTGTGCTTTTGTTTTTTTTGTTTTGTCAAAAACTAAGTGCTGACATTTTTACATTTTCTACCTCTGAAAATCCCAAACTAAAGATTTTACTGCATTACATCAAGATTATGTTTTATCTGGAGGAATCAGTCTGAGAGATTTAAAGCATTTTTAAAAATTTCCAACACATTGATATTGTTCCATGTAAAATTCATTGTTACTTGCACATATAACACCACTTCAGAAGGTATAACTCTTCTGGGAGAGGACATACTCTGTATGGTTTGGGGACAGATGGTAATGATGTGGTATGGTCTTTGCACTCGTCTGATGGGAGTGGCCTAACCTCTCCTTCCACATACCAGTGACATTTTGCATCTAGTCCTTTATTATCACCTCACACAAGCCACTGGCAGAAAAGTAACTTTTGATTTTTGTTCTTCGATGTCAGAAGATTTTTGGAACTGTCACTGAAGTGGAAAGTCATCTTCCTATTTATTCTCAGTACTTTTCTGAAGTGAGTGGGGAAGAATTTGTTCAGAACTTCCCAATTTCCAAATCCTCACGCTTGAGTAATATTCACATGAGAAGACCAGCAAGGTCACTGACGCAGTCCTTTATTCTCCAAAACAGACATTTTACCAATCCAAAGCGCCAGTAATATCTGAGCTCCATATGGCCAATTAGAAGAAAGTGCTTGTGTCTTTCTGTTAACACTCACTACATCATAGAAGAGTTCTTGTTTTGTCTACTACAGAGATCTGCTTGCAAATATACGTGAATCACCAGTGCCAACGTTTTGAGAAAGAAATGAAGCATGGACAGCACCTCGTTGCCTACCTCTTTCGCCGTTTGACAGCTCTCATCAAGGAGAACGTAGACCTGCTTCAGGGTGGATCTAAGTGCCACTCGGAATAGTCCACATTTCCGAGGGCAACCAGAATACACAAGGCAAGGTTGTGAAGGGTTAGAAGGAAACGTGTGTTTGGTAGAGCAAAGGCGTGATGCATCAAATCTGCAGGGAGGCTTTAGATATTTATTTTAGCGCTATCAGGAGGAGATCTGGAACATTGCTCAAGATAGCTTTGAGCCACCTCAAACCTCAATACCGGCCGAGATCTGTAGCGGGATGCGTGGTTCTACAGATGGCGCTAACTGCTACAAGAACTTTCAGATTGTTCTGCTGGCTACATCAACTGCAATACCTGACACAAGCGTTCTTACTGCAGTTAACTGGCAGAAGTTTCTAATCCACTTTGCAGTGTGATGGTAAGCGGTCAGGGAGAATAATTGCATTAGCTTCAGCGTCATTAAGAAGGAAATCAACAGCTGCTCTGGTGTCTTGCAATTTAAGTGTGTTTGGGGAAGCTGCTTCTCAGGGTTATGAATTGTTGCTTTCACCTCAGTGATTTTGTAATGCTTAATCAGAGCATTAGATCAGCCTTGGCCAGTCCCAGGCATGGATTTAAAAACTTCCTTACATAACCAGGAAGCATAGGAATAAAAGTCCACTGTGCCTCACACTTCATTGTGTCTACTACCTTTGTCCCTTTTATACACTAATAGACTATATAGACTAATTTGGCATTAGTTAACAAATTAGACTGAAAGTAATTTCATGACAGCAGCGATGGCAAGTTTATAGCCCTGGGATTTTATCATTATTGTTATTGTAATCGTCATCATCGCCTTCATCATCATCATAATCATCATTATCCACAGAGTGCCTCTATGAGGATTTTTAAATGGACTTATGAATATGCTTATATAGCACGAACATGTATAAAATAATCTTAACGACAGATAATGACAGTTTAATGACCGTTTCCAACTACTGCGCAATATCATTACTGCACAATAACATTTAAACAAAAATTATTAATGATGTCACAACAGTAATGACACAGCAGTCATTATTCACTTTCCTCACTCTTGTTTTCAGGACCACTTCTAAATTAACTTATTCGCGCATTTATATTGGCTGCATTGTATTTACACATACAGCACTCGGTGTTGCTAGGGTTAGCACACATTAGCACCAGCAAGGTGGAGTAAATCTAGGGCTAGGGTTAGAACACATTAGCACCAGCAAGGTGGAGTAAATCTAGGGCTAGGGTTAGAACACATTAGCACCAGCAAGGTGGAGTAAATCTAGGGCTAGGGTTAGAACACATTAGCACCAGCAAGGTGGAGTAAATCTAGGGCTAGGGTTAGAACACATTAGCACCAGCAAGGTGGAGTAAATCTCTAAAAAGATCGCAAAGTTACTGTAACGTGAGCCGTGTCAGCTTACAGTGGGGGTCTGCTTAAAAAGAACTAGCCTGTCAGCGTATGACATGCACTTCTAATCGTTTTTGTATCTGACTAGATGTTTTTTTGCACACGAAGAGAGACAGACACGAAAGATAAATTATAATAGGGAAATAAATGTCTAAAAGAAGGATCAAAATGGGTTTGAGTGAAATGGATTTGAAAGCCATGACAAATAAAGCCCCTTAATGACTCCATAGGGCTGCTGATGTTGTTTTTAAGGTACAATGCTGAGTTGAGGTGCCAGTTATATGACATAAAAGATCACATTTTAACGCGTCAATGATATTGCTAATATTTTGTCACTCTGCCTCAGATGGCTTGTAAGACAGTCAGCCTCTGGGAGCCCAGGCATTTTTTCTCCCGTGTAAGACACAGAAGACACTGAAATTCTGTGTTTCCGTCAGAGATTTCTGAGCCTGTCAGATGTCATGATGTGTGAAAACAGCTTTGTGGTGAACGGAAACCTAGTAAAACTGGGCTTGTTTGTCTGGCTCTTATTCTGAAGTATGAGGTGCTTTTCAGCAAAGAAACAGCAGCGCGAGAGCTGAAAGGTTCATTAATGCTCTCTAATGTAAATACATCACCATGACTACATTTGACAAAATAATAACAAGCAGAATCGGTTTCAGAAGCGACAGAACTTCTGAAATTCTGCAGAGGACAGTTTTATTATTTTTACTTTTATTGTTTTTTTGTTTGTTTGTCTGTTTTCAGTTTAGAAGTCAGTGACACCCAGTCGGTTTGGACTGACCATCATCAATGATTACATGTCGGTTTAATTGAGCATTCAGTATTGAGAACTAACGGCAAAACTACTAATACTACTACATTTTTCTGAGCAGAGCACAAGTGAGTAACTTGTACAGGCCGTGGTCACACACTCGCGTCTGTTTTCAGCGTAAAACGTCTGATGTATTTGGCACAAATGCTCAGAGCCTAGCTCTTGAAGCAGACTGCCATCTAGTTCAAAAGCTTTGAAGAGAGATCACAGCTGCAGTATGAGAGACATTCTCCTCAAGATGAATGAGAACTCTTCAGCAGTCATGATGCTAGCACAAATGAAGCTGACGGCTAACCCGAACCTTCGCCTTAGCCTCTTTGATAGCCCCTTAGGTTTGATGGAGATTTATTCTGTATTACTCATGTGCAAAAGGGACAAACTCTAAGGCAATTTTGCACAATATGCGTAAACTGTACTGAGGCCCCTTTTCCGAACGTAAGACAAACCGGCAAGAGGAATGATGTGCGTTTTTTTCTTCTCAGCACACGTGCATGAAATGAAAATTGCCCGTTGTTGCAGGGTCTTCACTGCACTCCAGAACAAAGATTCTCCTGTATGTCATTTTCAGTCTTCAATTCCTCCCAGCCCGTAACTATGGAAACTGTGAGTTGAGGCGAGTTGAAGACTAAAAATGCTGTACAGATACATGAACCGTTTCCCGGCCTGCGAAGGGCGCCAGAGGGCAGAGGAGCCGCGAGGGGCATCTGGGGAGGGCAGGATGTGGGCACAAACACCTTTTGGACAAGCACACCGGCTGACTAAGTGTGTTGTGAATATGTTTCATTATGTTAAAGTACTTGTAGCATAATTCTAATCAAATTGAGAATTTCTAAACGTCATTGTGGTACTTTTGTGAATGTTTAATGTTGTGAATGGATAATTTAATGATTCACTTTTAATTTAATGATGAGTCTTGTGGGATACACTTTAGTGTGTTAATTTTTTATGAAGTCAGATCATAACCATAACTGTATTAAATAATATTGCTCGTAAGATCAGCAATTTCTTTAATTTAAGATTTAACATGTCAGATTTTAATGCAGCAAATGAAGTGTGTGCTGTCTGCTTTCACTTGGAAAAACGGTTACAGTCTGTGTTTTCTTCAGATAATTACATTTAATTCACATTAAATTGCAAGTGCTTAGTTGAACACCCAGAGAAAAGTGAAAGTATTCGAACTGAAATAAAATCGAAACTGGTTTATCTGAAATAATCTCCGTCAGTGCAGCCAGGAGATACTGAAATGTCTGACTCAAGTTTATAGCCGTATGGGATTCTTCAGTTTCTGTACTTCTGACAAAAGCTAAACTCTGGTTTATTGCCACAATATATTCACATCTCCTGCTGTTTCAGTTTTAAAATTCAGTAATGAGTTGGGGACTCAAGAAGTTTAATCTCAGATTATTTAATACATTTTTTTTTTTTTTTGCTGAGACAGAATCCAACATACGCCATCGCAACGCTGTATCAAAGGGTTTTCATGAGTACATGTCGGCTGTGTCACTACTTCAGTGGCGGTGGAAAATGAGTCTACTGGGTACGACCTACTTCAGAGCTCTTGGACACAAAGCTGGCCTGGCTGAAGCGAATGGGGGTAGAGCCACTGGGAATCTCAGATTAAAGACATACGGTGTGATGGTTGGGTTGATGGTGGTGTACTGGGACAGGACGGGGCAGGTTCCTTGGAGATCATATGGGTTGGAGTACCTACAAGTGGCTTCTTGTTTTTTGCATTTCTTGGGAAAATGTAGTTGACTTAAAGTATACATGACAGATGGGAAGTATACTAAGTACACTACGTTTTCCCAAGGGAGGTGTCATCGCAGAGACATCGGATCTAACAAGCGACTATGCAACACACACACACACTCACGCGTATGTCCTGGATCCTGCGTCTGTGGCCCGTGTATAACTTCATTTTGCTGTTGCCTAAGGTGGGAAGCATGTGTTTTATAACTAAGGTCTTAAAGTTATACATTTTCAGACATTTTTGGTGCAAAATATGTATTAAGTACTTGAAAATGTTATGTTATTTTTACAAAGACTGATGAAGCATGTTTCCTGTAAGCATGAGAGAGTTACTTTTTTTTTTTAGACACAACCTTTAAAAAAAAGAATTGAACCAGCACTTACTTGCTTTATCAATGACCAAGCAAGTCCCTTGCAATCCAAAGTCCTTCACTGGACCAAGACCAAGACATTTTCTGTAAGGAGAGCAATCTAGGGGCTGTGAAGAATATGGTGACATCTGTGGAGAAATTGCAGTTATTCATGTCTGTAGTGGACAGCAGTGAAATGGAACCAGAGCAGATATTGTAGAGAGCATGGGACTCACTGCAAATCTAAAAAAATAACCCCTTATCGTTTTAGGAAACCTGGTTGTGGTTTTTCAAATGTACCAATAGCTTATTTGTCTTTCTTTTCTTTTCGACATTGCTTTTAAGAAAAGGCTGAAAACAGACTTAGAGTTTGAGAACGATCCATCATAATTATGACTTACAAGCAAGGTGGGTTTACATTAGCTCTCTGCTCATTGGTCAGTCGCTTGTCCTTGTTTGTCTGTCCTGTCCAGTCCAGGTTGTCTGCTGTCTTTGCCTTTTCAGCTGTCTCTCTCTTTTCACATGGGTGGAGATGGTGGAGGGTGGAGGGACTGTGAGCGGTTGCGGTAGCACATCACCGTATATCTGTACTACTGTGAATAAACCGTAAACTCCATGACTGTAATACTGGCAGGAGTTAATGTCCCCTGAAAGAGAGGGTGGGGGTGTGGCCAAGGGATACTGGCCCAGCCTACCAGGCTATTACAACACAAAAATAGATCATATGGGACTTACAGCTTTCAGCCCAAGGCAAAACACCACTGTGAAGCTACATATGACCAAGAGTATGTGCAGTAACAAAAACCATGATTTTTTTGTTGTTTTTGTTCTGGATATGAATCACCTCAAGAACATCCACAACTGTACAACTTGCTCCAGTAAGTTCTGAGGTCATAGGATGGAGGTCACTGAATTTGGCAAAACGCACGCCAGAACTGCAAAACTTTACAGTTGACAGTGTCAATGGCTCTCAGTGCGAGACTGACCTGCCCTTACTGGGGTTTGGTCCAGTCAGTGTCCCCTCCTGACACCATACCTGGGCCCCACTCTGGACACCAGACCCATTACAGTAAAGCAGGAAGAGATTACAGAAGAACGCATACACATTCTGGCATCTCACCGCTAGACAACAGATTCTTTGTTTGTGTGTTTGTTTGTCTGTTTTTGAGTAAGACACCTTGTAGCATTTCGATTCTTCACTATTTCCCAGAACTAAGTTCATCTAGCATTTATCTAGATTGACTATATGCAGTGAACCATTTAAGAATTCTCCATTTTCCTGCCTCGGATTATTAAGCATTCATGATTCCGTCACTGGTTAACGTGTGTAAATGTAGTGTGTATCTGTGGAGAAACAGACAGATTTTGAACAATCTGAACTGGCATAGCCCTGCTACAGGTGTATGTATAAAATCACAAGCCAGTCATTAGTGCATAATTGTAGTTTAGCACTGTGCCATTGCTAAGGCTAGGCTTGCCTCTTTGACCTCAGCTTTCTCGCTCAATTTAATTACACTGTCACTTTAATGCAGGGCCTGACAACTTCCCTCCCTTTAAGAGTCCATTACGGGAATTTTATCTACACCGAACGGAGGGACATGAAATTACTTCTCTGTTCAACATTAATTACAGACACTGGGATTACACTGTGCTACTATGCTATCACAGCAGTTATACAATCACGCGTTGTATAAATGTTCTGTTTTGGATGAAAGTGTAGTTAATTGTGCATGCAGTGCCATTGTGGAGGAGGCGGTGGTGACGGAGCTTCTTGCACCGTGTGCCATAAAAGGGCAGAAGACAGAAACGTCTCAGGAATAATACACGGATTCTTGGACGCTCAGTGGGACGGCAAAGATGGGAAGGAGGGGTAGCAACTAGCTGTACCATTCCGAGTCACTGTAGTCATCATCTGCATGCTGGCTGGAGAAAGCGGCGGGTGATGAGAACAGGATGCTGGTTTCAGGCGCGCTCCAGTGGAGGAGCTGGAGGACTGGCCTGCATGCAGCGTTTGCGCATTATGAACAGTGCGATGGACATGAAAGCTAAGAACAGTGAGATGGAAGTGAAACTGGATGTTGGCTCACTAATGATAGCAGATGGTGGTGTACAGATGGCCTCCACATGGAACTAATTCCTGTTGCCATTTACTGCAAACAACTGTTTATTCAATTATATGTATATTACATATATTAAATTATAAAGTAATGATCCACTCTGCAGAGCTTTCCAGCTGTTTGAGATTGCCCAAAAGTAAATTGGGTAGACTACCTGAATTTTGTGTCTGCACTTCCTGTAAAGAGACTTGAGAAATATGCTTTCAGCTGAACTTGATGAAGCGGGAAATGATAAACACTTGTTTTAATGAATCTTTTGATTTTAGTTATCTAATAATTTTTGAGATGCAAGTATTCATTTTTTGTAATGATGAAATAGATACAATGCTTTTGTCATAGACTGTATACCATACTCCATGCACAGGCATGTCTAACAATTTACAATTTAACACGTTTTTTAGTTGTAATTGTGTGTGTGTGTGTGTGTGTGCGTGCGCGTGTGTGTGAGTTCTACAGATGTTCTTGGACTCTGCTGGCGTGTGAGATGCTCCCATGAGCCGTTGACCCCGCCCACAAGGCCCTGCCCTGTCTGGATGCCAACCAATCAGTGGCACTGTCCAGCTGGGTTGACTGTAATGGCAAAAGTCTGCACTGGGGCCACATGAGAACCTCTGTTCCCAGCAACATCCACCAAATGAACCACGTCAGGTCTCCACCCATAGCAGACCAAGGATAGTTATCTGAATGCAGATCTGCTCTTCCGTAATGAAGAGCAAAGCTGTACTCAGGGGTCAGACAAGGTGACAGGTGGTCCGTGTGCTCTCTCAGTCTAGTAAACAATCTGGCCAAACAAACTCCTTTATTCAACTCTAAATTATTATTCAGTCCTCGCAGTCTTAAAAAAGAAAACAACAACAAAAAACCACTTTTTCAACATGGTAATGTGTCTCCCAGGGCTCAACACTTTTTGTCAAGGAACTTATAATATTTTTGAAATTCATTTCTTTGCCTGATAACAGAGATGAGGATGTAGACTATTCAGGCAGTCTGGGATACATCAAAAATAAAACCTTAACTTTATTTATTTCCTGAATGCAGTTTTCTGAATGACTGCTTCAGTTCAGCAACTGTCACAGAAAGAGTGCAGAACACAAACTTTGAAATAGGGTTATTTGCATAATAACAGGCCGTCCAGCTGATGTCACAAAACTCACCTTAAAAGTCAAATGTCGTTGTCAGCTTCAGGTTCGTGTAAACTTTTTGGGACAGTTAAATCATCTGAGGTAGAAAGGAGATGCTAAAGTTGTTCTTGAAGCTAGATGACTTCCACATAGCTTTTTAAAATTAAATTAAAAAGCTATATGCTAGCTAGCTCCATGTCACTTAGTTTCACAAGCGCTCTCATAGCTAGCTAGCCTATTGTGCTTGCTAATCGCTAACCTGTTAGCTAGCTACTTATGACAATGGTACTAACCTCTTATCCCAAAATAATTTTGTTAATTAGTACCTTGGTTTCTGAAGCATCAGTTTGGCAACCAGAGATCTTATTGGTGTTGTTTAGTGACCTGTAGTTTTAACCACATGTAAACACCTCCAGGTTTCCAGGTTTAGTTTCTGCGAAGTCTTCCCTCTTTTAGCATGGGCAGCCTTTGTAGAATAATCAGAATATATTTTTTCCTTATATTATGTTACATATTTATATAAAACTTAAAATAGTATACTATATGTTTCAAAATGTGACTTGAGAGGGAATGCTAAGCTGAGTTAAACTGAGCTGAACTGAGCTAAGATGAGCTGAACTAAGCTAAACTGGGCTGAATTGAGCTAAGCTGACACCTTGAGCTAACACCTTTTGAATATGTACAATTAAATGTTAATGTTTCCCCTTGAGACTACTCCTTGTTGCAGAGATGGATTCTTTGTAATAAGTTTTTTTAATACTTTCTATACTGTGTTCTCATTTGTCCTGAACCTAAAGTAGAGAAGAGAAAACATCCCCATGAACACTTTAAGGCTCCAGAGATGCTTCTGTGTTTTTTGTCAAGTCCTGGTTTTGTTTTTGCTATGGTCATGAATGTTCATTGGTATCTGACTTATCACGAGCATCTTGCCTGAGGCACCTTCGAAGATCTATTTCATATCTATCCAATTTTCAAAGGAACATAAAAGTTTACATTGAAATATTAATGCTTTATGTCCATCCTATCTTGTCTGAATTTTGTGGCCTCTGTCCCAAGCAGGAAGAAAGCTATTTTAGATTCGTAACGTTTTCATTTATCAGAGGCTAGATCTTTTTTTTTATTACTTGACAGTTACCTTTCTGGAACAATAAATCCTCTTAGGAGTCTGGTCTGAATCAAAACACATGGCCAAACTGCTTTTTCCAGCTGTGTCTATATTGGGGTAATAACAGCAGAAAATAATGTTGGTCCTTGTCCGGAATTTACGATGGTTTAGTTGCAAGTAAGAGTCACCGTGTGTTTTTATCTTAATATGTCTCAAAGCCCATTGTCTTATAAAATAAAAGACATGGAAAGGCTCTTGTTTCTGCCCCTGTATAAAATGGACAAGCTTAATTGAACATTACATTAATATTGCACTTATATCCCTTAAAGATAATAATCAGGACATCAGCATATACGAGAAGATCTTATATTTAATGTTACTATAATGTATGACTGTTACCATTCAGTCATTAGCATATCAAGGGTGGGATAAATGTGTTTGGGTCAAGTACATGCCCTTCTCTTCTGATGACATAGTATGTGGTTTATATGCCCTGTTAAAAGGAACTTAAGAGTATAATAAAAGAACTTCCAAAAGAAAATGTCCCGAAGATGTAAAAGCCTATATTGTCTCAATACTTATTTCTACATGGTTCAAAATGATGACTACTGATTTGTAGTCTGCAATTTTAATGTAATTTGTTTACATTTGTTTACATCACAACACAACTATCAGCATTCCTTGGGTGATTCAGTAAACGTCTTTTTAAAGCAAAAATGTCTCGTTTTTCAAAATTAATATTTCCATTTCTGCCCCAGATTATGAATGTCATTTTGTATGTGTCTAGAAACCCATGTTAGACAGGAATGATGGAAGCCTGATGGTTTTCAACGAAAGTCATGTATTTACATATGATTTACATATTTATATACTCTCTTATAACACAGCATGACATCATGACAGTATGACCTTTATTGGCTTAAGTTGGTTTGTGGGAATATTTGTACAGATGTATAATTGATGCTCACTCCCATTTAAGTTTCCCATAGTCATTGTACAACTCTGTTGAGGAGCAGACAGAATCACCAGATGGATTTTATAATGACATCTCGAAGCAGCGAATGGATGAATTATGTGATAGGTATTATGAAAGCTGTTCAGAAGCCTCAGGGTTGGTTCCTGTGATAGGATCATGCATCAGGACACATTATATAGTGATTACTTGGGTAATCACAATAAGCAAGAACTATCTGCACTATCTATAGATCAGGTTAACTAACCTGAATAAGAAAAAAGGGCACATTTCTGAACTTAATGTAGTCGAATAGCTGCTTTGAAATACATAGATGGAGCACAAACATAAACCTAAATGGCTCTTCTGCTGTTGTTAAATGCCACTCAGAAAAGATTATCGAACCTAGAAGTATCTGAAACAAAACAATTACCTGGTCTGATCTCATCTTACCAGAGTCATAGAAATTCTTTCATCTCTCTCTGTTTTCTTGTTGCCTCCTTTGTCTGGTCCCCTCATTTTGTCTTGTAATACTACAGATTACTGCATTATATTTGCCTCAATCGTACCACGGTAAATAAGGCAGCTCAAGTGAAGACAACACAGCCACAGGAGAAAGGAGATGTTTTCTACCACCACAACGCATTCTCAACAACACAAGAAGTCAAGTTAGCCCTGATGACAAACTATGGATGAGTTTATATATATATATATATATATATATATATATGAGAGAGAGAGAGAGAAACATTCTGCAGCAAAGATAGGGACAGGATTGAAGTGGTTTGCAGAAGGAAAGTATCTGTTCTTCTGAGATATGCAAATAGGACGTATTACAAGGGTGAAGTGGACCAAGTGAAGTATGGAGATTCAAGCCATTATAAGTCAGTTAAGAAGCTGATTGATGCAGAAGAGCCTAAGGATGAACAGCCTTTGATCCTTGAGAAAGACAGAAGAGCAAATGTGACACAATTAGCAAACACTCTGCTTCCGTCTGGTAGAACCTGCTCCAGGCCTGAGGAATCTAACCGCAGTAGCCCACATGTGTTAGCCAGCTTAAGCTGCGTCTGCAAGGCTTGTGCAGTAGACAGACAGCAGGATGCTATTCAAACATGGGTTCGCTCCTCTATAGTGTCCCCATGTCAAATCCATGTCTGCAGGCATCCATGTCTATTATCCAACACGGTGGAAAACCTTTCAACTGTTGTACCTTAGAAAAGATGCTGCATGTTTTACAGGGACAATCACCAGATTTCATTATTATATGATATTGGTAACATTTCAAATGGCATCGCAAAATGTGACATTTATTACCATGGACTTTTAATGAGCATTTGGTACTGTTAATCAGTGTCAAGGCCCGACTATTACGGCGAACTGGTACCACATGTTCACTTTGGCAGATTTAATTTCACTGTTCAAGAGCGGACTAATATAATCATCAGTTTCAGGAAGGAGGTAAACTAATGTGTCCCATCTTTACCTGAGGTCTGCAGCAGGGAAGGACCTTTCAAATATGAAGGGATCAAGTTTCGTCTGATTTATCTTGGAATTGGATTCATCTAATTGAAAAGGCTTTTTCAAGGCTACCCTTTGATGAAAATCTCACAATAATTCAGCGAGGTTGGTCAACTCTAACGCTTGCCCTATAAATCTCAGCCAGAAAGAGAAAAGTTATGTACATAGTTTCTGTAACATGAATCATGAGAGTTATGGCCGACCAACAGCTGCAGCATACACGCTGATTTTGTGTTCGTCAACTGTGTTTGTACTGTGTTTTGATGTCTATTGTGGTATATTTCGGAATCCAAAGAAAAACTGAAGGTTGTGTAATTTTGGTTTGTTAGAGTAAGAAGGAACCATTTTATGCACTGCACATAACTGATTTATAGGTTTAGTTAAAAAAATTGCCAATGGTGATGTCCGTCCAATCCTGAATTATATGCCTGGAACCATGCAGTCTATGCAACACTGGTCTTTCTTTAATCTTTCTGTTTGTTGCATTTTTAATGAAGTGCAGGTGTTCAGGTAGTCAATAGAAAAAAATGAGTGTAATTTTGACTGCAGTCTTGTAACTGTCTTGTCCCCGAGAGATGCGTCCGCTCAGAAAGACAGCAATTAGGGTGTCTTGTGCGCATCGACTGAAAAGGACACTGAGCCATTTTGTGAAAGCAAATGTCAAAGACAGCCATTTATTTCCTGCTATCTTAGCTGCAGAGTTCGTATGACCTGACAAAATTACAGATTGCTTCAACTCTAGAGCAGCAGTGAACATTATGTTGCACTTTAAGCATTTTACCATCTTGCTTTGTCTTGTGGAGTCCCTCAAGGTTCAATTGTGGAATCGGAACTATAATCTAGACATGCTCGTGATAGACCGGATAGTTAATAGTAACATTATTATATAAGGTAGACTGGAAAATTGTACAGACTAAGTACAATTTTTTGACACTGAGTGAAACAGAGATGCAGACGCAGCCTTTGTCTTCTCTGTCTGCTCACCTAGTGCGGTGGGGCAGAGGTGTCGCAGGTAGCATCTGATTTACCACCCAGATACTTAAAAAGAAGAATTAAAAGGTCAGTATTAAGTTTATGTTGAATTACTGTTGCATTCAGGAATAAGGGAAAAAAAACTGATGAAATATAGCATTGTGTGTGTGTGTGTGTGTACACTACAGTGTATCAGAGTGTGTCAGCATACTACAGCTGAGAACCATGCAGGTGATGACTACGGTAACAAACTAAGCACTGCATAGAAATGGGGCGTAAAATTAAGTGCTTTGTGTTTTTTTTAGAATTGCATTTACATTTATCTGTCAGATCCATGCAAGACATCTGCAAAAATGAAAACATTATAAATCTCACACACACACACAAAAAGCCAACAATCTAAGTTTTAATTAAAAAACAGCAGATCGCTATCAGCATCGGCTGACATTCAAATGAAAGATACTGGTATCGTGATACCGTGCCATTTCTGCTTACAGTAGAAATAATATATCAGTGCCAGTTTCTTGTTTTATTTAGACAAATGTTACCAAACTCATTCCCAGATCCTTTTGTGGGATGCATTTGAGTTAGAGTGTAGCTTTATTTTCTCTTTAAATTGCCTTTCTGCCCCTACACAAGTCATTCTGTCACCCCCCCCTCCCCGCCCTTCCCACAACCCACCCCCACCCTCCCCCTTGCTCTGTGTTAAAAATATTACTCCTGCTGGGTTGTGACAAGGGCTTAATCTTGAAGGGGGAAAAAACCCCAGACATCTCATCTCTGGTGTCTTTCTCTTCTGGACGTTCTCTCGATCATGCCGTCCTGATCACGGTCATCAGTTTTCAGCAGGGGGAGCCGAATGCCAATAGCAGCACTGCTGCATTATTAATCAGGCCTGTCAGAGGTCAACCTTAAGATGAGCAGCTCGTTCTGATGGTGTGATACACGGTGAACAGGACGCAGCGGTGACAGAGTTCACGCACCCAACAAATGTTAGGATGGTACTCTAATACAGGACAATGGCTTAGAATACAAATAAGATTAGAGTTAAAATGTCTTTTATGAATTAAAATGTCTTCTATTAATGACAAAATCCCCAAAATAATGATTGAGCTGGGAAGTATTTTAAGAACAAAATGCAACTTTGTATTTCTCAATATTGTCACGTATAGCTCCGCCCTCCGCTCCTGTCTTGCATTGTCTGCCCTAGTCCCGCCTTGTTTTTTGGTTTCTATGGTTTCCTTCTGTCTGTCACGCCCCTGTACCTTGTGTCCCTGCCTCTGTGATCATCGGTCCCACCTGTGTCTCTGTCCCTGTTGTTTCTGTGCATTTAGTTTTCCCACATTTAGAGCAGAGAGGGACTCACCGCAGGCTCCCATGATGCAGTGCGCCTGTCTGAAGTTTAATACTTAGTGTTAAATGGCTTGTGTGCAATTTAGTTTGTTTTGCTAGTTAGCGCATGTGTGGTGCATGTCGTGTGATTTCCCTCCATTATCCCCCCTTGTGTTGATCCTTCTTTGGTCCACTTGAAGATGATGGTGTCCACTAGAGCTGTGATGTCTCCTGACTCTTTGCGCAGTGTTCGTGCTGAATCCCAGACGCTTTTATTGGATTTCTGACCTTTTCTCATGTGGTCTGCTGAGGCTTTTCATAAAGCCACCTTCAGTGTTGACAAATTAAAAGAGCTTTTGTAATGGTTTGTGTGCACTGCCTTTTTAAGCCTAAACCTCTCGTGCTGAGAATTGAATTTCTAAAGATGGCAGAAGCTGAAATGAACACTGGAAAATCAAATGGCATTCTGTAAAGCATTCATTTATAATATGACAAAGCTTGTCATATTGTGTTCTATAACATTATATACTAGTTAGTTTACTCTATACTGCAAAGACAATAATAAACATTCTAACCACTACACATGTACAAAACAGATGCATTTGAATAATATATAAAATGTCACTATTAAAAATTTGAGTTTTGCATATTATTGGCTATCATCTTCTGTAGCCCTCTAAGCATTTCTTCAATCCCTTAATTACCAGCCTTTCTACAGGATGTTCTTGCCCATCTCACACCCATGAGCCTGATTCCATCATCCAAGGCTGGGAACTCTGGAGATGAAGTGCACACAAAGACCTCGGATCAAATCGGGCCACAAGTGCGTGTTTTGATTCCCCCATAAACGGCTTGCAACGTTCTCCAAACAGTGCTGTGAAGTTACTGTATTTCTCAGCCGTCTTTTCATTGGCCGCTCTTCTATTATACAAATCCCGCCCCTCTGTAGACGTCACTGGAGTGATGAAATGGCCCCTCCAGAGGATTGGGCAGTCCCTTCATCCTGGCTGTGCCCACAGCCAGACGCTTTGGATTAAACGCTAATGATAATGGCTTTGGTTGTGGCCTTAACTGACTTAGAGTCAGGGCTTCATTTCTCAGGGGAAAATGATGTTATGCACTGCAATCAATAGTGTTTCTTATTCATTAGTCCCCAAGGAACACATCCTAATTTCCTTCCAGAACGAAAAAAAAAGGTTTGTTATGAGTGCAGCAGAGAGTGGAATAGTACTGTTTCAGTAAGCTTGGTACACTACTGTAGTACAGAAGGAGGAAGGATTTATTCTAACAAAAGATATATAACGTTTGTTAATTTAAGATATAAAATGTGATCATGAGAATTGGAGTTGCGGAACAAAGAAGTAATAAAATGAAGAAATTTTCATTTTAAAATTTAGAAATGTTAATAGTACCATGAATGTCATATACCTAATTCCAGTGGTTAATCTAAGGGTTCCTAATAATCTAAGCATTCCTAATAATCTAAGGATTCCTAAAACAACAGAGAGCGGGAGAAACAGGCATGCAGGGAGTGTCGAAGATGACCTTCCCACTGACGTCGGCACATTATGATGTGCAACGTAGTGTTTAATAGTTACACATAATCGAACCCTGGACTGACTTTGGACTTATTAATAAGCTCAGCCTTATGGAACCTCCTGATGAATCAAATGGGATTATATGGTATAAAATTGCTGTTAAAATACAATATACTACAGGAATTAACGATTCTTTTGGACCTGGTTCCCAGTGCAATGATCTACCTCCCAAAAATGTAAGCCAATGACTTGATCCTTATTAAGCATAATGAAATACATACACTCTTCAAATTCAAATTATGTTTTTATCTCCCCTGTGCACACACAAGATAGTAAAATATCCATGGAAGCCAGCACATTCGATTCTCTGTTAATGCATGCCAGTGTTTTTTGTGGAATTCAGAATTAATGGAAATGTGAGGGTTTATCTCATTGTCATCTTGGTTGTTAAATGGCCCAGTCTAAAAGCAAGCAGCACTGCAGTGACATATTCCAAACATTAGCCTGTCAGGTATGAAATGAGTTCGAGCCTCTCTCACTGCAAATATCTCAGACTAATTAGGGTGACTGCCATGGACAGTATTGTCTCAGTTTTATCATTTTTCCTGAATCGGTAAACACAACTTCCCCACTAAATGATTTCAAGAGCTCGTTGCATTAATAAAGCCCTACCTTGATGAGGAGAGGCATTTGCATGTGCTTACCCCATTTCAGAAAAACATTAATTTTTGTTGCCTGTCGGCCAAGTCAAATATTATAACCTCCATGCTGTCAAACACGCTTCTTTTGAATTTTACCCATGGCATACATTAACATTTAAATTAGGTTTAATTTCCCAACACCCCCATGTATTTAATCACAGCAAAGCAGGGAGATTAATCACTCCTCTTTAGTGCTATGCATTAAATTTGAGTTTCAGACATTTTAGGTTTGGCCTTTTTTTAGCAGCAGATACGTATTAAAGTGGCAAATCTTAAGATATTCTGTAAGTCCTTTGACAATATCAAAAATGTCTTACAATGTAATTATGGCCTGAATCAATATGCCAAAGGCTTGAGTTTAATTAATTGAATTCATTTTAAACTAATCAAGACTCTGCATTGCCACAGCTGCGAAGATGTTCAAAAATGATCTCTAGACAAGATATTGTTTAACCCCAATTCTTCTAATACTTTAGACATAATTTACAATTAATGTAATCCACCCCAACATTTGCAGATGAATTGATATGTTTGGCTTTAAAGATAAGAATTATGTTGCTGTGAGAAGCTGAAGAGATGGTAGAGTTAAAACCTTTTAAAGCTGTGGTACCACATCCCAGATCCACAGTGCTCCAGACTTCATAGCTTTCAAACCCTAATCCAACCCAATCCAACTCATCAGTCAGAAGTGGTTCAGACATTTCTGTGGCCCAAAGTACAATTTTGATAAAGGCCCTGCAATCTGAAGTCAGTGACCAACTTTTGACTATTGTCTGTTTGTGTGACGGGGTTTGGGGGAGAGGGTGGGTCCTGCGGTTCACCAAGTTACACTTTTAAGTATCGTTTCATCATCTTATGATCTTATGGCACGAGGGGGAGAGGAGGGGACCTTCCTTAATTTGCGGGGCTCTACACATCGTCCGTAGTGAGCATATATATATCGGGTGCGCCGGCATCTGAATATTATGAATATTAAACACAGTTGTATTAGACTCTGTAGGGTGAGAAAGCCCACCAAATTAAAGCATCACCAGTGTGCTTTTTTTAGACCAAGACTCTGCAAGAAAGATTGAGAGAGCAAGAGATCTTGAGAGAGAGAGAGAGAGAGAGAGAGAGTGAATAAGAGGACTGTGAAAGTGACGCTGGCCGGGGACTGTGTCACAGTGCTGATACAAGGCAAGAAGAAGAAACAGTAGCCACAACTGAGAGGCGATAAAAGTGATGACCAACCTGGCAGAGCAGATAATAAAGTATTAACAGCCAATAGAGGGAGAGCACGAGGAAGGGAGGGGGTGGGGAGGAGGTGGGTAAGGCCCAGAGCTCATATGGAGGCTCAGTCGTTTTTCATCCAGGGATAATGGGTTGGGGCGATGATATTGCAGCAGTAGACCTCACTCAACAATAACGCAGAAGGCCAGCTGCGAGTTCCTTATATGGAGAGTCGGTCGCCATGTCATTTATTACTGTGGCCACATCGGCAGTGTTTATGCAGGTGGCGGTAGTTGGCGTGGCAACGGAGTGATGACATCAGGTGGCACATGCCAAAAGGAGAGAGGCATTATAATATACTGTGGGATGGGAAGTTCAAACCACACAAATACTGTCAACGTGACCTTTGGACCGTGACCTTTTAGTGCAAACACAGCAAGGATGGCTATTATGAATGTAACCATTTTTGCGTGGTCATCAAAGCCAGCTTTGAGGGTGCTGCTAATGTTTGGTACGCATGTGACGCCACAGTTTCTGAGAAGACCTTTGGGTCACACTTAGTAAAGATGACGGAGAGTAGGATAAACTGGCGAGTGGCAGACTGAGACGAAACAAACAAGACCTTAAAGATGGCGATTTTTCCTCCTGAGACAATTGCTATTTGCTGAGACAGTTGAACCGTTAACATTCTCTCACTGTCAAGGAAAAGCACTTACCTAGAGCTAATACATTCACATTATAAAAAGTTATGGATAAAGGGAAGATTACCACCAACTCCCTGATTCATTCAAGATGCAAATTGGGAGATTTTGTGATATTTTTTAAACAGCAGCAAAAGAGGTCTGAGATTTATTGAACCCAGTCACATATATTACAATCTGGAAATTAAGGAGCAGATAATAGAAGGATATGCTATACAGAGCATTGAGCATTCCTCTAATATATAGAGAGAATTCCTCTAGTAATGTCCTTCTAGTAATTCTATCACAATGTGCCCGGCCATTAGCTGACAGGATCCATGAACTTAATTTGAAGTTCCCGCACCATTGTTCACATGACGTGACGCTGGAGTTTGAAGGCACACGGCTCATTTCTACGTCCACGTCCACAAAGACGTCCATCATGGCTTTACTCCCCGAGAATGTGCTTAAACATTTAGCTTTGGCAGGCATTACCCAAACCCTCACCTGGAACAGGATGACGAGATGGTTGCCACCACCAATAATGGCAAGACGTTTATGGCAGTAGTCAGTTCACACCAAGTCAGAAGAAAAGCTCAGAGTGGAACTCTGTGAAGAGTTCCCTTCTACTCATATTGTCCTTTATCAACTCCCTTATCTCTTTCCATAGGAAGATGATTCATTTGTTGCACCTGAGATCTGTATTTTCCTTGGTATGCTTGCAGTGAAGTCTAGTGCATTGAAGACACACCCCTCTTATCAGTATTCCTCATATAGGATCTGGTTTTGAAAGCTACCCTCTGACCCCCCCTCATAAATATTTAAAAGTTTATCGGGTTGTTTAAACTTTTAGAACTTGTCTGATTAAGCATGCAAAGCAGGGAATATACTGGCACCGTAAGCATGTTTGAAGGTAAAGTGGACAGATCTATACTGGACATGATGATAATATGCTGATGGTCCTTAGCAAAGGACAAGGAGATCCAACAATGGAGGGATCATTTCTCCTGCACTGCAGTTCTTACACAACTCTGTCCTCATAGTCGTGGAGTCATAGCTGATCTTCGTCAGTATGTTTATGGGAGGAAAGCCATGACCCCACAGACATTAGGACCATGCAGCACACTCCTCCTGGGCCCTTACTCATGCTTGATTAAAGTTGTTGTCCAGATTCCACCCTAGGATTGTTGCAACCACCTGGCTTTGCAGATTAGTTGAAGCCATCAGTACCTAAACCATTATGCTACAATCATGTCTACTAATTAGTTCAGTGTTGTAATAATGTGTTTTAAGGATCTGGTGGACCTTCAAAATAACACTCATCTGCATGGCAAACCATGGAAAAAACACAGATCTTGTGAAGGCTTGTTTATCTGCACCACCAACTTGGAACAGTGAATGGTCTCTTGGCAACAGATTTGCTTGTGTAAGTGTAGAACGTTAAATGACAGGAAGAAGGGGGAGGAGCCTGTCTGATTATTCATAATAAAGGAGGGGAGGGGCCTGTCTGATTATTCAGTAATGTCTATGGATTTCATGACAGCACTCACCTCCATAACATCCAGCAAGCTGTGCATGACCCTGATGGCAGTTAATGACCATCATACAATGTGAGCAATTGATAAAATGATCCTATGTTTGCTGGGCATACAACACCACTGCTCACTTTTGACATAATTTCTGACATGGTTCACTTTTGAATTACATCAATGAGAAAGAAAGAACTTGGCAGCACGCTGGTCTGACATGAGTCACTCTGTGTCAGAGCACATGCATAATTGAACCGGCCAAGTAGGGTCACTGACCTCACCCACAGCAAACAGCGAAGAACCCTGATTGGAGGACAAAGAAAAGCTGCTTGGCTTTTATTCATTCTGCACTGTGTAAAAGAAAAAATTCCACATACATTTTCTCTCCTGAATTAGAACAAGGTAACCGTGCTCCTCTGCTGTTGAGGACCGAGGGCAAGATGCAAGTAATTGCACTACATTACTGCTCAGTCCTGCCTTGAAGTTGTCACAGTGCATGAGGCTATTTGTCTCCGTGGCCCTAGGGGGCCACTCAGCTTCCTCGACCCGGTGTCGCCCCTCTCCTGGTTCTACTTTCTTGCCCCCAGCCTGAAATTACTTACCTATTTACATTTAAATCCTTAGCTGCGGGACACACCTCTGACTTGGGAAGGAGAACAATTGAGGGAGGTCATCACACACCACTGCCTTCTGACCATGAAATACGAGCTCCTTGCCTCTCTGCCGCCTTCCATCCAAGAGCCCATCAGAGACGGAGGATTAGGGTGAGCGAGAGGCAGGATCAGCTGAATAAATCTTTGAAAAGATTCCGCGGGGACCTTTGATCACGCCGCGGTAATCCAAATCTTAGTTATTCATCAGTGCCCAAGCCTGTGTCACGTCCCATTTAACTATCCAGAAACGGGTTATACTGGTGCGAAACCAGTGCCAAACTTCACCATTGTGAGAGTGGAGTCGGCATGCACGGCCGCGTACATCCTGGATGCATATGATTGATATGAGGCGTCAGAATCGTATGATTACATATGGAAGTTGGTGGTAACACATTCTAATGCAAAGTTATGAACAGGTAAGGTCAAGAACGAGGCTGCTTATTATAGCTGTTCATATAATCTCGCGCAAAGCCCATAAAATTGCACGAACTTGAGACATTTGCTATGAATTCTGCATGAGATGAAGTTTCACCAGGTGGATATGAATTTGAAAGTGCACTCAAGCACGGGTAACACCAGTGTGTGCGTTCTTTTGCAGTGGTGAACTGAAGCACTTTTTAAAAAGCACCCTCGTTCCAAGCCTTGCAGCAGGCGTTTATTGAGCTCTGGCCATGCATTCGAATGTAATTAAAAACGCAAATTGCTCAGCAGACTGGCAGGCTGGGAAAAGCACTTCTGCCCCCTCTGCTTTCAGCCTTATTTATCAGGTGGAACCAAAGCGTCGCGGTCGGCCTTTTTTTACCCCACCGGTTCACACTCGCACAGTATGCATAGCCACCTGGCAAAACCAGGGCAAACTGCTGTTATTAGTGAGGTAATCAGCGACAGTGCATCGGCACACACCACCTCGTATGCCACAACCCTCGTGGAGCAAGCTAACAGGTGCACGTTTACCGGGGCGCCATTTGATCTAGTAGATGCAGTGGATGTCCCTTTTAGCAGTGCCAGGCCTAACCGCATCCCTCCCTTTGCTGCGGGGAACGTGCCGCAGCGCCTCTAAAAATAAACAAATAAATAATCAGGAAGGAGTAATTAGCTAGCTAGATACCCGTCGAGCAGAAATGTAACTAAATGAGCATCGGTTTTGAATCCTTTGAGGTATTGTAGCCTCTAAAAAGCTGTTTATCTCTGTTTTATTTCGCGCTCAGTTAAATTAAATTTGTCAACTTCATTTGTTTACTTTTCTTCTGTTATGTAAGATGGTTTTGGCAAAGGAAGGGCAGGCAGTCTTTCCTCAGCGGCCATTGCTATTACGAACACAGCCGCTCACTGTTGGTGCTTGACTGAGTGAGGGCGTGCACTATATACTGCATACAACATGCTGCCCTCGGTAAATACTGTATACTGCTTACTTGGCTCCTTAGGAGTGTGTAGTATAGTATCTAGGATACAGTACAAGAAATACAAACCATTTTAGGTAGTCACATGAACATATGAAGGTTTGTGAAAGATTTTCAGCCTTGGTTCCATGACGCAGTACACCACAAAGATAGCCATGGTCATGTACTGGAATATGTGGCTGGAGTCACCTGGATGTACGTGGGTATATGTATGTAGTATGTAGTAGGCTATTTCAAACAGAAATCGACACTCCAATTGACAGTCCACAAAAGCACCTAGAAAATGGTCTGGCTTGCCAGTGGATGTGCCAGTGCCGCTAGCAGATACGTCGATACCTCCGATATCGACTCCTTCCTGAGGCCCAACATCCACACTGGAGGGACTGCTTAGCCTAGACATAGAACTATAAATATGGACTTCTACTAGCTGGGCTGCTCAATGGAGGATGAGCTCCCTTTTGAATCTTGGTCCTCCCAAGGCGTCTTGCTAATCCCTGCTTAGGGAGTTTTTCCTTGTCACTGTTGCCCCTGGCTTGCTCATTATGGATCTGGACCGTGCGGTTGTAAAGCTGCTTTGTGACAGCATGTGTTGTTAAAACCTTGACTTGACTCCATGAGACACTCCTGTCTCTGATTGGTTCTTTTGATTTGGGCATAGTGGATTCCTGCAAATAGAGTTAGGAGGAGGTGGAGTTAAAAGAGCTTGATTTTTCATCGTTCATCTGGCTCATGGACTACTGCCAGGGCATAATCACAATTTTAGTAAATGACAGTTATTTTTATACAGGTTGTCTACTGCTGCTTTATTGATGACTATGATTACTGTAATTATAATTAATGTAGCATTTTACTCATTGTGCAGTGCAAAACAAAACAAAATATGATTTTTGCTTCTCTGGACTCTGGCAAACACGAGCCATGCATATTCATTAGTTAGCTAGTTATCTTGCATAATAAATCAGTCACGTTTGGACAAATCCAAGCTTTCTTGGACACCACTGCGAGGAAAGCCTACTGTATAATTAGCCACTTTGTTTTCTCATGGTTAATGTTTGAGTCTTTTTATATGATTGACTAATTCCTCATTGCTGAAGTATGCAAAAACCAGTAATCCATGTTTGACACTCATTGTTATCTGTGGCTGTAACTGATACAAGTGGACTAGTGCTGATTATTTATCAGCATAGTAGCAAGAACTCTTTTTTTTTTTTTTTTTTCAGCAAAGCAGGAAAGTTCTGTTTCCTTCAGAGATTTCCAAGCCTTGCAGGTTCTGTGCTGTTGGATGAAAGATAGCAAATGTTGGTCTAGTAAAACTTAGGATTGTGTATTTTTTTCTTTTCTGGGCATGTAGAGAATGTTGGCCTCACGACTAAAGAACATTTGGACACATGCCTTGGTTCCTTTGTTCATGCTTTATTCTTTATTGTCATGAGGGTAGTGCTGGTCTAAAATGGATTCTGCTGAACAGAAATGAAGTGTACGAATTAGCATGTAATGTGTGAACGCTTGTTAATGCTTATAAAGGAAGATAATCTGTCAGCATTGCTCTAGCACACATATTTAAGTATATATTTATGTTTATATTCTAAACATACATCACTAGTTGTTTAATATGTTTAAGGTAGTCTCAAGGTCCCTAGGTGATTACTGGTGGGATGTATGTCATGGCACTATCCCATATTTTGCCAGTATCAAAGTTATAATTTAATCAAGTATTCAAGTATTGGTTGAAGAGAGGATCTGGATGTTCTATTTCAGATACGTTAACATGTTACTGAGACACCCTCCAGATAATACCCGACAAGCACACGAAGATCTCAATTTTTTACATATTTTCAGGAGTGATTGTCATTGCCCCACCTTCTTTACCACACCAGCATTTGAAATCTCTATCACTATACCCAAACCATTCATTATTCAATATATGCAAATTGAAATCCATCATTATGCAAGTTGGATTTTATTTCATTTATTTCCCATTGGAAGATTTCCTCCCTTTTTTTGGTTTTATTTAAAAAACGACTTACACCACCAAACATCTGCGAAAGATGGTTGGCCTGTAGCACCACTCTGTCCTTAGATGGAGAAAAGATGAACAGAGCCCCTCAGACACTCACAAAGGAGCCTTCAGTTCTTTTAACAAAGATGCTCTTACTCAGCACCCTGCAGTGTTGATAGGTTTGTTAGTTTATGATGCCTGTTAGTGGCATCATGAAGCTGTTTCCCTTGCCTGCTATGGGGATGTTCTGGAATGGTCTGCTTTAAGCTTGCCCAGTGATTGGTCCTTCTGGCCACAAGGGTCCCCTGAAGCTTTCACTCTGTACCCAAAGGCCTATACAGGCCTTTCGATTCTACCTTGAGTTTCACATACCCCTCAAACAGACATATAGACAAACCGATAAGGATCAAGGTACAAGAGAATGTTGAAGATGCAATTGAAATGATTTCCAATTATTTCATGGAAACGTAAGTGATATTTTGTTGTTTTTTTGCAACTGGGACAGAGGTTGATGGGTTACATTGATATCACATTGCTTATTTTAATACTGTATTGTACAGTGTGGAAAGATCATGTGACGCGAGAGGAAGGCTGGATGGGTTCATTTAGGGAAGTAATCCATGTTATAGTCATGGTTGTTACTGATCAAGTTCCGAATCTTGTTTTTGTTTTTTTGTTTTGTGCCGTGGTGTGCTGAATTAATTAGACTTAATTAGTCTTTAGTATTGGTTTTATTATGAATCATTAATCTTAAAACCAGTGGTTGCCACAGTTATCTTTTGTCTCATGTGAATCTTAAAGATATCCGTAATCTCTCACTGTTAGAAATAATTAATAATTCAGTCTTATTGTAATTTCTGCCATAATCAATCTCAAGAAGATCTCATTGGTATTGCTTTCAAAAGGAACCTTCTAACTGCTTTGGCAGTTTTGAATCAGTACATCATTTAAAAAGACCACATAATTAAACAGACGTTTGAGAGGTCCCATGAACAATCACACAGAGATTCAACTAAAGCTGGAATAACCAGGTCTTCTCTCATGTGCAGAAACACCCTCCTGTGTCTTAAGCAATGCTCTCTTAATAACTATTTTGGAGTGAAATCTCTTTCAAGAAGAATGCTCTACCTATTTTTTTATAAACCGTAATGGGGTTTTTTTGGTAGCCTTTCTAATGTCTTTTTAACCATAAAAATTATGTCTCTTGACACCATTTTCTCCTTGTATTCTAATTTTACACCATGAAACCTTTCCAGTCCATTAGAACCGTTCGTGACCATTAACATCAGAGAATCGGAAAGTCAGAATTCATGTTCAGTGCTGCTTGATTCAGGCGTTTCTGCTCCGGAATGGACAGGATCAGTACCGCCTGTTGGCACGGAGACCGTGGTCAGTATCTGTGCCAATACATCTGATAAAGCGTTAAGAACATCATCATCAGGAACCAGGGCCTGTGAAGTAGCTGGGCTTTACTCAGAAGCGCCGAGATCAATAGCCATCAATCACGCTTAGTTCATTTACCACATCTGGACTACAAAACTAGATTTGCAGAAGTCCTGCCACATGAATTGCTTGCACAAAACAAGAGTGGCGTTTTAACACTTTGCCTCTTAATATTTTGTGGACGCACAGGCTGCCGTGGTGGTTTCTGTTGCTCTGCTGCATTGCCGGGTCCAGTAGACTCTCTGCAGCACCACAGCCCTGGCAGGGTGCCGCATTTCACAGCAGTAAATGATGGCACGTCAGTGGTGGAGCTTGCGAGGAGGGTCTGGAGATGTATTAGGCTCCATTATAGCCACGGTCTTGAGTGGTAACAACTGTTATCGGACCCTTCGGATGGATGTGTGGTGAAGGGGAACAGGTCCAGAAAGAAGTGAGTTATGAAGTTTGAACAAGGAAGCTTCTGGGTCGTTTCAGATGACCCCTGAACCGGCCCTTACGCTGCTGTAGTGTCAGGAATGGGCAAACATATGCTTACCTTTGTCAGGCATCAGTTAATAACAGCTGTACCGTAACAACAGAACATAATGTCAGCATCCAGAGCAGTGCTGGGGTCTGTTTTGGTCGGGGTAAGATGGATTCGTACATTCCAAACGCCGTTCTCACTGACCCCCCTGCCTGTTTGGTTACCTGGACGTTCACTTCACATGTGCAGGAAGTGGAAATAGGACCCAGTGTTTACCAGAGAAGGTCCATCCCTTGGTTGAGTTCTCTATGTGCGTTTGTAGCTCAGGAGGATGTGAATTATGTGAAGAAGCTGTGTTATTCCAGCCCACTCTGACTAATGAAAAGAAGACAAAAAAATATCATGTCGTCCAATTTTGTTAGCTCTAAAATAAGGATTTTAACACCTTTTTTGTTTTTATTTTTAATTATCTACTTAACACCTTTTTTAATTACTAGGAACGCTGACTGAGAGTTTCTGCATTTTCAGCACAGTATCTTACAGGTCTTTGTATAAGTTTTATATAGTCTAATTAAAGTCCCTCTTACTCTCTCTCTCTCTCTCTCATGCCTGCAAAATAAATCTTATTAAAATGTTGAATTTATGGTTATATAACAACGCTGAGGTAATAAGATGCAGAACACATTAAAAATCCAATAATGGCTTATTATGCATGTGAGTGTATAAAGAACAGGCACTAAAAGACGTCCCCGGGTCTTCTGTGCACCAATAACTTTACCCATCAAACAGTGAGATGGGTTTCCAGAGAGGGATTAAACAGCATGACACCTCCCCTGCACTTGTTTCTAATAAATATTATGGTGCCTGTGGTGTGGTTGTAAGCATGCCTTGTTAGTATTTCAAATCTTCTGCTGCTGCAGTGTTCAGTTCACACTGACCACTTACAGAGACTGTTGGTTAGGGGTTTAACCCTAACGAACCTTATCATTGGAGGCTATAAATCGATCTAAAAATCTAGCCACAAATGTTTGTCCTGAGGACTTATTTTTTTACTGCGAAGTGCATGAAACATATGTGGCTCGTCTTTCTCAATGAGAATGTAGAAACTTGTAGTCATTGGAAAAGAGTGACCCCTTGTGGTAAATCTCTGCCATAATATTGGTGCTTTATACCAACGTTTTGGTAGATATTGCTTCGACATCTTTGCCATGACATTATTTTAACTCCTCGAGACTGTTTGTAAAGAGTTAAAGAGAGATATAATTATTTTCGGTTTGATTAACACAAGAATATAATTTTCTAAGATTACTATTAAGACTAATATTAATCTTGCATGGCTTGTGAAGACTTTACTGGGTCCATTCTTAATTTGACACACCAAAATCGACACACATCGGGACTCGGCCGTTCAGTTTTTACATGTCCACTAGGGGGCAGACTTGCTTCAAGGAATGTGAAGAATGGTACACTGAGAAAGCGGTACCAATAATCAAAGTCTGTCGGGTCCTCTGAGCACGAGCATCTTGTGCATCAGAAAGATGAACCAAAGCATATGGGTAATGAAGGGGAACCATGGTTAACTAAGGTGCGTACTTACCTTAAGGTGCTTGCAATACATAAAAATAGCAAAAATGTAAACTAAACTAATTTTATGCTCCTGTTTTTATTATTTTTTTTATTATTATTTCAGCTGGTCTTAATTACCCATTTTTGAGAGAGCCATTTCTGAAATGAATATCAGATTTCTGATGTGAAGACCTGTTTAGCTGTGAAAGCTAGGGTTAGGTAAAGGTCAATTCTATTAACATAACTGTAAATTTCAGATTAAAAGTTCAAAACCATAAAGATAAATAATAGCTCTACCACAAACCTGACATAGGGATATAGAAGGTAAAAACAACAACCTTTTAAACTCAATGTGGGTGTACAACTACATCAAGGACCATTGCCTATTTATGAAACTGGCAGCACAAAAAGTAAAAAAAAAAAAAAGAAGTGCTCAGTCTCTTTGAATGTTTAATTTCACGGCAATTCAGTGGTCTATTCACTCTTCAAAGAGCTCGCGTGGTCTTTGGGGTAAACACGGTGTAATGATATTCAGAAATGTTTTAAGTGCTCCAGCTGTCTGGGTGTTTGGCAGGAAGTGCGTTAGTGAAGTCCCAGTATAATGAGCGTGGAGCAGGTTTGGATAAGGGGATGTGGCACAGAGCTGCCACAAGGCCCCTGATGTTTAAACTAATTGGCCATAAATGACTTTAGACAAGGATAAATATAGCCTGAAATGGCCCTGGCGATGAAAGCTACACTTGTCCCGGTAAGGATGATCACTCAGTGAACACACCTTAGAGTCTTCAGTGCTGTCCTGCTGTCAGCTGATCTGTAGGACAGTTCAGGATGTTCAGCGGGAGTTTAAAAGGTCAGTGCCGAGCCACAGAAATCGCGCTGGTGTGTCGCGATCATGAACGTTGCGTGCGGGTCACTCCTGGGCAGCTTCCTCGTTTGGACAACATGGTTTGAGTTGATGAAGGGTGAAGGATCTGAGATGGAGGAGCCTGAGCTGAGAGCTGAAGGTGGAGGTGCAGAACCTGACGACAGACATCCATGCACCTTCTGCATTGGAGGCGTTCCCAGCACCCCAAGACACAGCTCAGCCTCCTGGGCCTCTATCCCGCTAAAGGAGCGTCTGGAGAGATGAGATAGACCGGTTCTGCTGAACCCCCCCCACCCCACCCTCCTGCAGGTGTCCCTGGCACACAGGGTCTGAGGTCTTAGAAGACCACAAGGAGGGTCTCCTCAGGGTCTTAACGCTCAACCTCCAGCGTGGCAGTGAGTCTGTGAGCATGGTTTTTGTCATGGACATCATCGCAAGCCTCTCTCAACAACAAACTCAAGCCCCTGTTGGCTTCATTTTTCTAGTGCGTTATTAGGTCAACGAGCACGACCATAAACTGCACTCTTGTTTCTTGTTTTAAGGACAGATGTGTCATGTACACACACGCACCATTCTCATCGCCCCCTTTATCGGGTAACATCTTTGTTCAAAGCGCCGTGTCTTGAGTGCTTAACATACCTTATGTTAGATGAACGAATGTGTTTTATTGGAGTGTTTGCATGAATCTCAGGGGAGTGAGATGATGAATCATTTAATGTGATTCTCTGATGTGAAATGTCAGCATGGCACCGCCGGCTGGAACTAGAGCCCTTTACAGATTAGTGTAATATGAGAGGTGATGACAGACACCTTGCAGGTGACAAAGAAAATCCCCCTCAGGACTAAACCAACAGAGAGCTGATACCCACACATGCCCATGACAATAATGCTGACTTTCTCAGGGTCTCTGAGGGGAGATTAGTACACAATTTATTTAATGTTTAAAATAAATAAAACAGTTGATCAAACTACTGATTAACTTCTTTTGATCAAAATGGCTGAACTTGTTAAAAGATTAAGTTAACTAGTGTTTAGAAATGTGGTTCTATGCACATTACATTAAAGATAACTCTTCTATCATCCCGAATCTTTGGAACGATAGACGTCTTCTTCCCTTACAATGTAAATTCATATACTTACCAGTAGATGGCAGCACATTCCAGATAGTACAATGAAATGTTGAAACCATCTCAGACTACTGATGTTATCCCTCTAACCATACACTTCAATCAGAGCTCCAAATAACAATGTTTAGCACAGATATCATAAATATAGGTCTAGCTACACCAGCATATTTGAGTGTGTATAAATGTGTGTGTGTGTGTGTGTGTGTGTCCATCAAGATACACTTATGAATAAAAGGTGTCATAGGGGCTTTGCAGACCTGTAGTTGGAGCGTTGCCAGGAACTGGATCGTAGACCCTTTTGCGGCTGTGTGAAGTTGTTCCAAACTGGAGCAGTCACTCATCTGGTCCTGCTGTGACATATGACATATGACCTTATTACTGTGGGCTAAATATGCTCATTACAACTGCCTGCCTCACCACAGACACACACATACACACACACTGAACTAATGAGTAGTTCTACATATCTCTGACTGAAAAGGTATCTATAAGAATCATAACATTAATAAAATAAACAGTTTAGGATTTCTGAAGCAAGACTGTCATTACATCAAGGATATTGCTGTCTGCTCCAGGGATAAAGCAGCAAGTTTGCCGTTAATCAAGTATCTACTGTGAGTTGAATCGGACGTAAGTCTAGAAAGACGTAAGTCTAAAAGCCATTTCTGCAGGAGTAATGACCTTGTCATCGTGAGAAGCTCTTAAACCCTACAGTCTCCTTTCACGCGTCGCACCCGAGGGCAAGCACAGCCATGCTTCCAGCATGCATTCCACAAATTCACAGACAAGATATCTGCCCTATCTCCTAAAGGGCCATCCCAGTCCACCCAAGATTTCCACTCCAGATAGCATCTCAAGTATGTACAGTACATTTAAAGTAGAACGTATTCGAGAGTGCGGGGTTACCCGTGTTCATCGGGCGTCTTTTAGGGCAGGGTGGGAGACGTTGCGCTTAGGTTAGATAGGAAGCTGGGGGTGGGGGTAAATATGGGAGGGAGGTGAGCGTGGGGGTTGTTGGGCGGGGGGAGGGGGGGGGACACTTTATATGCATTTCTGCAAGCAATAACAGTGATGAACCAGCGCAGTTCACACGAAACGACACGAAACACTGACATGTCAACCTATCAGATGGTTTCATCCCCCGGGGTCTTCAGGGTGGATCGTATTATGAGGTCGCGCAGGGGTGAAGTGCTTTTACTGCAGTTCATTTGAACTCTCCCAAACATCCAACATGGCTCTGCCCTCACACACACTCCCCAAATGACTCCAGAGAATCCATAACAATGACGGCGCTCGACTGTTCGCCGAAACATTAAACACTCGCGGTGAGGTTTTTCCAAGCAGTCTGTCCTGAAGTTGCGTAACACCCCAAAACTTTGCCCAAAACTGAGTCCGAGGTTTCCCCTTCCGTCTTCTCCCCCCCCCCCCTTAACACACTGAACGTCTAACCTTGACCAATGACCTTGGATTTGACCAATGACCTTGGATTTGACCAGTGACCTTGGATTTGACCAATGACCTTGGATTTGACCAATGACCTTGGATTTGACCAGTGACCTTGGATTTGACCAGTGACTTTGATCACGTGTGGCGCTAAGTAAACAGCAGCTTCTGTTTGTTGTACGAGCTCTTCTGCGTTGTGTAAATGGACATTTTCTATTTTCTATAGTTGATTTTGCTGGACATCCGAGTGACACACGGCCGAAGAATTAAATATCAATATGCTGTTGTGGATAAAATAGTGTTAAAGCCATAATAGTCAAGGCGGATTACTTAACTCCAAGGTGGATTACTTAACTCCAAGGTGGATTACTTAACTCCAAGGTGGATTACTTAACTCCAAGGCGGATTACTTAACTCCAAGGCGGATTACTTAATATGCGTTCTTTTTTGGTCAGATACTGTAGGTAATGGAAGCCTAAAATAGATGCCTTAAGAAAAGGGATTTTCACTTGTAGTAAAAGCGGTTCTGTGAGTCCAGTCTTGTCCTAAGCGACCTCAGGCTTGTCTATGTAAACTTCTGTTTTTGCTTCCTTTCACGGACAGCAAATTGTAATGAAATACTCTTAAAAAAACAACAAAAAAAAACATCTTAAAGCCAGCTCATACATAACCAATCAGTTACTTCAAAGGACGTATTCATCCCGTTTCAAACACCACATTTGAGTCATTTGGTTCTGAGTTGTTTTTAGCCGGGAAGTTCTGACAGAGTCCTGCAGCTGTAAAACCACCCGAGCTGGACTTGCCCGTCATCTGCTATGGCTTCCAGGCAGCAGAGAAGGTGCGGTTCCCTGGTACGAGGAGATGGAGGGCCCAACACTCCAGTTTGGCAGGAGACTCTCGTCTAGATTAGAATGCAGTTCACCAGGTTCTGGGTAAAGAAATATTCCTGGGAAAACATCACTAACAATTAGCGTCACGTTGTATCACCCGAAGCATTTTCCCCCTCTCCCTCTCCCTCACAGTGATAAGATACAAGGTCAAAGGGTCGTTTGTAAGTAGCGTCGTTCAGCCTATGAAGTCATGCTTATATGGCACTGTTGTTTAAAGGAAATAGTCGTTCTACTCACAGTAGTGAAGGAAAATGAGCCAAAGGTGAGACATTTTCATCAGTACTGAACTAAAAAAACCTCCCTTCTCTCTTCTTTCTCTTCAAGCATATCTGGCAAAACGAGTGAGTCTCTCTGATTTTCCATAAACAGGTCACACATCAGCCATATTTGATATGAGAATCTCGAGTGCTTTTTTTTTTTTATTCAGAGTCTTCCTCAAAGACGTGGTTCAAACTGCAAGACATGTGGACATTATATCCGGACACACAAATGAAGCCACTGTCTCCTCGTATTCAAATCTGGTCAGCCATCTTCCTCTGGCCTCCCTCTCTGTCACCCTTTCTCCAGTAGTCCAGTAGCCCGTGAAGGTCACCAGGGTCACCAGGCCTTGCTGAAGGAGCCAGTGTGTGTGGTCTAATAACAAAAGACGTCCGCACCTGAATTTCGAGAGTGTGCAGCGGTTGTGCTGTAGCTACCAGCTCATCAATGTCTCATCTAGTAATTACAATGTGATTGAAATGACTTCCATTGCATTCCATACATTGTCTGTCATAAGCCACAGCCGCACAATGGAGTACAAAATGTTTTAACATCACTTGAGTTCCTTGATTTCTGGCGTGGAGATGGCAGGACTTACCAGGACGTCCCCGCACGGACAGAGGAAGGCCCGGCATGGTTTCACCCTGGAGGTGCTGGCCCCTGTCACGTTCGTTGGCAAAGAGCAGCAGACACAGACATAGATCATTATCTGTTCTGATAAGCCGAGGTTATCATGTCGATGTCTACGGCCTTTCATAAGGCTCGAATGAGCACCGTTGCATGGCAAGGCGTTATGACAAGCCATTTTGATACACAAAGGGGGGAAAATGCTGTGTTTATTGTCACGCAAGGAAGACGAGCGATACCGATTTCCTGGTTTGATTAGGGGATTGTAGGTTAACCACCACTCATATCTTGTATCTGATATATTTAATCAACTTTTGCAATGTGGTAAGAGAGACAAAGGCATTCATACAGTAACAGACAGATTACAGTAACCAGTGGCAGATTATTCCTCTGCCACTGGTATGCATTGTTAACAAAGTAAAACCATGAGTCCTATTGATACTGGCATGTCTAGCTGTACAGTAGCACACTATATTCCATGCATATAATTGTGTTTTGTCTATTGACCAGTATATTGTGCATTGCATATTGCATGTAGTTTTGTAACCAAATGGAGCTTCAACTGGGACCATATCCTTACAGATGGCAGATTAACCTAGAAAGAATGACCCAATGCCATATATCAGTTTCAAAGGTTCGAGCATAGAGCCTTCCCTAAACATTCCATTAACCATTTGCATGTCATTAAACCCAGTTATCGTCTTTCAGAGTGCCCCTTTCTGTTGACCCTCCCCCCCCCCCCCAGATCCATCAATCTGAAACTGCGCATAGGAGTACCGCTCAGCCAGAGGTTGCCGCTGGAGACAGGCGGAGGAGAGCTAAGCAGAAACAGATGCGCCAGGGGCGATGCGGCGACACGGCTGAAGAAGAAGGCTCGCGAGTCGCCGCGAAGCCCAGCCCACGCTCAGCTCTCCAGGAGCGGATTCCTGGCTCGGGGAGAAGAGAGCGTTCGATTCGTCAAGATCTGGGGGAGTCGGAGTAACAAGGCAGTGATGAAAGCCCCTGTCTCAGGCTGAGCTCTCCCGCCCTCGAGGAGATGGCCTTGCAGCGCGCCTGCTTTGACAGTTGTGCTAGAAATGCATAGGCAATTTTCCAATTCTTCTTCGTTAAATAATTTATGGATAATCTACGCATTTACATTTTCATATCTTTAGGTAGCCTGTAGAGCTCGATTTGTTAATGGGGCGGAGTAGCAAATATTTAAATATTATAAACGGCCTCTAGACAAGAGTTGAAAAAAATATAAAAGAAAGTGCTGGCACACAGCCAGATGGAGAGAGGGGGTCCGGTTTAAAGGTAAACAGTAATAACGCAGACTTTCTTGGGGCTGTGCTTAACTGTGTTTATCTGGGTGTCACATTAGCTTTCAGGCGTGCCCTGGGCCCGGGTTCGGTTTGCAGCACAAGGCTGGGGGCGGCTCGCACGGATGACGAACGGACTTGTTGGAAGCGACGCACAGGCCCGTTCAGCGCGGACCCAGTGACTGTAACGTAAGCCAGCGCATTTGCACAGAGTAAATAATACACCACATTCCCGTTTGCTGCATTCAGAATGCACGAAAAGCCGAAACCACAAAACAAAGTCTATTCTGTAGATTGGAATCCATGTCCATAAGCAGAGTTGCATTTCGACTTGTCGAGGGACGCGGGCACTTTTTAGTTTGGGTGACCCAAACGAGCCTGAAAACCCAGAATGTAAATCAGTATCTATTTTTTGCTTTCTTGAACCATATGAAAACACGTTCTCGCCCTAAAGAAACGCGCCACGTGCGCTCTGTGATTATCTCCGGGAGGCCTCGGGAATTGGAAACCATATTTACGTCACAATGGTCACAGTTTAACGTAACCTTACCAAACTCTTCAGTGTTGGCAGCGTTCACGGTAAGTTTAACCCTGGCTGCTCAGCGGACAGAGGAGGAGAATGAAGACTTGATAGAAAATGGTGAAAAACAACTAAAGTCTAAAGTAAATAAATAAAACTCAAAATTTGACCAATACAATGCAAATTTTCTTTATACTCAAAAAAGTCAAATGTGGCATGCTGTCTCATACTTTTGTGCGTATAAGAGACTTGTGATGATCTGGTGATCAAAAATATCAGATTTTTATTTCTTTTTTGTTGCTGGTTTTGTTTTGTGAGGTGGTGTTCCTGACTGAGATTCCCTGTGTGCCAGATCCAGCCCTGGGAGAGGTGGTGTTCCTGACTGAGATTCCCTGTGTGCCAGATCCAGCCCTGGGAGAGGTGGTGTTCCTGACTGAGATTCCCTGTGTGCCAGATCCAGCCCTGGGAGAGGTGGTGTTCCTGACTGAGATTCCCTGTGTGCCAGATCCAGCCCTGGGAGAGGTGGTGTTCCTGACTGAGATTCCCTGTGTGCCAGATCCAGCCCTGGGAGAGGTGGTGTTCCTGACTGAGATTCCCTGTGTGCCAGATTCAGCCCTGGGAGAGGTGGTGTTCCTGACTGAGATTCCCTGTGTGCCAGATCCAGCCCTGGGAGAGGTGGTGTTCCTGACTGAGATTCCCTGTGTGCCAGATCCAGCCCTGGGAGAGGTGGTGTTCCTGACTGAGATTCCCTGTGTGCCAGATCCAGCCCTGGGAGAGGTGGTGTTCCTGACTGAAGCTGCTCTGGGTTCAGCTCCGACCTCCTCAGTCATGCTGCTGTTTGCAGAAGGAAGTCAGAGGGCCGTGTGGATTGTGTAACAGCCCCACGTTGATGCATATCTACGACTGACCAGGAAATTACTTGCTCTACGGTGCTCTGAAAGAAAACATAATGTGTCACTCAGGACCCGGAAACCCAAAGCACTACCTCTGTCGTCTCTGGGAGACACCGGGGTGAATGGAGAGCGTTGATGCACCGATGCTGTAACGCATGTTTCGATGTGAAGTAGCACGACACCAACCCTGTTGGGTGTTGTAAAAATATGACAATTACTTTTATGTGTCAGTTTCTGAGTTACGTAATGCTTTTCCCAGAGGACGCAGGTGTAGCGCTGAGTCTCTTTGCGTGTTTGACATGCAGCGGCGGTCGCTGGTGGCGGAATACGGGCACAGGTGAGAAGTGAGGAGACGTCTGCTGGAGAGCAGGCCCACGCCATGATGCCCAGTAAGGGTGGAGAGACCTCCACCCCTGATCCTTGGGGATGCATCCCACATCTCACGTGGAGTGTGTCTCCATCAGAAAGCAACGAACCGGGAACGAACCCAGGATCAGCGGGAGCAGGGCCACTCTGGGCTGACATACGTCCCCTGCAGCTTACGCTCCCGCCTCTCCAGAATGGGACAAGTCCTGTCCAGGCCGAGTTTGTGGTTGTGGGTGGGTGGGGGGGTGAAAATTAAAGTACAGTTCTGTTTGGGTTTGGGATATCTCTTCAGTGAAGAATACAACATAAAAGTGCAATTTAGTCTAAAGCAGGAGTTTATACATTTAAACTGTGTAAGACTAACATTAATAATTTAATTCCTGTCTACCTTCATATAATATAAAGTGAATGTGCCTACTCCAGAGCTAAATTTAAAGTATAACCTAATGCTCAATAAACAGCTTTAGGCTAGAACGGAAATGGAACAACATAGGTGTGATGTTATTTCTTGTGACTGTGACCTTCATCGGGTAATCTGTCAAGTCACGCCATTTATCAAGATGACGCGAATTTGTACTTTCCCTAATGCATTGCATGTTGCAGCTTTCTTGCGCGGGGCTGCCAGCCCCTGCACGCGGTCTGGTGGAAAAGCGGTCTGCGCGCCAAGAGAATTACCGAATTATAACGCAAGAACAATAATGTTGCAGTTAGCGCAGCGAGAAGGCTTTTATTAGCTTGGATCAGTCATCGCCTCCCCAACATTTAAAATCGGAGGGAGAGGAAAAATGCAAGGCAATAGAGCGCCACGCACCTTCCCGCGGAAATGTGTGTGGGACGGAGAGTTGCCTCTTTAGCTCGCTCTCACAAAGCATCGCGTCAGCCAAGGCATTTCACGGTACGGAGTCGCCAGACCAATGAAAACAAATGAAAACAACAGAGAGAAGAAAGAAAATAAATGTTACAGTTGTTTCCTCCCGACTAAGGTGTGGGTAAGAGGGACACACGCTGTTCTCAGGACCGTTAGCTCTTTGGAACGGAAAAGGGGGAAAAAATATCAATGAAGGAGAAAGATTGGGGTGAAAAATAAACCAATACCATAGCGCCCACCGTGCCATTCCAGCTCTGCGACGCAAGGGAGGGAGATTGTGAATTTTCGGACTTTGCCATGCTTGGACATGGGGTCATTTTATAGCCATTTGGAAAAATAAATCTCATACTCCATGTCATGGCTTGCCAGGCCTACCACGCAAATCTGAGTGACTTATTAGCTGTCCTTAAGTCACCATCATGGCACAGAAATGTTGACCCTCCCGTAGCCAATAAAAGATTACATACTAAAAAATAATGTGAGAGAACGCAGAAGGATTTCCCCCTTTTAGGGGCTACACAGAGGACAGATAGCAAAGGCTCCTGGGGAAACCGTGCCCCAAACAATGATGGGTACTAGGGGAGGGTGAACCGGGGGTGTGGGGTTGTGGGTTACCAGGGGTGGGAGAACCGGGGTGTCAGGCCCAAGCATGTCAAGAGGCAGTCGCCCCCACAGGAAATAGCTATGGTGTAATCCAAGAAGAGCTGGGTATTTCAGTCATCCAGTACTGACAGTGGTGGACAGTAACTCAGTAAATGTAATTCGTTACTGTATTTAAGTAAAATGTTGTTTGTTTTTTACTTTACTCAAGTATTTCCCTTTTTTGTAACTTTTACTTTTACTCCACTTTTACTTCAGGCTTCATGTGTTCAACAAAGTAACGAACAAAACAATCGCAAAGCACGTGCACCAATCAGCGTTCGGTTCAACGGTAATGCAACAGCATGACAGAAAATACACCTACTTAAAAATGGATGAATCTGCTCATTGTAACGCGCCACTCAATCTATGGCCTTATTTGAGCACATTTTTTGAAGTGGTCGTTTTCAAGTGCCTTCTCTGCGTGCCTCAGTATCATCGGATTTCTTCCAAAGATTCCCCATCCAATTTGAAGAAGCATGTAGAGGTAAGATAATTTCATAAGCCTACTGGTCATTTACCTTAATGGGAAATCTAACAATATATTGCAGCAAACCGTTTCTTTGTGTATGTGAAAAGTCCGACATTATCATTGTATACATGGTTAGTTAGCTAGCTAGCTAAGTAGGCTATTGCTGGTACACTACCGAAAACTGCCTTAGCAACGCACTAGGCGTGTAGCTGGCTAAGTTATCTAGATAGCTAGTTATTTGTTTTACCATAGTTCATAGTATTTGGAGCTTCCAGATAAATGCATTGATAGTGTGAAATAATAAACATTTGAACATCGCACTTTACTTTAGAAAACAAATTCTATTTGGTAGGTTTTACATGCAGAGCAAGGTGCTAAAACAGCAGGTAGCTGCTAGTTGATATTTTGTCTTAAAGTTTGTGCTTTTGCCTATCTAAAGTATTCTGCAATAACTAAATTATTCTGTATCCTATTTGACTTTAACCAAAATATTGCTTATTAGTTCAAATGGAAATTACATGCCTTCTGTGTTTTCTGCTTATGATCATTTTAATAAACAACAAAACCAGCAAGGGAGGACTTCTACTTGTACTGGAGTAATGTTTCACCTTGGGTATCTGTACTTTTACTCAAATACGTGGTTTGTGTACTTCATCCACCACTGAGTACTGTAGGGTGCTTTTTACTGTCGATGCCTGCGGTCCTGTAACAGGGTTTGCGGTGAGTGTAAAATGTGGTTTTAGCTATTATTAAATGATATTATGCTTATAAAGGGGATGCTACATTATGTATTCACGTGAAGATGGGCAAAACTGGCACTACATGAGGAGTCTGGCTGTGACTGGCAGGCCTGGCTGCGGTAGTCAATATGTACCCCTCTGGTCTTCCTTTATATAAGTGGTACATACATGCATGAATACATTACTGAGATCTCCCCAAATATTTGTAGGAATTATAAATGTCTGTTTTCTATACAAAAAAAAAAGAAATTTGCAATAGTGATATCATGTTGGAAACAACATAAATTCAAATGTATTTAACGTAATTCTTTTGACAAGCATTCACACTTTACATCGGCATCCCAAAGTTTGATAAGCCATGAAAGGGCTTCAGAGTTCCGCCTCGGCACGTTGCCCGAGGGTTCCGTCAGTCATCCCGAAGCCGACGAAAGTCGCCATGAAGCTCACAAATGGGTCCTTTGTTCGCCGCAGCTTCCTTCAGACCACCACGTAGCGGAGGGCGGAGCGGACGCAGTGGAGAGGGCCAGGAGGGCTTTGACAACACACAGTGATAAGCAAGCGAACCCGCACCTCTGGCGCTCCGCCGGGCACGCCCACACACGTCTGCCAGTCGAGCGGCGTGGGCGGCGCGGGTGTGAGAACTCCCGGCAGATAACAGAGGCCCGTCCTCCGCTGAGACAACGGGCAAAGCGTGCTGGAGGACCACATCTGAGCTGATTGATTGATTGAATTGCAGGAATGCGGACTGGGAGGATCAGGGACGGCTGTTCATAAAACTCCTACAGTACAATAGATCATAAATGATTCATAAGATTCTCAGAAGCCCTGTGAGGCTTCTAGAAAACACAGCACCAGCAAACTATAAACTAGCTGTCGGCTATTCTTAAATAGTTCTATGTTGGCACCCCTGTGTCCTGTGGTTCTACCTTCCAAGTTAGGAATAAATAGGCCTTTTCTAAAGCCATTCCAGTTTTGAAACTCCACACTGACACTGCTCTATCCTGCATGTCACACAAAACCTCTGTTTTCTGTATCCTCATACAGAAAGTACCCCCACCCACCCCACCCACAACTCCTGGAGCGGCCACATAGAGGATCCTTGTATCAAGTTGGCTTGCTCGTCACCACATTTGTGGTAAACCAGTCGGAGCACTGAGAGACTGCATGGCACCAGGTCGTCCAGGAAGGCACCCCGAGCTGCCCCTTTGTTAGCAGAGGACGCCCGCGCGTCCCCTAACACGCCAGAGGACAGGACAGGGCCGGGACGGGGCAGGGAGGCGGCACGAGCGAAGCAGCCGGGTGTTTCAGACGGGTCCTCCCGAACAGACGCCAGGCGATCCTCTCGCCCCCGGGCCTTTTGCTTTGTCAACATCCTGCTATCAGATCATCCTCAGACAGGTTCAATGCGGAGCTGTTAAGACCGGTTCGTTGAGCTCTTAGGCGTACGACTGGAGGGGAAGATAAACAGACGCTCCCGCACATGGCGTTTATGTACAATATCTCCCTCCTTCAAACATGTTACACGATCAGGGATGAATCTGTATTTACAGCGTTGCCGTTTGTTAAAGAGGTGTTTGTGTGTGTGTGTGTACTTAGTTCTTAGTTCTCTTAATACATACATTATAAGGACGTTTGGCTTGTCCTAGAAAGGAAGGTGGTTTAAAATACAGCATTTATTTGAAACTGTAAGAACCAGGACCCTTAAGGTTCCTAAACTGAGGGTCAAGGAAAGTTATGAGCAGAAAATACACAAATCAATGGAAATACAACCATATTAATACAAGCGTGTGTGTGTGTGTGTGTGTGTGTCACACTCCTTTATATCTCATTATGGTGGCAGCTGACAACCAATGGGCGCATTTGTGGTGGAAAAACAGGGAGGCAAAGGTCATGGCTGCTAGCGTTAGCCGGGCATGAGCCAGCTTGTTTCCGTAACGATGCCCTTTTTCCCATCACACCATCCAGCTTCTCCTTTTCTTTTTTTCCCCCGTTTTTCCTCTTGCCAGCAGAAAGCACGCCAGCATCCTCGGCCTGATGCCCAACCTTCAGGGTAAACGTCGAGTTTTGGTCTGTTTAGACAAGAAGCGGGAGCTGTTTGTCCCGAAGACATTGAGGTTTTATGAACAGGCGCTAGTCAGGGTGCTCGTAATTGTTTACTCGCACCGCACTGATACAGCGCTAACGATTCATTCATGCCCTCGGAGAAATCCAGCTCCATCTCGACTGCATCTCCACAGAGCTCGTTCCTACACAAGTGTTTCATTAGCTAACCGCAGAAAGAAAAGCTTGTTTTCCCCCTGCTGAAAACCATCCCGAGGGCCGGGAGCTGAACTGCCCCCTGTTTAAGATGCCCAGAGCTTTGATCCGCAGCCACATATCGAGCGTTTTCTGACGCGAGTCTGTAATTGCACTGAATGATCAGCAAGCTGGGGTTCCAGTGGCTTCTGCTTGATTCAGCTCTAAAATCTCTGGAGCACACGCCTCAGTATCTTCATCTTGCTAACGTTGGCTTTGGGGAATTATTAATTATGCAGAGTCTACTAGACATGTTTATAACAGTTTATATGGAATCAAATGGGCTTTAAACGAAAGCATCGTGTATTTGTGTCACTTGTGGTTACACAGTAAAACTGATGTGTATATACAGTGGTGCCAATATACAGTATTATATTTTTATGAATGTAGGTCTGACAGAATTTCTGCAGAACATCTTCTCTGCATTCTTTATACATATCTGCATGCCATGTTTCATCGCATCAAAATACAAGACATCGCCTGCCTTAAATATTTATTAATATATTAAATTATAATATATTAAATATATATTCATTATGTAAAAATATTCTGCTCATTAAATAGAAAAACAAGGAAAATATAAAGAATGGTCTATGTGAATGGTCTATATGTGGCATTTTGTCTTAAGCGTGTGTGTGTGTTTGCAGATGGTGGTGTGGTGCTCTCCGTAAGCCAGGGAGTTGCTAACGGAGGCGTCTCAGAACCAGTCTGGCCCACGTGGATCTCTGGATGTGTGGCAGTGGCCCGTGATCTCTCAGTCACCATCGCAGACATCCCCGCAGTCCTGATCTGAAACAGGTAAGGAAGTGGCACCTCAAGGTCCTTTGGGTCAGATAACACCCTCTCTACCCCGGGGCAACCACTCTTTGGTCATCAAACTGAACATGGCTGTTCTTTAAACCCCCCCCCCCCCACACACACAAACTTGCTCTACTCTCCTTCTCTCTCTCTCTCTCTCTCTGATATATAGAGTGTTACTTTTCCAGAACATGCCAAGAGGCTGCATAGACATGTTGGAAGCGTACAGCATCTAGGAGGGATGTCTCCCTGGTAAATTCATTGCACCCTTCAGATATAAACACCGCATAAACCCGCTTTAGAGCATTCTAGAGCATTTTAGAGCATTCTAGAGCAAACTTCGAGCAGACACACTTGGACACATGTGTAATTGTGCTAAAAATCCATCATGTGACTGGCTGCAATATACCATGCGGGAATGTGGGCAGTGATGTCTACTGGCTGGGTTCTTACGCTGATAGAGGCTGAGTGAGTGACTCTCCTATCTCACACACTCTTATCTCTGCAGAGCTGTGGGGGAAGAGGGTCCAATCACACACTGAGTCTAGCTGGAGCCGGACTGTTTGCCTCTCCGTCTGGAGCAAATCTCTGGCTCTAATAGTCATAATGATTTTGAGGGCTTGGTAGATGAACCACAGCAGATACCAACACTTGAACATGATATTTAAACGATCCAGATTTCCTCATTATGCTAGCTATGGTCTTAGAAGTATTTGTTTAACCTTTTTACACATAGCTTTTTGTTCTATAAGTGAAGATTGTTCATAAATTCATCAGCCCCACTAGAGGGCGCACTAGAGGCACGATGACTTCACTGACTCAGGGTCAGTCGTTATTTTCAGCGAACAGTGGTTCTCTGCACTGAAAAGAATGATCATCTGCTGTCACTATTCAGATATATTAAATGTAAGTGTCAGTTAAAGAATAGAAAAGCTGCACGAAACTGCTCTACAGCTCTAAAGCAACTATGGTCTGGTAATAACAGTTTCTGTGGGTTACGTTAATGCTCTAGTAAACCGTTGTTACATGTCATAAGAAGTGTGAGTGGAAGTTGCCTTACGGTCATACAGAGAGTGGCTGTGTTCCTCATGAGCACTGGAGTATTGGAGGTTTGTTGGGCATGGGACTGTAAAAACTTCAGAAGCAAATGAACAGAGGGCCCAGCAGAGATAAATACTTTCAGCTGAAGTGTTGTTCAGGAGGGGGGTCGACTTGGAAATGTTTGAGCAGCCTTGGTGCTATTACTGTGCAGATCATTAATAGAACTTCAATTCATGCTCAAATAATAGGGTTTGGAGGAGTAACTCAAATCAACAAGAGGCCTCTGTGTGGGACGTGGAGCAGATTTTAAAACGTACAAAATGTTTAAGCCAGTGAGAGCTATATACATGTGGCCTTTTTATATGTTTACACTATGATCTACTATACCCGTGTGTGCCTCTAGAAAATGCAAGTATGTACAATTCGAGGTCTGTAAGTTTCTGTGAAAGTGTTTGCGCGCGTGTGTGTGTGTGTGTGTGTGTGTGTGTACACACATCTCTGTTTATGTACCGTTCCGATTCACTTCACGCCATAACCACATCTGACACGCATGACAGTAAGTCCTTGCTAATTACAGCTCAAATGTTGCAGGACCGAGCTTTTGTGTCAGCAGCCTTCCGGAACAATCTACCGATTGTTGTGTGAGTTGATTAGGGCGACGGGGCAGCGCCCTTTTCTATCTCATTATCCCCATTTGGGAGACTATTTTCACGCCTCCATGCCCATGACAAAGAAAGAGCGAGGGATGGGGAGAGAGAAGCGAGGGAGAGAAGAGAAGAAAAAGCCTGAGGGTGGGAAGAGAAGAAAAGCCAGAAGATTGTGAGTTCTGTCGGTCGGTGGTGTTTATGAGGGCTGGATGGAGATCCTCTCGGGGGTATTTAGTTCACTTACAGCTCCAGTGTGGCTGGAAAAAATGCCAGTATCCAAACAAAAGAGAGGAAGAAATAGGTCAGATAGCAATATAGACCTAAGATCAAAGATCTCTGCTTCTATCGCCAATGATTAAACAGTTCATGACTGAGTGTAACCCACTTATTTGTATTTGAGTGAGTTTGATTTATTTGATTCATTTAAATTGCAGTGTAGTACATTTCGATCTGTTGAGTTATTTTTTGTTGTTGTTGTTGGGGTAGAGTGTTTACATTTGGATAACTGGCAGACAATCTTATCCAGGCTGACTTATTAAAACATTCAAAATGATAGAAATGAAAGTCTGACTAGTAACTGCTTCAAGAGTTTAAATGCTCGAAACCCTTAACCTGCCTTCCGGAACTTTCTAATGCATATAAATATGTTAGCATTTGATTTTTCTTCAACTAGTTTATAGACATTTTCACAGTATCAAATAAAATGTTGGTTGCAATCAACTAGACATAAAAGAGCTTTTTATGAGGATCATTCCACCCATATTCTGGTATAGAGTGCAGACAGAGATACCATTAACACAGTGAATTACCTCATAAACTGTAGGTTAGATGAACAAACCTTCTCTATAAAATTGAACACTGGTTTGAATTTGCACAAGTGGCTGGCCAACCTCTGTGGTCTTTTTCCCAGTCAAATGACTGAACTGTGATCCGTAAATACTGTAAATACTGCTGCAGCTGAACTACCACTCATCCTCACCCCCCCCCACACACACACACACACACAGATAAAGTAAAAAGCTCACTCTGCCGCACCTCCTTAGGTGGACTTACCACACCACCCCTGTTGTTGGGGTCCTTTAAATGCAGGAGCTCGACATCCCCATCCCAAAAGCAGACAGTTGTTTGGCCTGGTGGAGCAGAGAAGCCCGTTTGTCTGCTTTCTCCCTCAGGGGAGTGGAAGTGGAAGTTCTGGTGTGAAGCAAGTTCCATGTTAAAAAGCCTGTGTTCCTTACCATGACCTGTAATTATGTGATTTATCACCAAACTGCTTTTTCCCTCCTCATCACATCTGCAGTAGGGCCAGCAGTTCTGGTCTTCTGGCTCCACACCACTGGTTGCCACTTAAATACAGAATTGACTTTGATTTTATTTGTTTTGAAAGCCATATTTGGCACGGCGATACATCTCTGATCTCCTTTTGGGAGACTATGGAATGTTCTAGCCTTATAGAACCTTTCAAAACCTCCCCTCCCAGGGTAGACAATTTTTCAGTCTGTTTTATATTATATTAATCTATAGTCTTTTAGTGCATTGTGCATTTGTTGTGTCGTCCCATTTAATTACCTAAGATTAATTTTTATTGCTTCCTTTATTCTGTTCTTGTTTTCCTTTTTATTCAGTTTTACTGTAAAGTCGCTTGGGCCGATACCTGTTGTCTTTGAAGGTGCTCTCTAAATATGGCTGGGCTTCACTCTGCCTTTCTCCTTGACATAGAGCCAGCTCAGTGTAAGTGACATGATGAGGAAGAATGTAAGAACCACAACCAGCCAGGGACTAAATGCCTCCATTTGAATATTTACACTCTGATTTCCCCCTTCCTCTTTCTTTCTCTTCATTCCTTCTGTCTTTATGTCTCTGGAGCCTAATGAACTTATACTGCTGCATGTTACTGGGAGGGGCTTAACTAGCTTCTGACCAATAAGGGATGACTTTGCTGCCCTGCCCTTCTCCCTAAGCCTTTTTAACTGGGCGTTTGCAGTCCACAGATGTTCACCCTATAATGATTTTTCTACCCATTAGCCTAATAGTTGTTTATGGCTGTGAAACGCAGGAATGTGGCTCGCTGTAGAAAAGGGGGGAGGGGTAAAAAGTGAGGAAGGGGAGTGTGTAAAAAGAACGCTGAGGGTAGGAAGGCAACAGCAAAACAATAACACGCTTCCATAATGAGCATCACTCTACATACCAGCAAACTGTGGTGACTGTGATGGGGAAATGTCAAGTAGCCCAAATGATAATTACATAAATAAACATATATATAATTTCGCTGGAACACGCTGCCGTACACAGACAGCGTGATTTGAAACCAATACACCACGCATAGGATCTTCGTATTGCATGTGGGAATATTACGGCCATCAGCAGTTCACACAGACTTTCTGCCACGCTGCGTATTCCTTCGGTCCTTACCGCTCCATTAAAAACCACCTTCCACGTTCTTTGTCCATTTTGGAACCTGTTAGGAGCCTAGCGTCCAGTGAGAACAGGTGGTGTCCTCAGTGTTGGAGGACGGGGTAAGTTGTGGCCCTCTCTGTGTGAAGGCCTATAGCCCCCTCTCACCCCTACCCCACCCCTCCAGCCCCACCAGTGACTTAATGAACTCCAGGCCCCTCAGTAAAGAGAGCAGCGACTCTCTTGTGTACAGTTGCTGATGGCGTTAACACAAACCTCCTGTTTGAACCAAATAAAAAGGGGCCCTCTGTGAGGACCTTTGGGGCGAGCGCAGTCGCCCACATTTCAGGGTGGCCTTTCCTCTATGCCAAGCTTGGGGGGGGGGGACATCCCCTCCAGCCCACCCCCTCTCCTCCCATTTCCGCTGCCTTGAGCCCCAAAAGCACTTAGAGGCAGCCGCGTTTCACTTCAACACAGTCTCACACAGTCGGCGCGCACGACTCGGCAGAGAGACGTCGACCCTCTGCGACCCCCTGCAGATTAGAAAGCAGGTGAGAATGAATCCAGGAACAAGAGATTGAGTCTTATTCGTGTATTTTATGCTTTAGCCATTTTCATGTATTCCGTGACAGATTTAATAGAATTACTGAACAAGTCCTCTGTCTGTAGTATTTCGCATTCTGACAACAACTTTGTCAAGTCTCTGGGCTCCACAGCTCCACAGTCATTCTGCAGTGCATGTTTTCACATAATTGATCATTTGATACAATGAATAAAAAAGAAATGCACATGCATCTGGTTTGACGGGAACTAATTCTCAATTGTCAAAGCACCAATAATTGTCCCATTAACAACTCAAATGTCATTCAAATAACACTCAAATGTGTTGTTAGTGTCGAAGGCCGGTGTTTAAAGTGTCCTGACGGCTAAACCCTTGAACGCCAGCATGCCTGACTTTGGAGGGAAGTCGAAAACCACAAACAGATGTCAGTTTACTCAGACGCACGTTTGCTTTTACATCCAGAGGCCTTTGGGGAATTATTTCACATGGAAAGTAATATTCATTTGTGGGATAACCGCGGCCCCTGTCCGATGCCGATGCTGCATTTGAAAAACCTGGTGAGACAAACTGTTGGCACAAGCTGCACTCCTGATGCACTTTCTGCAGGATTCTCTCACACTGCATTGTGGGACAGCTTCTACCCGGGCGGTGGCTCCATTTATATAACCAACTGTTTTTCATGATAAACAACGGAAAGCACAAAGGACAAAGATTGATGGATTTATTCACATTCAATACTAGTTTTCAAATCCTTATATAATGTGACAAAATATCGGTACAATGATTAGCGAATCAGACCATAATAGAATATTGTAGTCTTGAGGCCATACCAAATGTTTTATACACTCTAGACCACACTGTGGATAAGTCCACAGTGTAGAAATGTTTTTGTTTAAAAAAAAAAAAAAGAACTTCTCTGATCTTAAAACAGCTCACTCAGGATGAACTGCATTAACCTCATTGGTTAGATTTAGTCACATTCAGACTGACCTCAGGTCAGCAGCTTGTTAAGTGTGGTGTATACAGTCAAGGGAACTGGTGGGTGGAGTTGGGCTGTGAACTGTCAGGGTGATGAATTGCAGGGAAGAGGACTTATCCTTATCCTCTCAGCCAAAACTCTGGACACACACTGTCTGTCTCTGTCTCTCTGTCTCTATCTTTGTCTGTCTCTCTCTCTCTGTCTCTCTCTTTCTTCCCAGACAGCTTGGCACAGCCATAATTACAGAGCAGAATGCACATATAGATGTGGGGACGACCTCAATAAACGCAGGACAGCACAGAGCAAGAGTGTCTGCTGATCACACGTTCAGCGGAGACACGCACACAAAAAACAGGAAATTTAAAACAAAATTGGATAAATACACGATATAAAACACAATCAACACGACAGTACGCCAGTCTCGTTCACCACCAGTTTGAGTTTGAGTGGTCTGTGTGTGTGTGTGTGTGTGTGTGTGTGTGTGTGCGCACATATTCAACACCTCAGTTTGAGTGCTATGTGTGTACACACATGTCCAACACCTCAGTTTTCTTGTCTGCCTCCACCATGAAACCTGATGGGTAGATAAAAACTGTTATCCACTTGTCAATTTAATGTTCTCTCTGCACATTCATCACCCTCTGACATTACAAAGGAATCCTCCCTAGTGTTTGCTTTTTCTAAGATGGTAATTACGGCGACTTTACGTAAAATGCTGCGAAGCAAGAAGTGAAGCCTGAACGTTCTGCAGGCTAAATAGGATGCCTTCACTCTGCTACGCCTGAAATGCGGATCCCGCCACACCTGGCTCCTTGACGAGCTGTCAGCCTCCCCATGACAGGTGGCGCCATGGTGAATACGCGCAAACGGCGTCAGAAACGGCTCCGTCAGCGAGCGCCACTGCCGAAATTCCCTTCGAAATCCACAGAGAAGCAGCGTCTCTCGATTTAGCCGGCCTTGATTATTTATGTAGGGAGGGGAGCTTTTAATGGTCACTATAAGTTCCCTTAAATAGCTGTTACATTTTCACTGTATCTCACCAAAGAACTATTTTTAATCTGTTTAAAAGACCAAAAGTGGGAAAATATTTGTAATATTTGTTTTGAGAAAGAAAAGGGTGAGAGAGTGAGAGAGAGAAAGAGAGAGATAGAACCCAGGGTTGTGGCTCGGAGGAGTATCTAAAGAACAGTGTTTTTCCCCGTCTGCCTCCTCTGGCCTGTGGAGATGACTCAAACCCTGCAATATTCCAGCCCCATAATTAGAAGAGTCGGTCAGGGAAAGAGCAACGGAGACAAAGAAAAAAGGAGGGAGGGAAAAATAGAGAGACAGATCGAGAGCACAGAGGAGGGATGGAACGAGGGAGAGAAACGGTGTAAGAGGGAGAGAGAGAGAGTGGGCGAAACACAAGTTATAAGGGATGGCATTCAGTACTGGGTCCAGCACAGCCCTATTGAAACGTCGAAATCCTCCCCTCGGATTCTGCTGAGTCATGTATTTGCGTAGCACTCGTAGTTATCAGTTGATGCCAGCTGGAATATAGCAAAAGGGGCATTAAAGATGCTTACATGCTCTTGGTTAAATCCCTTCCTACACCTACACTCTCCACCAACATGCCCCACCTCCACCTCCACAATAAATATTATAACAGCATTGTGTAGACGTCTGTAATCAGTACAACGGACAATAAACCCAAATTCCCAAAAGAAGCACTAATGACACATAAGAATTTTTAATAAAGTTTATTTATGAAGGTAGACCCCCTAAAATCTCCCATAAGCTTAAAAACAGCAAACGCAGCATAACTTATCTCGCATGTCTTAGCAACACAAATCTGTTGACGGGGACGTTTGGCATACAGATCTAACATTGCGCCAAATGTTAACCCTGCGCATCGTAGCACCCACGCGGCACTGCACGCCGATCGCTGACCTCGAACCCTATCGTGTCATCTCCGTGCGCGCCGTGCGCCAGTTCGACGCTCCTCCTCCCGCGAGCTGCTTAATCTCGTCGGAGCGGCGCGATTGCACCTCTTCCTGTTTCTCACAGGCAGCTTCATGCAATCCAGCTGCCCTTTATGTGACCAGCGCCGCGAAGCTCAACAGAGTCGCCATAGTTACCCGATCTTGATCAGCGCGAGCAAGCGGGACCCGTCATTTGAAGTCCCCCCAGGAATCTCTGCTCCTCCGCCGCCGATTCCTTTTATATATCTGAGAGCGTCTAGCACGGTCCTGCGGAAAAGCTCGCTAAATCCGCGCTGACCTCGGTTTGATCAAATTACTCCACCAAACAAATAAACGAGAAAACAAAACATATCGACAGTTTAGATGTCGGTGACGTTCAGGACTAATTGGAACCAAACGTAACCGAGATGAGTGGGAACAGGTCACAAAGACATATTTGAGTACCAGGGCAACGGGCTGAACGTTGTGTTTTGGCCTGTAGCAACACATTGAGACAAAACATGGCCTGTAATGTTTTACACAGAGGCCTGTTTTGAAATGTCTCTGGTGAATGAGTTACATTCTCATACATACGATACATAAATTCATTCAATAACGTCAATGGCCGACGAGCAGTTACTGAGCCTTTTTGGGTAATCTAGACGCAGACGTACTGTACTGTCATTGTTCTTACATTTCTCAGGGTTATATAGTGGCAACATAATACATGATCCTATAATATAGCCGCTATTCTGAGGCATCTGTTTCAAGCGTTTGGATGGTCACTGGGAATCAGGTGACTCACCAGCAGAGAGCAGGAACACAGGAACACACAGGCGGCCCTATTATTAGGGCCCCAACCACTGGAATGCGTTCCATCTCATGTGGCTGAGAACTACAGTTTCATGTCAAAGGTGTTTGTGCGCGTGTGAAAGAGAGAGAGAGAGATGGATGGTTATGAGGAGTTTGAAGGCTTGGCTTTGAGGTAGACGGCTCCGTGTAATTACGAGCATGACGGGACATGACGGGACATGATAGGTACGGCGTGCCCGTCTTTGATCCTCTGTCCTGTTGTACATCGGCACGGCCTCTCAGAGGAGCCGACCTGCAGCATACACAAGATGACAAAGTGTGCCACGATGACACGTTGGCAGACAGTAACAAAGCATGCGTACATCCACCCTGTGATGTTCATGCCATTGTTTACGGGGCTGACAGAATCGAATAAGGATGGGTTTTTTCTCACCATTGATGACTAGTATATCCAACAATGTTTGTCATGAGGAAATCATTATAGTCACTATAATATAGTCACGCTATTATGACATTTTATATGGTTAGCAAATAGAGCTCGCGCCGGTGTAACATGGTCTATAGGCTACAGTGAAACACAACGATATCAGAGCTTTATAATGCTGAGAAGATGATACATTACATGCCATGCAGAATGAACTAGCGTTGAACACACTGAACACATTTATTCACGAGATGAAAAAACTTTGATGTGTGAAAATACAGATTTTTATCAACAACAAACGTGCACATGAATGTTGGTCTTTCAGCATAACTTAACCCGCCACAGTAACTTTTTGTTTTTAAATGTAGACTTTAAAAAAAATGAATGCCCCCTCTCCACTCCACCAACGTCAGAATGTACAGTATAATTACGCTCTGTGTGCTTTAGTGTAAGTTTGAGATTAGTGCTTGGTCTTTGTGCCCTGAAGGACTGTAGGTTCTCAACACACCACATTGCTCCTGGGTGCGCTGTCAAAAGCACCAACCGAGGCCGCGAGCAATGATGATGATGATGATGATGATGGTAGGAAGGCAGAACAGGGGTAGAGCAGTACTGTTTCTACATAGGCCTATTCTTCAAAATGAGAGGCTTCTCTGACATGCTGGCCAAACTCAAGCTGCCATTACAAGCAGGGCGACTCTCCCCTCCTCCGCCGTCAGCGCCACTGAATCTTGTGCACATGCTTGCAGTTCAGAAAAACAGAAACGTGGCGCTTTGCCGCGGAGTGGCCACGCGACATGGCTCAGCACGAATCTGTCATTTTGCGCATTCAAAATACCTTAATCAGTGTCCTGAAAATTACAGTTAAGAAAATCACTCCCTTTGCTTAAATAGAGAGCAGAAAATAACCGGCTTCGGAGTCGGGGCTTCTCCGGGTATCTCAAGACTGTTTATTATCTACAGACAACGAAGGAAGAACATCGTTAAAAACTGTATGGGGGTTAGAGCCGAGATGTTACCAGATATGGCAAGATGTTTTCCCTTTAATTTTACAATCTAGCCCTGACGTTTTTGTGGTGCTGCTGATACTTTTGTGATAAACATTCAAGTTGTGTAGGACATTTTATAAACTGTACGCTCTGGGTCTATTCATTAGGGACAGTAAAATCAATGTTTTGGACAAGAACTTTACAACGGGCGTCGTTCAACATTACTCTGCATTAGCAATTGTTTAGATTTCTTCGTACACATTTACTTACCTCTTACTTTTTATGGAAGTTGGCAGACTGGCGTAAAGGTGCTTTTGATTAGCTGATAGAAGAAGAATGTCGAGTGAAAAAAACTGAAAACTGATTTTCACGTGGATCTCGCTTGCCGTAGATTATTAAGGGGCATTTTCTGAATAAAGTGAAAAAACTGATGTGAGTTTCCCTAGACAAACTGTGTCACTATAAGCAATGACTGGGCAGGTATTATAGGATACTCTCATTGCCAGTAATGTACTAAGAAAGTTAATAGGATCCGCGGCGATGTGCAAATTCATCCAAAATGTTAACTCAGACCTTCTACCTTTGATAAATGAATAGGAGCATTAGTATTTGGTTTAAGCATTGTCTCCAGAACCTCCAGTATCTTATCTAGTTATCTTCTCTGTTTTACTGTCACGCTTAAAGCAGGAAAACGGTCTCCCCGGTGCCAAATAAGAAAGCAGGCTGTTCGGTGTCTCTCGAACATTTAACATGCTGCACACATTTATTGTGGTTCTGAGAGTTTACTGAGGGATAACGTGAACGTAACTCTTTGCTCAATCTGGTCCCTTTGAATGGGTATCATGTGTCGGCAGACGGAGAACCAAGCAGCAGGCGACTAAGTGTTTCCTGTCTGTCAGTAAGGGGGGGGTATTGTAGCTGAACTGCATTAACACTGCAGGGGGGGGTGATGCCCCTTCAGGCTGCTGTCTGCATCTGTATGTCTTAGCGCTATTGTCCGAGGATACGTTTAACACAATGGCACACATATATATCCTACCATCATTTTTTACAAATATTTTGAAATATCTTTGATCTTTTTTTATGTATGTCTTAACAGCACATCAAACACTCTACCATCTCTGTACCATTTTGACTAAGCTTTTATTTCATAGCACTTGATTTCGTACACTGCAAGGTGTCTCTTGCATCTGCTGTGCTTAAACTGATTTTCTTAAATCTTTTGCATCTGTGGCCTTTGTGTTAGATTTAATGGTAAAATCTAATTTACTTCAGTCCTCTGTAGCCTACCTTACTTGACAGTTTTCTAAAATGGCTGAATGTGACGGTGGTGCAAATTGGAATTGAAAAAGGCATCACCATTATTTCCCCGAAAATCAAAGATCAGATTGTGTCTCATTCCTATGTGCACACACTCCCTGTGTCCACCTCAATCTGCATTCCTCACACTCCAAGTTCAAAGTTCAAACTCACTCTTCTGGTCAACCCCCTGAGCCCCCAAATCTGCCACCTTCTACACACCCAAATTAGCAACTGCCCCTCACATGAACTGGTTATTTATATGGTTATTTATATATATATATATATATATATATATATATATATATATATATATATATATAATAAAGATGGTAGTGGAGTGTGAGAGTGTCTTGCAGTGTACTGGTATCACAACATGTCAAGCTTTTCATAATTGAGCTAAAGAGACCGTGGTGGGTTTGTATTTTTGTCTTTGTCTAATATGTTTTCTTTCCCTTTAGTGACACTTGAGCTGTTCCAGGTTCAACGTCTCATTTAGAACACTTTGATATTCTTCTGGCATGTTAGAGCAGAGACCGTTTGACCACACAGAGCGACAGACCTTCCTGGACATTGTACTGTAAAGACTGTCTGCCAAATGGGTTAACAACGTATGAACATTTCTTCCTGCTATGACGGATTCATAAATATCTCCAAACATGACATAAATACCCATGAAAACCTTTCAAACACTTTAATTATAAAGACATGGGTAAAATCCTCCCATTTAAATACTGTACATAGCCAAATGTAAAATGCTCGTGACGTACATTGGACACCATTTTAATTACTTTTCTATGCAGTCAAAGTTACTAAAGAGGAACCATGAAGCACAAAGGGGCGGAGTCCTCCATAGTTCTTCTGACTGACTCTAATAGCGATTTCGGCAGAGCGCACATTAAACCCTCCAAAACCGCTACTGCCTAAAATATATGCAAGGCTCCAGCAGCACGTCCCTGTTATTACTGTCAGAAGGAAATGCCTGCCCTCCGTGCCGCTGCAGCACAGCCTAACACAAGCAGCCGCTCGCAGTCATATTCCACGTGTGCAATGAGCTACCCGCCCTCCGAGTTGCCCCAGAGGCCGGGGGTCGGGGTGACACCGCGGCAGGGGAGGAAGAGAATGGTGAGGCGTTTGGTCTAAGGCTAAAAAAACGTGTTTGTTCATGGGACACGCATGTGGGTCCCACAGGAAGTTTCGAATAAATACATAAATAAGTGAGCATGTTGAACAACACGCCGGTGCGTGAAATGAAAGGCTAGTTTGAGGCTCTGTGAGGGGAACATGACGTTAGCACGTGTGTGTGTGTGAGCAGAGGAGCAGGACGAGGTCCGTGTTCACCTCCCTGCAGCACTGGGGCGTTCAGATTAGTGAATGTAGTTTGCGTATAGGATCAATTACAGCACCTGCTGAATAAGGTGCAGTTGTGTGAGCGTGCGTGTCAGTCACAGGGGAAAGCTGAGCGTGAGGAAGACGGACTCGGAGGGGAGGATTTGCAGATGAATGCAGACACAGAAAAAGAGACAAAGAGAGAGAGAGAGAGAGAGAGAGAACACTAGCCATTTGGGACTGATCAGCCTCAGCTGGGTGGAGTGTTTCCAGACTGAGTCATTCGGCAGTGGAGAGCTTCTGTAAAACAAATGTAATAACTTTCACACGTCTCAACTTTTGGAGCTCCATGCTACTGCTAGCCATTCACATGAGCGAGTCACATGAGATGCGCGTGTGTGTTTATGTTGACATGTTCACTTCCTCTGAGCCCGCGTAGTATCTTGGGCACAAAATGTCTTCATGGCACAGTTTACCTTCAATGTACCACCCACATAATCAACAGGAGGGTTTCAGAATAGCACTTGTCGACAAAAACAAACAAACAACCAAAAAAAAAGAAAACACAATGCCCGTTCCTCGTCAGACATATTTACATGAAGAAAGCAGTACATGACACTCATCTCAGAGCAGATTACGCTGACCGAGGACGATCAGACGACACAGGGGCCATTTTTTCTTCAGAAGACACGCCCGTCTTGACAGAATGCAGAAATGTTCTTGCCTACACAAATACTGAAGCATTTCTTTATTCGGTTTTCTTTTTATATACAAAAGTGCAAAGAGTTTCGATTGTTTGGGGTGGCATGGGTGGGCGGGGTCCTTCGTTTCTTAGGGAGTACCGGTATGATGGTCATCCTCCATCTGACGAGACGTAACAAGGTCCTCGCCTCCATCAATGGAGGAAGAACAGGATCCTCGTCTCTGCTAACTTGATTCAAGTAAAGTGCTTCTACAGCAGTGACCAGATGGCCGACGCTTCCGAGACTTCTTCTGGTCCTTCTCCGCCATTTTTTTTTTTTTTTGCAGTCTGTCCTTTAGAAGGCAGAAGTTCAAAAATAGCTAGAGCCACAGTCCAGAGGAGGGGGAGGGAACCGCTGAGGGGGCAAAAGGGGGAAAAAAATATATATATGAACCCACAAAAGCCATCAGACCAACTCCAGCTTGGCTCTGCCACCGCACCTCCCCCAGTGCACGAGCGACAGGAATCCCGGGCTGCTCAGCTCAGGCTGCCTGACCGCGTCGCACGTCAGACAGCAGCTCTCGTGGGCGCCGAGGGGCACCATGCACTCCAGGTCCAGCTTGGCCGCGCGGGCCTTGGACCCGCACGGCTGGCCGCGGAAGCCGCGTTGCAGGCGCGACAGCATCTCAAGGCCGCTGCCGGCGCAGGCGACGGCTCGCTGCTGCGGAGCATTCGCAGCGCTAGGGTCACCAGCAGCGCCAGCGCCAGGCCGCCCGCCACGGGAACGGCAATGACGGCGGCGCGGAACCACACCTCCTTGGCCGAGGGGAGCTCCTGGACGCGGGACACTAGGTGGCGGCCGCCGTCAGCACCCGGCCGAACTCCGCGGTCTAGGGAGAGGAGGGCGTGAAAGAACACGAAGGGGTTGGCGAAGGATCTGGGGCGAACCGACGCTGCAGTGTATGTGGGAGGGCATATGGCAGATACAACAAGCTTGGCTTTTGCCCAGAGCTGTTTCAGACATTTGAATTTCATACTTTTCTGAACATTTTGATAAGCAAAATGCCTTAAAGGAGGCAAATGCACTTTAATTACTCTAAATCAAACTCTCTTAACTCTAAATCACTACTTAAATGATTTATTAAGGTTATAGGAAGAAGAATCGTTCAAACGTTCAAGGGTGATGATTTACCAAAAATATATGCCTACATGATTTTTCAAAGCAACAATTGATCTTAGATAGCTCCCCAAAATGAGACTAAATTACACATTAAAACATGAAGTTATAGAAACATATTTACCCAGGCTTTCTCCCCTGCTGTAGGTAAGATCCTGCAGGCCTCTGTAATTACACATGTCCTCATGACAACACTCCAGGACTGCAGGGCCCCGGAGCGCGTCGTAGGTTGACTCGGAACGGCACGCGATTCCGGAGTTCGGCGATGGGTCGTAACATCCGTGAGAGAGGGGAGACTTGGTGCTTTGGGGGTCTAAGACGCGCGTGAAGCAGGCGTTAAGCTCCGACTTGCACATATACCCAGTGGCCACGCAGTGTGGAGCGTCACAATAACACCTAATTTCTCCTACGAGGTAAATACAGGGATTAAAAACAGGAATATAAGCGCTCTGGTGCACTAAAGGATCTTTCCCCAAAGGGAAACAACAAGGAGCTGCGCCTTTATTATAGGAAGAACGAAGTCAGTATTTTTATTATTTTGGTCCTTTATATGACATATGCGAATCTAAAACTTAACCATGTGACATTTCCCTAACGTTCGTAACTGAATGCAGTCCAGTCCAGATCTAGTACAAAGCCAGTTATATGCATATTAGAAATGTGTGTATGCTACCTTTCTGGGTGAAGGCTTTTCTTACTGACTACTACTTTTTCCTCAAGTAGAAATTATTTTCCTACCCGTGCGTTGCTTTCTTTCCACACTCAAAACTACAGTAAGAGGTCATGCAATTTCGTCGCAAACATTATACCACATGCTCGCAGTTATTTTTTACTGTCTAAACTGCGACAGCTTCGGTCACATCTCACCTCTCGTCAGCAGGACAGCGATCGCGCAAATCTCCAGTTGCAGCCAAATGGAAACGAGGCTCGAATGCCGCTCCATTTGGTACAGTGTTATCTGAGTTTTGACTGTCCCGGCAACAGGAACCGCTCAATACAATGTCCGTAACTGTAACCGTGGATTGGGGCAAATTCAGAAATGTATTCCAAGGTTTTCTTCAGCGCACCCGTCAGCATTTTCGGAATCACATCGTGATAACTCCGGATACCTACACTAGAACTTTTGCCCACGCGTAGAAAAATATATATTCTGAAGTTCAAAGACACTCAAGTCAGCAAGGATGTCAAAATGTTTAAATCCAGTTATGTAAGTTCCATTTGTTTCTTGGCAACTGGATTCTTGATAAAAATCCACGCAAAGGTCCACAGTACGGAGCCAGGACATTGCAAATATAAGTGTCTGGCGCATTGAGCAGCCGTAGCGCGTACGTCCCAGACCAGCTCCTCCTCCTTCAAAGGCTGCGATTGGTTTATTCTTCGCCTTATTTACATACGCCACCGACAGTCAGGATTGGCACCGCCCCTTCACCCATTGATAAAATGGCACATTCAAGCTGAAACCTGCCGTTTTTAAAAAGCTATTTTGGTATAAGTTTGTGATATGCAAGTTTGCACAAACGTTTTCTAGATTATTCTAAAAAGAGCAATCGTGTGTGGAAAAATACCTTGACTTAGGGTGGGTTGTGCTAATGAATCAACTTTTACATCCTAAATAAATCAATAAGCGCACTATTAAAACATTACATTGTTAAAATATTTATACTGCGTGTCTGCTCGACCGCTATGGAAAACCATTAGTTTCCTTGCGTCTACATAAATTGTTTTATTGCTTGGTAAAAATCTTTGCTATTCCTAGTGGCCCTGATGTGTGCATTTCTCCAGAGAAATATCCTAATCAAACAAAACTCATTTACACCTTTAAAAAAAAAGTACAATAACAAAATTCCCAGTGTATTTTGCATGATGGGATTGAAACAGTGAAACTTCACAAAGTAGATTTTTTTTAATTAACATTTTTACTAAACAGTATACAAAGCTAGACACTGCTCCAAAACTGGTGTACTTTCCCTAAATCACTCATTGGTCTGTCTTCTGTCAGACTCCACAGAGGGGACAGTTCTAATGTGAGCTTCACCTAGTAGATCCAATAGATCCAAAGTTGTGTGCAGAATAACAAGACTGCTGAACAAAAAACGTAACTCAAGAATCACTGCATTTAATGCAAATGCTCAACAACAAAAAAAAAAAAGATATACCCCACACCTGTGGCTGGAATGTTAATATCTGAGCAACCTCTATAACTGTCCCAGCTGGGTAAATGGTGACCAAAATACAGGGCATCGTCCCCCTGTTTTGGAAGGGGTGGCATTTGTACAGATATCAGACATTTTAGAAGTACTGATTTTTTTTTTATGCAAGGAATGGTGGTCAACTGATCAAGCAAGAGAACAGAGAGGGAAAGCATAGAGTGGCCAACGTGTCAAGGTGTTGAGCAGAATCAGACTGGAAGGCTGAGCTGCTTCAACTGACGAGACAAGCAACAGAGAGATTTGGCCCAAGCTCTTTCAGCAGGGTACGAAAGCAGACGGCCAGGATCCGTTCCAATCCAACGGACCGCTCCTTTGATTTTTTTTTGGAGACACAGAGCGAACCCACTACGGATGAACACTCTGTGCTCCCTGCGAGACAGTCTGATTGTTTTCGAATCCTAAACGATTCTAGTCCTTGAATGAAGCATAAGTGAAAAGTGTTCTAGTGAACAAACACAACGTTATGCCCCTCAGGCAGAGTCCTCACAGGCAGTTTGTCTGCCTGGTCAGCCATTTGGTTATCAGGTCCAAACAAACGCATTTTTTTGTTGAGACTCTTCGCTTTGAGACAGAACCCCTACCGCATGCCGCATTAATCTGTTGGCGTTGACGGTGTTTATGAAATCCTAAAAGGTAACTGCTTTCATGACAGAAGTGTATGTACATAAAGGATATTTGAATAAATCTACGATCTCAGGGCTTTAGGTAGCAAAGACAGCGTGACCCCCTCGGTAAGCCATTCCCGGCTTGCCCGCCCCACTCCCGGTCCGGGAGGACGCTCCAGTCCTGCAGAGGGCAGTGCAGCCTGTAGGTCCACACCTTATCAGGCAGCCAGCTGCAAAAGTTCCTTCTGAGGGGGGGGAACTGATGCAACAACTCATCAAACCATGAAGGAATTTTGATTCTTCAGTTTCTCTAGCTCCTTGATCTGCTGTCTCAGAAAGAGCACCCTGCACGGGAGAAATTCAGAGTCAGCGCGCTCTGCCGTGAAACAAGAACACAGGCCAGGGAATGTGTGAATGCTGAGGGCACCTTTGTTCTCGTAGTGTTGCCTGGATTTCGCACACCCGCACCAAGGAGCGCAACTTCTTCAGCTCGGTGCAGATCTCAGACATGTTGATGCTGCCCAGGCTGTGCACCTCCTCGCGCAACCTTGAGGCCTGCGGTCCAGTGGGAACAGACCGGAGTTATGAGACGAGGGTCTCGAGGGCCACCCGGCCACACAGAAACACGCGAGTCCCACCTGCTTCTCCACGTGATCCGAAGGCCAGCTCTGAACATGTCTGACGAGGTTCTCGTCGAAGTGCAGCGCTAGCGACGGGGTGAAGGTCGTGGGAGGGCACGCGGCGGTGCCGGCGAGGTCATTCACCAGGCAACCGTTCGGCCCCGAGGACGGGAGCCCCTGACTGCTGCGAGGGGGACGTGAGCAAAGCAAGATGGTTGCAGTACCACACTCAACCACAAGATGGGGCCACGACACCACAAAATATCCAAGGACGCCCCGCGATTCACAACTTCATAACAAAACAAATGAAATCATAACCTCCCCCACACACTGTTTTTGTGAGCTTTGAAAGAACACGGACATATCCTCAAACATTAAGTATGTAAGAAAAAATATATATATTTACACACTTTTGCCTGTGAAGTCGTGGGTCGTCCAGTTCCTGCGATTTCTCCACGATGGCGGACGGGTTCTGCAGAGCTGCACCAGGTTTCATCACAGACTCGCCGACCTGAAAGACAACAGGACGCGCCGTTTTAGACGCTCGCCCAAGCACGGCACTGCTTCGTAACTGCTCAACAACATGCCCGCACCCGAGGAATGAGAAGGATATCGTTTCAAAACGAGTTCACCCAGTCTTCTACATCCGACCCGACGGTCCGTGATATCCGTTGAAAAAAAAAACAAACACGCAGAACGGTTAGTGGCACCGGGTCGGGATCTGCAGGTTACCTTTGTCTGCGTTGGCAGAGAAGCTGCGTTGTGGAGGGACTTCGACGCGGCAGCGTTGGTCTGAGGCGTGCTGACCCTGGGCGACACGTAAGACCTCGGGGACGAGGCGTCTGGCGTCGCCGACATGGGCGACTGACCGGATTGTTGCACTGCAGATTAGAACCACCGGATCAAAGAGATCGTAAAGGCTTCTGATGGATGTGGCACAACTTAAGAGCAACATAGTTGGAGACCCCACTACAGGTTAGATACCACAGCCTTAGCGTAATGTGTGCACATCCACAGATGTGGCAACAAACAGGTGACATCTCATGGCAGCTGCGCCGTGTTGCATGCTGTGATGCGACCGACACGGTTTTGGCCCGGTTCGGCGGGCAATGTGTGGGTGGCTGGGTGTGGACACGCCTTTTCCCCCAAAGCTTGGCAGAACCGATCCAAAAATCACCCACTAAGCATGATGGTGACACGTAGGTTGCAGCTTTTCGCCACGTGGATAGGGCTTTTTTTTTTTTTGCGCTACCTTACATGTGAGCGCGGGCGTCCGGATGTGCGGGCGTCCGGATGTGCGGCCGTACCTTGCGTGGTCAGCTGAGCGGCGTGGGAAAGCAGCGTAGTGACGTTGAAAGCAGACGGTCCAGCAGCGAGAAGTTTATGAAGCACAGACTGCAAGGAAGCTTGGGTGACGGCGGCTGTGAGGACTTGGAGAAGAAAGCACACAGAGAGAGAGAGAGAGAGAGAGAGAGAAAGCAGGATTACAAACTGAAAGCCACACACAGACAACAGAGAGCTATAACACGGTTTTCAAGTTATTCGAGCCTACGGGGCAGATATGCCAATGTCAGGAACCTCATTCACCCAGCCCCTCAGGATCCAGACGATCCTGCTTCCCATAGATTTCACAAACTGGAAAAACTACAGAGAGAGAGTTGGGTGACGGGCAACTTGGATGATGAACTAAGCCAAACCAGAAGACACAAATCTCCCATGCCATACAACTGACTAAAGCAACGAAGCAGTTCATTACTGATAATGACAACTGAACCGGTGATCATGAACGTGAAAAAGCGTCATGTAGCACGACCCTCGGGGTTGAAGAGATGACGACTTCACCGTACATCATGTCCGTGGCTCCCGCCAACACGGTTCTTCTAGCTCATGGTCAAGGTGAGAGCCAAATTAAGCATGTTCTCACAGTGTTTCAGCTCACATGCCCTTGAAAGTCTCATCAAGTTGCGGTTAGCTCACTGTTCTTAAGACGTTAAGCCGCAATCGCGTGTAACCCGAAGAAGCTACAGGGATGTTTCACCGTGCTACAGACGTGCACCATGCCATTAAGGTTAACACCTTAACGGTCATGAGCATCAGTGCACTGAAAAGCCAGAGGAAGGAAACGCAAAGGCTTCTGGGCCACTGTAGACTTTCACTCGGAAAATGAGAAAAAGTCCCCCGTTAACAAGGCAGCCAATTACAAGTGAATGCTGAAAGGTGCCTGCAGGGGGCGCTCAAGCAACCACTCACCCTCGTTGATCTTGGCCATGTCCACACTGGAACTGTTAATCTGCAGGGTGGCCTGCAGTGCAGGGAGCAGCTGTCTGAGGAGGGCGGGGTCTTGCAGGAGAGCAGAGGCGTTCGATTGGATGGCCGGGGAGGGGGCGGCGGCGGACGTGGACAACGCGGAAGTGCTGGAGGTGTTGGTGCCCCCGGCGACACTACAGGACGCCTGGGAGAAGTCGGAATGTGACGATGGCTTGTCCGCAGGAGCCGGCTCTGGAGGCGGGGCAAAAGAAGATAAAACGATTCCCTGGTACACAAAACACAAGACGCACTTTTCGTTTGGTTTTGAGGGGCAGCGCTGGGCTTTGGCTCTGTAGACCGTTCCTGATGCTGCTTCAATGGTGAGGTCATTGCATGGCGCTACTCACTCAGAACAGCAGCGGCGTTTGCCGCCACCGCTGCCTGCATGGCTTCCTGTCTGTAGTCTCTGTCCTTGGGGAAGCTGTTGACCACGACGGCCTTTGACGCATCCTTCTGCCGCTGCTCCCTAGGGAGACGGACAGACACGGTCAGAAGGCTCGGTCCTGGAGCAGGGGACCGGCTGGGGCGGGTTTCTGCTACACGCACTCACTTCTCCAGCCACTCTTTGGGTTTCTCCCACTGAGACACCTCAGTCTTGCAGTTGTAGTAGTACTTCTTCCCCGAGGAGCTGATGTGCTCGGACCAGTAGTCAGCCGCCTCGCGCGGCTAGACAAGGGATGGGATGGGGGGATGGGGGGGGGGGAACGGCACGGCAGGCGTTAATGATGCCGGAGCACACAGGACGATGGTATCGCAGCAGGATGGAAGCCATAAGGCCACAGCTGCATTCACGCGACTTGAATAATCATGATCTCGCACGCTTTAGGTAACTACACACAACATCTGGCTTTATTTCAGAGAGCGCAAAGGCCCTGAAGAGTACAAAAGTGAGACACTGAACCCTAATTACAGCAGTCTGTGCAACATGCAAATGTAAGGCAGGACAACAGTGAATTGTAAATCACGAGGCAACATCTGGAACCTGCGTGTTGTAGGGGAAAAGCGTCAGAGGAAAGGTCATTCTGGATGATCAGTGTGACAGTACCAGTTAACGTTTTGGATAATAATAAATAAAACTGTTTTATTTATTAAACGAAGGCTAAATAAGCTAACACTTTAACACGGGAAGTACATGACAGGTCAGTAAGCCAACTACGCTGACTGCTTGCAGGGGAATATATAACTGTGAACTGCTGTTTGCAAGAGATACAACAGTCTTGTACATCTCGGCCAGCTATCTTTAACCGACAACTATCCAGGTAGCTCTCCTGTTATATAGCCAAGTATTACTATAGGCCTGCAGTCTCTGGTACAGCTTGCTACACAACTTGCTAGCTAAGCGGCTTCGTACAGCCATAAGCTTGTGCGTAGTGCTTTCGCCGGTTAGCATGGCCATTAAGTCGACACTTAAAGCGACGTTTTAGGGCCGGTTTAAACGGCGTTACCTGACGGTGCCCTTCGTCTGATACCAATCTAACCGACAAGATTAGTTCCTTCCTAGGTAATTAGCTAGCTGGCGTTAGCGATGCAAGTGCACACAGGCCCAGATATTGCTAACTGGCTAAGACGGCTAGCGAGCTAGAACACTTCACTTGCCGGCTAATGCAATTAAAACACTATTTGCTAGCGTCTAAAAAAGCGGGCTCGTTTTTACTCCCAACTAGTCGCGCACTTACCTGCTGTGCCTGATAATCCCTGCGCTCATTACACCTGTAAGAGAAGGACAGAAAGTTTAGGAGGAAGCACTCACTACTCAGCTTTGTTAACTTTTGTGCATAGGAGGAGGCTAGGCAGCGCTAGCGCCAGTGCTAGCGAAGTGGATAGACCACTGTATGCGCTCAAAACAATCCTCCAAAATTTCTGACTGGTAACTTATCTTGAGCTGTTGTAAACGACAGCTATGCCTAGCAAAATAAATAAATAAATAAATGGCGAAGGAGGAAACTGAACGTAAGACGTTATGTTTACCCATCAGTGAGCTTCGGTTGTTTCCGTGCATGCATTACCATTAATGCTGTACTGGTGTGGGTGCGTGCGTGGCGCTTATAAAGTGGACTACTAGTTACTTCTCCTGCTTATCTTCACCCTCGGACAACTGTTGTCTGGCTAGCTAGCTGTACAAAATAATAATAATAATGCTTCGGAAGTTATCAGACTTGTAACGTCGCTTTCCTAATCACGAGAAAGCCGAGGTTCAACCCTCGATTTTTTTTTTTAACCTACGAGCACGACCTACGTGCACGAGCAAGGCGCAGTGACGCGCGCCCCGCCTCTCCAGGCCTTCGTTTATGGAGGAAGCGCCCTCGCGCCCTGCCGTCTAGCACCGTCACACGGGCAGTAGTCCGCGTCGCAGTTTGCAATCACGTACATTTACAGGCACAGTTTAGTTATATATAGTTGTCATACATACTTCATCGTTCTCTGCTTGTCTTACAAATTAGCTGTAACATATGGATCCACTCCTTCTGTTAGTCCTGTCCATATCTTCCATTTTGCCACTTCTGGATCCGATCCTTTAGTCAATCCCTCCCATGTCTTCCGTTGTTCCACACCTTCTTGTCTATCATGTCATGTCTGGCCACGCCCCCTTGGTTTGCTCTCAGGTGTCTCTTGTTTATGATTTGATTTGTTTGGTGTATATATATGTATATATATCCTGTGTTTCGGGCCGCGTTGTAAGTTAATTGTAGTTTTGTAGTTCATGGTTCATGGTTCATGGTTCATGGTTCATGGTTCATGGTTCATGGTTTATGGTTCATGGTTCATGGTTTCTGGGTTTCCATGCCTGTGATTTCTCTAGTTCCAATTTACTGCATTTGATAGCTTCTTTGTTAAACTGTGTATTCTGTCTGATTCTTTGTCTATCTTTATGTGAAGTAATTATGCCTCTGGGGCAATTGTGGGGCTGGGGGGGGGATGTATCTATTAAAGGTGCTCAATTCACGCTTAATTCTACTCCATTCTAATTTTGTCTGAATGTTTGCTACAATTGGGTCAGTATTGAAAATTGTCTTGGTGGCAATATAATTGCAAACTGAGTAGTAGGTGTCTGAGAATTCTCTCTGGTTATATCTGTCCAGGTTTCTAAGCACCTGCGTCTGTAGGTGCATATAGGTTGCTGGTCTCTCTGCTGTATTGGATGGAATCACACATGGATACTACACCGACATACTGCATCATTTAGTTTACCTGTGATAAAATCACTTACTTTTCACTTGGTAGTCGCTGTTTATATATAATATTTGCAGTGCGTTTTTATGGCAGCACGATGGTCTTTCAGGGTTGCTGTAATTGTTAACATTCAGCATATTCAGAACATCGCTTCTACAGCAGGAAATGATACAGGAAATGTTTTTATGATTTACTAGATATGATCAGTAGTAGTACAGTAGTTATTGGACCTATAACAGCTTTGCAAGATTTGTTTGCCATTTGATAACTGAAGAGAACAGGATAGTTTAGCCTTCTGAGAGGATATTAGCCTTCTGAGAAGAGATTTAATGATTTTTATGAATTTAACTATGATTATAAGCTCAAAACTAGTTTGTTGATTAAAATGTAAATAGAAACCATGTCTAAAATTACATCACATTCTGTAGCATAAATTTGTGTTAATATTAAGGCTGTATATTTGTTTTTTTTAAATAAGCTCTTAGAGGGGAAATACCTAATTTACTAAAAGTATCACCTAATATAAACAAGCTTTAATCAGAAAACTGGCTTCTGATATAATTGCTAACTGATTCAAATGAAAAACTAAACAGCTGAAATATTGATTACCAACACAAACATTATTTAGCAAAAATTTGACATTTGCCCATCTGGATTTTTGTCTGGATTTGAAACTGGACCAGACATAATTAGTATGCAGAAAATGGGACATCAGATTGGACTCATTCCAAGTCCTTTTCAAGTCCAGAACTCCTACAAAGCCAGTGTGTGCTGCTGAGATGCCTAAAGGTAAAACATTATAACAGATAATTACAAAGAAGTATTTGAACAGCTTGATTCAGTCACAAATAAAATAGTAAAAATAAAAGGTAAAAACTGAGGTGAACCTTTGCTCTAGGGTGAGATGGCATGTTTTGTCCACCAGGTGGAAGTCTATTCAGAAGTGACGCAAACTACATGACCACTGAAGCACGGTGAAATCGGTGTGGCATTAAGTTCAAATTTAAACCTCTTTAAACAGTGTGTACCAAACAGCGTTCAGTGTTGCTTTTCACGCTTCTAACTGTAAGAAGGAGCGTTACAAAAGTTGCTGTTTATGAGCTCGGGAATGCATGAGCTCCTGACATAGAAAATACACTTTCAACTTTCATATTTTGCTCAAGCATCATATGATAAGGTGATTCTAGTTGATGCTTCTAGAGATGTTTGTTGCTTATTATATAGTAGTCTAAATGATATAGTACTATGAAATACAGTAACTATATAGTTATGAGTATATTCTTAATATTTAATAAAAATGAGCTTAACCCCTGCCTTTTAGGGCAGTGATGGTCTGGTCGTTAGGGAACCGGTCTTGTGACCGGAGGGTCGTGGGTTAAAAAGTGTTCACGGTGCATGATGCCTGAAATAGTGAATACAAAATACATTGAGAATATTGAGTATAAATAACAGAATAAAATCACATTTTAGCTACGAGGCGCTGTTGTGTGGTGTATTTTCACTCGTCGCCATTAGAGGGCGCTGTTGGAAAGCTTTTGATGATAACGTATTCGAATTGGGTCAGTTACACACTGCATGCAGAGTGAACGCGCGCGCGTGTGTATATATGTGTGTGCGCGCGCGCGCGAGCGTGCGTGTGTATGAATTTCTTTTCTTTTAAGGATTTTCATATGAATAACACCTGGCACGTTCTCATTTGATCTGCTGTCCAAAGGACTGTGCTGTATATACAAGTACACCACAAAAATAACCAGCAACATCCGGCAGTTTTCTGATCGAATTTTCAACCAGTCTTGCCTCATAGGAAGGTCTTTGCTACTTAGTACTGAAATGCAGCATTTGCTCTGCTTCTGTCTCTCTTGCTCTGTTCCTCAACTCTTTCCCCTCTGTCTCTTCGTGAACTGGACAGCAAAAGCCCAGACTGCTCTCTGCCAGACGCAGTGAAGGGTAAAGAGGTCCTCAACTGCTGGAGTGAGCACACACACCCAGTAGCATCATCCACTGGCAGATGCCTCTAATGACTCCAACACATGCTGTCTGCAACTTTGCAAAAAAAAAAAAAAATGGAGGAGGAGGAGAGGGTGGGAGGAGAGGGCAGGGGGGCAGGGGAGGGGTAGGAAGAGTGGGAGGGCGGGTAATGGATGTGATAAAACCCTAAATTATGGTTCAGCTGGCCTGGGTAGGGCTGTGTTCAGTGATCTGCCGGTAGGGTAGAAGCAGCTCTTGCTGATCCAGGATCAGTGAGCTGCCTCTGCGTAGATCCTCACCTTAGCCAAACACAAGGGAGACCGCAAAACAAGCCTGAGATTTACCGCCGTTGGTCTTGACACTCCCTGCCGCTGTGAGCAGACCATAGCTCTTTCCTTAATGAGGTCAGCTGCGCACGAGGCTGCTTATCTACCTAACTTCACAGCCAATCCCAGGATTCTCTGGGGTGTACACATGGGCCTGCAAGCTGTCGCAAGACATGTGCACAGACACACACACACCTGCTGAAAGGGTCTCTTGGAGAACAAGTGTTCATTGCATCGGCAAGAGGCCCTCGGGAGGCAAGCTAGGAAATTATTTATGGACTAAACACTTTGGCATGAAGCAGTGATGTATAAAATTGATATACTGGGGCTCAGCACACAGGTTGCGTTCCAGGAAGTTTTGAGAACACAAACACTCCTAAAAACAATCGCGCTTCACATCGCCCCGCCCCTCTGCAGCCCGGCACGCCCTTTGCGTGATTGGAATAAGGGAAGTCTCTATGGAATATTTGCAATAATGCTGCATTTGCAGTAGCAAAAGGAAACCGAGCTAAAAAAAAAAAAAAACATTGTAGGACCCGACGGGCACGTGCAAGCTTCGTTCCATGCAGTGCTGCAACACTTGTTCATTTGCTATTGGACCACGCAGAGAGCCGTCGCGCTGATGGACAGACGGACAGATAAACAGACAGACACCCCATAACCCATTTCCTGCATTTCGTCTCTTGTTTTCCTGGGCCGTATTTTAGCACAGGCTCTGCTCAACAGATCAGCGGCTCTGCCTGTGTGATGCAGTGCGCCGCTCGGCCGCTAAGGGGTTGTGGTCCTCTTGACCCATGCAGTGCAGTGTGCAGAGCCCTCACCCACATTCTCCTCTCCGCACAGCTGCCCGAGGATGATGCTGAGGCTCTGGCTACATGCTGGCCTGTCGCCCATGGAGGCAGAGATGGAGGCAGAGATGGAGGCAGAGGGGGCGAGGGAGCTGGGTGGAGATTTGTTGCCGAGACCACTTATGTTTGGCATCAGTGTGAGGTGTATTCAGAAGGAACCGCGTGACAGGACTGCTGTCGTGCAGTGAGTGATTTGCAGAACCAGGATTACTTGAAACCGCGTCAGTACACCATCCTTCTCCTACTGGACTACAGAAGGAATATGTATAATACATACATTATCCAGCTTGAAGTGATTGTTGCAATAAGAGGTCAAGTTAGTCAGGCTTCTGATGAACTGGCCTCAGTTGTCACAAGGACGAAAATTGACTACGAACACACTAATAACTGGTCTCACTGGTCAAATCTTGCAAAACCCATTCATGCCCCAGCATACAAGAGCCAGCATCGTCCCCAGCATACAAGAGCCAGCATCGTTCCAGCTCCAGGGCGACCGTTGGACCAGGAGATTCTGTTTCGCCTGCAGTGGCTCGGCGTATTTCATTAAAACACACGGCAGTTTTCAAGCGATATCGCTTTCCATCTTGCCGCGGCGCAAAAGCAAGACGGGCATTAAGTTGTTAAAAGCGCTTTCCTTACGTCGCGTCTCCGTTTCAGCTGCGGCGGTTTAATGTATGTCTGATGTCAAGTCCAGTGACATTCAGAAACCGCATTCCGTTTTAGGCGGCTGCTGAGCAAAGCTAGTGGCCTGGTTTTTCTCCGGGACGTTTGGTCTTCTGGCTTTTGACCTGCTATGCAAACACAGGGGTTATGACGACTCCAGACCTTGAAAGGACTGTCGAGAGTCTGTGGAGTAGCTGCAATTGCCGTCCAAACTCCATGTCCAGGTAAAGGTTCTTCAGAAGTTCTCAAGCAGTAGACTACTGAATACTGAATAATCAGTACTGAATGTTTCCAGTACACAGTGCCTGTGTGTATGACCTACTAACCAAACTGTTCCACAGACAGGTAGTCCTGTGTTATATTAATAATTATATTATGTTATTTTTTTTAATATAATAGATGAAATATTTATTGGGGTTAGGGTTGGTAATTTTAAGTGAAATATTCTCCTCTTACCAGTGAGATAAAACAAAACACTCCCCCCAGTCCTGGTAAACACCACGAGCAGCGCTAAGCTCTATGTACAGCAAGAACTGATGGCCAGTCGAAACATCACAGACACTGGGACTCAGGTTCTTCTCATTGTGCATCCTCACACAGGACAGATAAAAGTTCTCCCTGTAGGTCTGTTTAATGCGATTCACGTTAGCTCCGGGAGATGCAACTTATTACTTGACAGGTTTAATGACATGTTGGGCTTTTATGAACCAACTCTCACCCTCACAAAGTGATGTCCATGAAAGAAAGAGGTTTTATTAAGCCAAGTTTAAGGTAAATAAATCTGAAAAGGAACGCTTTTAAATCCAGACCAAAGATGTTCAGGGTGGTTTAAACTTAGTTTATTGGGTCTTTGTATTTTTTTCTTTCATACTTTGTACTATTGTGTTACTTTTATTATTTACATTTTATTGTAATGTATCAAAACTATGATATTTGGAGGGGAAAAACTGCCATACAGTGTGTTCTCCTAATTATAACAATTATAATAACTACTACCACTACAACAACCTCTACTACTACAACTATTACTACTACTACTACAGCTACAACTTGACTACTACTGCTACTGCTACTTATTATTATTATTAGTATTAGTATTACAGCTACCGTCATTGGACACATGCATTTGGAAACTGTATTGCTTGATTTTTATATAAATGCCTTCAATGTGTTGTCACTTTAAAATGCAACACTAATTCTCAATATCTTAAAAAATTCCATATTATCACTTATTCTCCCCTTACAGAGGACTAACTCAGTCACTCAACATTCCAGTCAAAATCCAAATGTCACTTCAAAAACATCAGATCAGGTCATCTACTATATATGAATGATTCTAAACGAATGTAAAAGGACGCTTGTGGATAAACTGGTATACATTTTTAAGGGCATTTTATGAGGAAGATTGCATGTCAGAATAATAGGAAGGGATCAGAACAGAACACATATTGCCCCTGTTCTCCGCACCAGCACCAGCACCAGCACATATCCCCTTACGTCTCATAACGACTCTGTCTGTACTTACCATCGACTTTCCTAAATATATTACTTCACATACAACATTAAGCAGTGCTTTGGAGTGACTTTTCCATGGTGTTACCATGCGCACTTCAACAGGACTCATCTCTCTCTCTCTTTCTGGTTTTATTTATTTATTTATTTTTTTACTGGCAATAATAATTTTCTTACTGATGCATTATACGGCGCCCGTAACAGAAAATGATGCATAACTAATAACTCTTTTTAAAAAAATATTGTAACGTCTTCGGATTAGAACATCTGGTGAATGATGATCAGGGGCATCTTGTCATTTGTGTGTGGAGCTTTATGAATTCCAGAGTCAGAATGGAAAGTTTATCATCATTTCTTAGTATGATCTTGACAAAGAGTCCCAGTGTGCCATCCGCAAACTCAGCTGGATGAATTTACTTCCCTTTTTTTCTGCCATGATTATGACTGGAATGGAGGGCGAGCAGATGGATCATCCAAAAGACTTTTTATTCACCAGAGAAGTAGGTTTTCATACCGTACATCACAACGCAGTCACATAAAAAAAAGCACTCGGCGTCTCTGCTTCTAACTCTTTCATCAGGTAAAAAAACTTTGACCTATTTTGGGCAATTTTGCTAAGTCGAAACAAACTGATAGAGAAAATACACGACTTCTGTCTCAATAAGAATGTGTTTTAAATCCTTGTGTAGGATTTTTATAATATAAACCGTAATCCAATACAGTGCACAGTATAAACAATAGGTTCTGTGTAAATCTGTTATGTACATAAAATATAATGTACAGGCAGTACCCTGTCAGTCGCTCAGTAGCAATATGATAATCTGATACCAGTTCGGCTTTGGTTCTCACCGCCTGCTTTGGACGGGGGGCCCCATTGGTCTCCAGTGAGCTCTTTAAAGAGTGCAGCTCTTGGATTGCGTGTACATGTGGATTTCATCAGGTCGGCGGAGCCACACGCCTGCCCATCGTACCGATGATGAGTAATCGGGTGGCCGTGGACTAAAAAAGCCCCTCCTCTCCTCTCTGTTCCCCCTGCCAGAATGGCATTCAGGAGAAGCTCCATCCAGCGCTCATTTATTTTCTCCACGCCACGGGAAGCCAGCAGTAAACACCGGGTTCCTGCTCGTCCCTCTCTTGTTTAAAAAAGAGCACCCCCCGTGAAGAGGCTCCAGAAGGAAGAGATCATTTTGCACTTCTCACGGGGAAGAGGCGGAGACCCATGATTAGGAGCCGGTGGTCATCCAGGCTGCCCCTGTGGTTTGAAGAGCCTTCATGGGACCTCTGTCCTCTGGTATCGGCACTCCCCGGGTGCCTGGTTAGGTTAACCACCGGGTCTTTGGTGTTTGCTCTTCTCCTGCTGGGCTGGAGCCAAGAGCCAATGAAAATGAGGTATCTTCAGAAGGCCCTTTGCACTCTGATTGGCTGACTTTCCCCACAGTTTGGACAGTAGTTTATTTCAGGAGCTTGCCTAGTTGTTGACATGTGTTTGAGGGCTTAACCTAAACAGTTGTGGTTTAGGAGGCCATGTTCGTGGTGGTGGTCCTGATGCCAGTGCCGGGAGAAGAAACACAAAAGCTTTTCTCACGTAGACGCATTGCTAGGGGCTTTTCAGTAAGTAGGTGTGAGATGAAGTGACATGAGACCATGCTAATGGATACAGAATTGAGGCAAAACCTCGTAATGTATGTTATTAATCAAACTCATAACATAAGCTCAAGGTCTGGACGGAACAACATGAAACATTAATCACACCGGGTGCTGATTGGATTCCCAACGTTGCTTAAAAGACATGGATCAAATCTTTCGTGTGTAATGTAAACACGCCAAAGGATTTTAACAGCGGTTGCCTTGTCTGCATTTGAACCCTCAATAGCAGTATTTCTTTCATTAAGTACAGGCTTTCCTCTGGCCCACCACAGCATTTGGCTGCCTGTTCTTGCTGTATAAACCTTTTTATAATATGCAGAATCTTGCAACAATATTCACATTTGTGGTCTTTACTGTAGCTATTTAGGTCTAGTCCTTCACAGTCTTTTCGTGTGTTACTTATGTTAGAATACGCATTTTAAGACAAATTAGGATACTGTGCCTAAAAAGAGGAATGTTCATTAATGTAAGTGTATACCTGTCTAAGGTAAATGAGACCATGCTAATACAATTGTGCTCAGGTTGAGCTGTAATTTAGTCAAACTTTACAGCAGTATTTCCATTACCGTTCAGACATCTTTAGATTTTGAACGCTGTCTTTTTTTTTTCCATGATACTACTGTCATTTCCCAGGTTACTCTCCTGTAGCAATGGCACAGTGTGCTAGGCACTTGTCTCCGAGGAGGCCATTAGTCACTGTGACACCTGCCTAAAGTATAGCGGTTAGTAAGACTGCTATAGTGTAGCTCCGCATGCTGTACTCGTTCTGTGCTCCAGGGAGACACCATCAAAAGAGACAAGGCGGGTGGTGCCATGAGACGGAGCGATGTAGACTGATGTAGCAACACACGCCCCGTGCGTTTTTTTCACGGGGTTAACTACATGAACCTAATTATCGTTCTCGACACAAATCTCATCGCCGTTGTCCTGTGGCTTTTAGGCCTGGTGAAGCTCAGCTAAGCTTTAACACCAACTCGTGTTTTCAGGTCTTCAAGAGGACAGCGATCGCCACGAGGGCCAATGGGGTCCCAGCGGAAAGACAAGAACCCAGCAGAGATCAGTCCCAGCCTGGTATGTGGCTGAGCACTCGAGCTTGCATGTGTTTGTTCCTAAGTGTGTTCCTGTGGCCCACCCCTCTGTGTCCCCATGTGATGCAGAGTCCAGTCTGTGCTACGGAAGCTACGATTGGACCCTGTGTTGGATTGGACCCTGCGCTGGAACCTTGCTGTCACATTTTCCAGGTCCAGTCACATGGGACACCAAGGTAATGCGTGTCCCTCTGAGAGGTTCAGCATTTAGAAGCTGCAGCCTTTTATAAATACATTTCTTCCACCAGATAATCAAATCCAAATGTATGGGGGAAATTTGAGCAACATCAAAATCAACAAAGATTTGTGGATTCTTCTAGATCTTTTTCAAGCAAAGAGGGTAATTCAGGAGAGGAGATACACTTCAGATTGGAAACCAGGAGGACACCAAGTGTTGGCAGGCCGGGCGCCACACGCCAACGCGACGCCAACCTCACAGCTGGACTGATCCCGTCCAGGCACATCTAGGACAGGTGAGGCTGTGCGTTCACATCCCATCTGAAGCCCAAGCCCAACAGAACCGGCCTAAAAAAAATGAACACCAATACCACAACATCAGCATCTTTTGTCATCAACCGCCCATTCAAACTCTGTCAGAAATCTAAATTTAAATCAGAGCCCATGTGACCGTCCCCTTCGTTCCACTGGACGTAGGACACAGTAGTAGACTTGTCATGACAGCAACAAAGCGTCCTTGTCCACATTTTCACAGCCCCATCCATTATGTCCAGTCAGGTATGTGTTGGCCTACAAACAACAATGTGAATCTCTCAAACCCGCTGAACTATTGGCTATTAGTGCATGTGCTCAGATGGAGTAATCACACAGAGTAATGGTACAGGTGCTGATGTGCCTTGGACACGGAGCGGATGGAAAATCGCGCGGCGCTCAAAAAAAAGATTTGAGGTCCGACAGCAGCTTTCTTGGCAACATCCGTCAGCCGCGAGGGCTGGATGCCGGAGGTGTTCGAGGTCTTTGTGTTTGAAGTTGGGTGGAGAGGAGCGAGGGTGGAGGGGGTCGTGTGTCTGGCTGTGAAAATCATGGCTCAGGATTAGCTCTCCTGTTCTCTCTGCAGGAAGACTGAGCCCTGGCAGCCTGAAGCTCTCCTCCCCCTGCACGTAGTGGCACAGCTGCAATGTTTGACCACGTATAGCCAGAACTGTAACACTGGGTCGCTACAGGCCATGTACACTGCACAAACAAGAGCGTATTTACTGAAATTAAGCAGCTCGACATCAACAGTGATCACTCTTCTTGTGTTTTTTAACCCAAAGTCTTTTTTTCAAAATGAAACGATTTATCCCACAAATATCCAGCAAGCAGGCGTTCTCTTCAATCACGAGTGCTGCTCGTTGTTCTTGATAAATTACTGGTAGAGGGCCCAACATTTTTCTCTTCGAGAGCGGCAAAGATAGCAAGAGCGTGACGGAGGGACGGAGACAGGCTGAGCGAATGAGCCACCAGGCCATCCCATCTTGGACATGAGCAAGACGAATGACCCCACAGCGCTCGAGGAAGCACAGGCTCTGGAAGACCCGTTAAAAAAAGCATTTCACCGTGTGTGAGGACCCAAGTCCTTCCCTAAAACCCAAATATCTCGGTGCTCGAGGCCGCAGGTGTTGATACCCCCATTTGAAGCGCTCTCACCTCGCCCTTCGGCCTTCAACCCGGGCTCACTGACGAGCGTTTTTATGCAGTTTGGGGTTGTTGGGGTTCCTAGCTGTGGCACTGAAGCGGTGAGTCGGTCTTAAGACAAAAGGTGTTACGTTAGCCGGCAGAGAAACGGACCTTTCCTCAGTTTTGTGGCTAATACACGGAACACAGCTGAAATAAAAGATTGCGTGTATAAATATATAGATATGTCATACGTTTTTAGATTTAAGCTACCAAAATGCAAGTCAGTGAAGTCAGTGCATTTGCTGTAGGGTTACTATCAGTGAGGAGAGTGAGGAAGAAAAGACCTGGCAGGTACAGGAGGTAATAGGCAGTGGGTCAAAGCCTGAAGTCTTCAGATCATCGTACTTTGAAAAAGGTGTGTCAAAAATAGCCAACAACCGGTCGGTACACACACACACACACACACACACACACACACACACACACACACACACACACACAAGGTCACGGAGATGACACTTGTTAGGGCCGGGCCTGTCCTGTGCCACATCAACCCCTCTGTGAACAGGCTTTAGGAAGGTCCAGGTGAAGACACGGTGAAGACAAACTGTAGCTGTTCATTAAAAATGTCTATTTCCAAAAGCCACCGTTGCTGCCTTATGTCAGGTTCAAAATGTCAACGGCTTGTCCTCAAGCTGCCACCCTCTGCGCGACTGATTGTACACACACACACACACACACGCATGCATGCTGCTGTAAGCTTTGGCCTTCCAGTAAGCAGTGTTTCTCCTTGTGTGACATGTTCTTCCTCATCCAAAATAATTCCTCATTCTCCTCTTTTTCCGTCTCTACGGCACATCCCTCACCAACCCTGTTATCATTACGGTGTTTACAACCAGAGGCACTGCAAAATGAAAGGCCAGCGATGGCGAGAGGTGTTTGGCGGTGTTAAGCCACCAGGCCACTCGTGTGTTTGCTCTGTGATGTTCCAAACATAGGCATTAAAAATGCCAGCACCAGCGCGGTGATTACACACCATGTCTGACTGATGAGGTGGTTGTCATGTCGACCATGACACACAGTGGTGGCAGCAGAGTTCAAAGCGACATGGACATGTTTTTTTGTGTGTGTGTGTGAATTTTATATATTCTTATGTCCAAACAATGCAACTGAAAGGTATAATTTGCAATGAGCGGTTGGTGTGTTGGTATTTTATTTATGTCTTACATGTGTATATGTTCTGATAAGGGTCTCTCTCTCTCTCTCTCTCTCTCTCTCTCTCCCCTGTGGTTTTCCCTCGCTCTTTCTCTGTTTTTGTCCTGTGGACTTCCCTCTCTTGCTCTTCCACGCTCTCTTACAGTTTTCCTTCTCTCTTTCTCTCTTTCTCTTTGCTCCGTGAATCTTTCACCTCTGTCACATATATTGTTTTCCTTCACCTCTGATTTTCCACAAAAAGATTATAACATCTACAAAACTCCCCCATCTGACTACATAATAAAGGTTTGTTCTTATTTTAAATTTTTTTTAGAGTGCATCTATTTCTTTTCTGTCCTTCTGTCACACAAAAGAAGACGCTGACTCTGGAGCTCCAGGTATGATACATATAGGCGAGTTACATTTCTATCTTACATTACTTAGCCCTATTTGTATATACTTACTGCGTACTGCATGCCATATTACTCATGCTTAATAATCTCTCCTGTCAGACATATCCATTTCATCATACATCTTTTACATCTGCTGCTGTGTTATTATGCGAATGATGTTTATTCAAGGGCCATTCGTTGTAGACATATGCCAGTCTGGTTTGAACATTCTTTACTGGCTTTACTGGCCTCACAGGGGCAACCTCAGTTGGCCCGGCAGCGAACATGTAATGTTCTTGTTTGACCCACCGTTTCTCTGCCCTGCTGTGGAGAGAACCCACTCGAGGGGCATTACGGCGAGGCCGAATTACGGAGGGCTCGCTTTCGCTGCAGGCCAGGAAGCCGAGATTTATCGCGCCGAGGGTTTAGCGACCACGCGATGGAAAACTGGACGCTCCGACGGAGAGAGGACTCTGGTGAAGCCCGACGCTTCTTTGCGCAATTGCCGAAGCTCTGCGATAAATCTGCCCCGCGAAGCCCCCTCAGAAGTGCGTGGACGGCGTCCGCGGTAACCACGCAATGAGGCACGGCCCAGAGCATTGTGGGATATGGTCACAGAGGAGGGGTGGGTGAGATATGAAAGCAATGAGGAAACCTGGAAAAGGTATCACCAGACACGGAAAAGAGGGACACATTTAAGAAATGGGCTCTATTTACAAACCAGATTATTTAATCAGTATGCAGTCCCACAGGCTTGTGGGAGCCAAGATACTAATGCATGGTTGAAAGTCCAGACTTTCCTATTTCTCCAGATCCTTTTAGATGTTTTCAGTGTCAGGTAGCCACAGCATATGTGCATTAGGAAAGACTGGTTCCAAGGCAGTCAGAGCATTCCATCATTTAGATAATGCCTTTTCCATATAGGCTGATGCAACTAATCACTTAGCATCACTCACGCATCGTATTCGTAAGTGATGATGGACGACACAGAAGAGCCTCATAATGAAGTTACGATGTACGTAGGCTGTGAGTTGAGGCACAGCGGACGGATACCAGCGCATCTTTATTTGCCTTGGAAAGCCAGACCAGGTCACCCTGGGATGGGACATGGTGTCTGCCCACATTTCTCTGGAGCGGATGCTTTCTAAAAGATGTACTTTTAGCACTTGTTTTAGCTCAAACACATGCAGAAATATCAAAAACTTATGAAGGATAAACAGACCTCCAAGCACATGCTGTAAGCATGACATAGCACGAGAAGGTCAGCAGCGCGAGTGCTTGCAAGTGGCCACTCCTCTTGCCCTTCGGGCATTCCGCTGCCTCAGGGGCCTCAGTTCAGGTCATGGGCGGATGCAGAGGGCAGGCGGGGTGGCCGTGGTTAGCAGCACCACCGTTGTAGTGAAGGTCGATGCGTGGTGCTCCGCCCATCTCCACGGGCTTGGCAGGAATGCACAGCAGCTTCCCCGCAGACCTGCCCGTCAGTGGTGAAAACAGATCCCAGTGCTTTTTCCCCCTGGCACATCCCATTAAACAGGTGCAAACTGGGAAGAGGTAAGCGATGTAATAGGTAACAGGTGCACGGAAGCAGCATTCTGGGGAAGGCGAATGGTGTGCGAACAAGAAGTGTGTGTGAGAGACGTCAAGGGAGAACGTGTCAAATTCTGGGCTGTGTTTTCTAGATACATGCTCTTTTCTAGAGTGGTGTGACGTGACACCATCACACATTGTGCTACTGAATTTGAAAGTAATATGCTTAGCGTGTTGAATCTTTTCTATAGACAGAACACACCTTCTTTGTGTGCGCGCAAAACACGAAGAGACTGAAGAAATATTTCAGTTTGCAATATGGTCCTACAGAGAGCCCATATGGTCTGCCATGTCGGTTTCCTCAACCAATTTTTCAAAAGTTTCATTGTCTTTTGACTTGCTCGGTGACCGTTTGAGACAAGTAGGAGAATGTGGAACTGTGGGGAAGTTTTACTCCCAGTTATCCTGTCACAACAAGCCGTTCATTAAATACTACATTCGGATCCCAAACACTGTGCTGGTTTGGGCTGTCAATCTGATTTCCACGCAGCCTGTTCTGCACGGTTGAGCGCGATCACGCTAAGAAAGTGCAGGACTCCTACGTCTCTCTTCTAACCACGCATCACATTCCTACGGCGGCAGATGTCAGAGCGGATTTACACATATCTAGCTCTTACTCGAAGGCCTCTTGCATGCTTTTTCCTTGAAAAAGGATTGTCTGAAGCTATCAGTCCCTCGATAAAATCCAAGATTCCTTCACAACTACAAGCTGCCAATAACCATCCTAAAAAAAGAAATAGAAAAAATTGAAAGAATGAAGAACTGCTACCTAGAGACATTAATTCACCAGAACACTATCAGTCTACAGTGATAAACTTCATTTCTGGGACTTGGTTTAATTATTTTCTTGTCAGACCCTCCTAACATCTGATTTATTTGCACAGAAGCAGTCTGGCCTTGAGGCTGGATAGAACTCTCCGGGTGGGACAGAGATGTCTGGAAAAGCTTACAGGATTGGGTTAGATTGATACCGGCGTGGCCACTCGGACATGTATTTGTACTGGGCCTGCTACAGCTGACAGGGGTGGTGAGGGTTATGTTCAACATGCCCTCATCAGTCCGTGCAAACGTGTTCCGTTCAAATATCTCCGAGACCCAACGGGACATAGTTTTTTCGCTCTTTATAAAACACTCGTGAACCATGTCATAACCGGCCGTGGCTATGCGTGTTAATTTGCTGTGCGGCGTGCGTGCGTTCCGCTTACATCGCCGAGCTGGACGGTTACTGTGGCTTTATGGGTCTGGAGCGATGGCGATGTTGTGATGGAGCACTCCAGCCAGCCAGAGACTGCGAGCTGGCGCTCGGCGTGTGTTGTGGAAAAAGCACTGGAGCGACGTGACTTTTTTTTTCCACATGAGCACAGACGAGCATTTCGTACTCATTAATCATACTGCTAAAAGCCAGAAGCAACATATCAAGTGTCCTTGCATGCGGCCGGTGGTTAAGAAGCAGGATCTGTCACCATTAAACGGCAATCACTGTCTATATGTTGTAATGTCTTCAGGCATTGGTAGCACCACAAGTTCTTATTTTGGTGCTGTGCAAATGGGGGCCGCGGCATTTCCCTGTGATGGAAATAAGATAAATGTAAAAGCGTGAGATTAGTGAATGGCAGTCGATTTGGGGAGGACAACGTGAGCACGTGACACGTTCTACAGCATGTTCCTCTCGGCGATCACGCGCGTTCTGGGTCTGTGCGAAGGTCAGCGGTGTTGTTCCTTCTGGACGGCCTGAGGAGAAGTTTCGGGATGAGCCGGAAAGAAACGTGGGAGACGGAAGTGTGGTGGTGGGAGGGGCGAACCCTGGCCCCGCCCCCACCTGTCAGGAGTTGTTGTCCTCCATCAGAGGCCCCGGAGACCCACATCACCTCGTGCTCCTTGCCAGTAAGCAGGAGATCCTTCTGATGAAATCTCACAATATGATTTGCATAAACGCTTCAGGGTTTCAGGTTCGGACTGCATTGGCATTCGTTGTTTTTGCGAACCGCCTCCTTAACACCCTTTACGTTGGGGTCTGTCGTCTTCCACAGCATCAGGAGACCAGGTCAACGAGATGTGATTGTGTTAAGAGTGTACGTTCGAGCTTTTTCCTCCGCGGTCCATGTGCGGCGAAGCGTCACTGCTCCTGAGCGTCAGAGCAAAGCCCCATCTGTCCCCTGTGGGATCTTGAGCATCTTGAACATTTTTTCAATTAAAACGCTCCTTATCCTTCAGGCTCCCTGTCAGGGCAGCTGCTCCTCTTCCAGAACGGCTCCCGTCCTTCTCCCGCAGTCTGGAACGTTAGCGGCACGACACGGATCTGCTGCTCGGATCCGTTTTCATCGCCCTGCCTGGACTTCACCTCGGGGCCTGCAGAACGTCCTCCCTAATGGCAGTTCAAACGGCAGGTTCCAAACGAGCCGTCGGTGACGGCCGCGCCGCTCCGTCCTCATGGAGTCACTCTGCTCCACTTGTTTGTCTTTCATATCACTTAAAGTCTCCCGCTGCCACAGTCCATCAGGTACAAGGACTTCGAAAATGGCCGCCATGAAAAGCCGATCTTCCCTTGGGCGCACAACGAGAAAATGCATCTTCGCAGACCTGATGTAATGGAAGGTCTGCCTCTCTCGCCCATTCATTGGTTTAGTCAGAGTGGCATTTTGGCAGCTATAAACATATTTGTATTGGAAATAGTAATCGTAGACCTATAATGGTACCATTGTAACAGGGCTTGCAAAACTGTGAGGGAAAGATGCTGTACTTAAAATGCAGAAAAAAAGAAAATGTATATGTCCAAAACCTTTTCACTTTATTTTGGATTGACGAAATAAAAAAGGCTTCCATGGCAAATGTAGGGAATTCTTTGTTAGATATATCAGAGGTGAGAACAGCAGTTGGCGAGGGCCTGAGAGCAGATGTAAGCTTCGCTTTGCACCAGCATCAGAACACATACAGGAGCCTGATAATCTCTCTTCCAGGAGTTGACGGTCTTCAGCGAGCCTTGTCTGGGCCTGTGTCAAGAGCCAAAATATTCCAGGACTGTGTGGATTTCTTTCAAAAAAGCTTAATCATCTCAGCGAGGTCAGAACCTGGTGTGTCTGCCATTGATATTTAGAGGAAACGGACCATAGCACATCCAAGGGACAAAACACCAGAGACAATGGCTTCTTGCATTTGTCCAGCTCTCTGCAGTCATCCAGACAGCGGCCAGTGAAACACTATCCAGTCAGTACAGTATATGACACTTTTAATGCTGCTTTTCACATTGAATTTGTGGTATTTTCACAAAACGATCAGGACATCCACAATAGCTCCAGCCCACCAGAACGGCATTAAGCATCCTTCATATATTCAAAACCAGCAGGTTGCTTCGCAGACGACTAGTTTGGCTTTTCAAGTGCGCCGCTCACGCGGGTTCGTGCCGGTATCGGACGCCAAGCGCTCGCTTCTGGCTCTGCGACCTCTGCGACCTCTGTGACCTCCTCACACGGGTTCGCAGCGCGGCCCGCGTTTGCTGGAGTGACCCTGCAGCCCAAATCCCCCCAAGCCGCACGTCTGTTTGTCCGATGAGTTGTGGAGCAGACCAGGCGCCCACACCACTTCCATTCCATGTCCCTGCTCATTTGTATCATTCACAGTGCCCCCCCTCAGATCTCCCCGCCTCCTTGGTTCTGTAAAACCTATCTGTGGTGAAAAACGCTACACAGACACTAACCCATTCTGTGCATGACTAGTAGATATCTGCGGAATTCCACTCCCTGTTCAGAATTTAATTTCCACGCGACTCATTTCCACGCCGCGGCTGACCCTCAGAGGTCGATTCCCCCACCTCCAGATGGGCCGACGTAGCACGGACACCCCATCGGGGGCCTGGGCGGTGAGCCTGGGCGGTGACGATTCACAGGAGCCGGGGTCACGCGCGGGCGTAGGGAGCCGTGGGCTGCGATCGATACAGCATCACCCCATCGGGCCTGTACTTGCCGCCCCAGTAATGGAAACTGCAGATGCATTCTGGGATAAAGAAGTGCTTCATAGGGCGGGAGGAGTCCACCGGGTCCACGGCACGTCCCCCTCGGTTCCACACATGCTACAAGACCAGCTGCTGTGCTCCTCGTCATAGCTTTAACCGTAGCTTAACCGCATGGGCTCACCAGGACGGCACGCGTGTTTATGCCAGAATCACGAGGACAAAGCCTAAGGGTGACCACCATGTAAACTGTCAAAGAAGAGTTTGATAGAAGCCTTTTTAGGTGTTTATAATGGCCATCAGAGGCGCATCTGTAATGGCTTGTTTCGGGAGTGATCATTTGGGTGAGTGTGCATGTGTGTGCAGGGCCTAGTGGGGTGAGAATGAGTGGGCTGAAAAGAAAGCTCCTTCTCTCCGTCAATCACGTGAATTCAGAGCCGTTAATACACATCAGCACTCTCACTCTCCAATATGCTTTCCTCACATCCAAGTTCCCTTGCCAAATAACGTAGACTCAGCAAAAACAATGATCCTTTTTTTAGTTAAAAAGCTAATTAGTTTTGTTATGGTCTCCCACCCCGACACAGGTGGCCAATGGCACGGAGGAGAACCGAGATCCAGAATTCCTCAGGCAGCACACTACCGCAGTGCCGAACATCGGTTTGACCCTTGACCGGTGGATTTTTTTTCTACTACAGAAGTGTATCCACGTTCATTCTCAGCGCTGCCGTCCGGATATATGGATTGCATACCACCACCAGGGTGAGCAGATTCTGTGATTGTCTGTCAGGCTGCATGTCTGAGACTGAAAGAGAGACAGAGAGAGAGAATGAGAGAGAGTGATGGAGAGAAGGAGAGAGAGAGACAGATAATCAAGGCTTCCCTTAGCCCGACTGTCAACGTGGAGTGGCGATGGAGACGAGCCCAAGTTTTCCTCCCTCCCTTGGCTGGATGCCACCCACGCCAATCCCTCCCTCCCTCCCTCCCACGCCAATCCCCCCTCCCCTCCTCCCCTGTGGCTGGTGCTTGGCTCATACACGCCAATCCCGGAAGCTCCAGCTGACAGCTCGGTGTATTTCTGAGCATGCTCCAAAACGCCCGTGCCGCAGTGAGATGGTGCAAGGGGCTAACTCGCTCTGACAAACACGTTTATTTGATTTGCACAGTTTGAGCAGCGTGTGTTAGAGCCACTCGGTTAGGTGTGGGCTGCGATTTATCGTCGGCACAAGCTGCCTCTGCACGTGACACGCTGTCTCTGCACGTGACACGTTACAACTCACCACGCAAAATGTATAACACACAAACATAAACATCTACGTTGCCACAACTGTTTTATTTTTTTGGACTGGTACAGCACTCTCTCATTCTTTGAGGGGTGGTAAAAAGTTTATAGTTTGTACAGACTAGATAAACCAAGGATTAATCCCAGTGCAGCCTCACACTGATCTTGGATTACAGGACTTTTATTTTGCTCTCAAAACATTTAGCTATTTTGTTTCGAGAAAACGCAAGGAATCCTGAATGAAATGTGACAGGAATGATACTTATTTTACATACTTTCTCATTAATTCATTATAATCTTGAAAAGACTACAAACAGCATTATGGAGTGATTATGGGAGCTAAAAGAACCTGAGTGAGGTACAGTTCACCACTCCAGTTGTTTCATAGTTCATAGTGTTGGTTTTGAGTTAAAATCAAGATGGAGTCTCATAGCTGTGACTGAAGATTAAGGTTCAGTAATAAGTGAAAATATATGCGGTTGGTTACCATTCTGCAAAGATGTAATAATTATTTGTTGCCACTGGCTTATTTTTTTTATCTTTAATTTTGTTAACATTTTTCAGTTAAATATTCCTGTAGAAGCCAGTGCGGTTTCCACAGACATTACCCACGAATACAGACAGAGACAGAAAGGGTAGACTGCCATTTTGTTTCCAAATACACTTTTTAAAAAGACATCATCAAATGCAAGTCCTGATTGTCAGTTTAATACGCAAGCTTTCATGTTAGTTACATCAACGCCTCCTTAAACTTATACTAACGAGATATCACACTAAGCAAAAGTGACATCACCTGTCCTACACTAGTGTTATTAACCATGGCCTGAAATCACTGCTGACATTATATCCAGCAGGATTAGAAGTTTGTGCTCTATGGAATTTTGTGCTCTATTAGCTACGTTAGTTCAAAACGGCAAAACTTTACATTCAAACCAGCCAAGGACATTCAAAACAACCGTACGTCCTCATTATTTTGCTTCTTCCTTTTTCACTGATCAACATTCTCCACTCTGCTATTGATCACTGCTCTGCCACGCTGCTCAAAGACGCTCCTGGAATCGGCATCGCATACCTAATCCTTTTTAGGTTCTAAAACTAGCCTGTCCGTGGCTGAAAGCTGACAGGAAATACCAACTCTCCCTCAATTTCACTTGAAAGCAGACGGAAATGTTTAAAGCGTGCGTCTGCGAACAGTGTCGCATTATGCCCGAACAGAGGGAATATTTTAAGAGTCTTTTGCGGTTTGAGAGGACTTTTACGTCTTGCTAGGCTGGAGCCCGGGACTGGGGTGAGACATGAAGGACACAGGTGAGACATGAAGGACACGGGTGAGACATGAAGGACACAGATGAAGCTGGGGTGTTTTTTTTCGTTGCTTGACTGCACAGAAATACATTCACCTTTGATTGTCTGACAAATGGCCAGAAGTCTTAACGCTCACTTCAGAAGTTGGAGCCAAGATAAGGCCCTGCCTGTAATGGAATCTGTTTGTTTTGCCCGTTTGAAATATGTAAACTGCTTCAAATATCCTCGTTACCACATTCGCAGTGAAGAGTTATGAGTAAGCAACTCTACAATAATGCTGGGATGTTATGGAAAATGTGCAAACCATTGTTATGCTGATTTATAGAGCATCCGTGAAATGTGTTTTTATGGTTGACATAAAGCCGTGATGTATGTGGCTTACGGAATTTAAGATGAGGTTATCTGTTAGCTCTGTGTCAAATTGGAAAATCTGCAGATTAAAATGCCAAAATAACAAAAAGCATGAGGCGATGAATTGGCTTATTCCTGTGCAAAAGTGACAATCTTATGGAAAACGTTGCATTTGTGCATTTTATCTTCCATGTGGGGCCTGGATGGAAATCCTGGCACCTGTCCCCCCCCGTGTTTTGACCAAACAGGTGGATCCAATTGGACGTGTAACACAGGAGATTAGATAAAGCCGCACCATGCCAGAATGTCTGGAAGGGTGATCTTCTGAAGTTACAGAACGCTACAACCTACTCCGAACGGCGCCGCCATACCCACAGTGAAAACCGAAGCGTTATTACCCGTAGAGCAGGGGATGGGAAGAGTGAGATGTGGAGGTTTGGGTGGAGGTTTGAGCCTCCGCCCGTTTTCCCTTCCCCGGGCGCGCTTCAGCCAGCCCAGGCGCTCGGCCGCGTGCGCCCGCAACGACGTGACATGCGCCGCAGATCGACCACCAACGCGGCAGCTGCGACTCAGTAGGAGAACCTTTGACCTTTTGAGATTCCGCGCTAGGAACATATAGGTGAAGGCTGAGGGAGACCATGAGAAATCAACTCATCTCTGACGACGTGTGGAAGGCTGTCAACTAAGTGCCCATCTCACTTCATAATTTGTGTTACAGGCTGTTAATGAGCTTCAAGTGTTGATTAGTAAGATCTGAGAGAGAGAGAGAGAGAGACCCAGTGAGGCCTATATTACATGTCATATTTGTTGATTTTGGAACAGAGACTCAAGGGTAGGAGTGATGTCATCCTGGACACACAACTTCTGTCTGCTCCTTTCCCATTGGTACATTTCCTCCAGTCTGATTATTTTTCATCAGCTTGTAACATTTATAGAAACATTCTTGCTATATTAATGAATACACCATACAGGCACGTATTTGAAGTGATGCTGGGCCAAGCCTGCGTTCTGGAATGCTTTGGTCAAGTGTTCCGTCCTTCCAACACACAGACGTTTTTCTCCTCTGTCTGTGGTATCGTTTTTTTGGATCTGGAGGGGGAAAAAAAATTCGGATGACATCGAGGTGCTACAAAACGATGCCGTGACGGCAGGACCGAAGCAACGAAGACACAGAACACAAACCGAACCGCCGTGTTTGATGACCGACTTTCAGCACATTTCTGTTAACATGCTAAGCAGATTGTTATCTCTCTCTTTTTCATTTTTTTTAAAGGCTTTTAAAAAGTTTTTGTACACAACAGAATTTAAACCATATGTTGCTTTCATGAAGCCTCCAGCAATCCAACAGCTGAGCCGGAGAAAAACTCAAATCCTTTCCAGTTCCGAGGACATTTTTGGTAAGGCCACTGTCATCTCCAGTTGAGTGAATCATGCTTTGTACCTGAATTGCTAGCATACGGGCCGCTGACAATAAATAAATGTATTTTTGTTTTTTGCGGGATTACCAGCTGACCCGTCTTCCTTGCCCAGACAAGCTGAAACATCACTTTGACTTGTGAACACTACGTCTTGCTGAAGATTTGCAGCCTAGATAGTCGTTAGCTAGACCTGGCGCTAATCTCCTGGCCTGATATGTTGTTTCTGTTATTTAGCCGTGTTCTCGTTACCCGTGTAAACTAGAGGGGCTCTCTGCTGTCATATTATCATAATGATCTAACAAGTACCATCTCTTAACCACATGGAATTCGACAGGTGTTCGTTAAGTACTGATTAACACCACAGCAAACGCCTTAAATGAACAAAGCAACTGACGCTGATTTGCAGTCTTTCTCTTTTTGTTTTTTTTTTGTTTTTTGCCTGTTTTAAGCGGGAAAACGCGCAGCCACGTTTAAGCCACATTAAACTGGAAAACACGCCGTCGTGTTTTAAAGCCCGTTCTTAAAGTCCTGTACACACGCGAGGTGAACAGGGTCACATGTCATCCCCCTCCCCATGACTTGACCTTCTCGTGGCCCTCACTGACTCTTCGTGGCAAAGGTCCTGTTTAAAAGCCTTCCAGGGCGGGCTGCAGGTGTTGCTCCTGGGGCATTCAAATAGCCTGACGGGCCTTTTCCTGAGCACCATTGGCTCTGGAGGTCTGGCTGGAGGGATCCATGGGGTGACCCCTGAGTGAACCGTATGAAACCCACCCTGAGGTGGTATAAAAAAGTCTTAGGTCATCGTCCACACACCTGCATGTTGTTACACACTACCAGGCTCATAGGTGTCACATGGTGCAAAAGTGTTACTCGTCTTCCCATATTAACTCTCCACACCACATGATGGACTGCATCAAATCAGTGATTTAACAAGGACCACTGGGGCATCGGTTTGGTTATGATCTAAGTTCTGCATCCTTTGCTAACTGATGTCCTTAATATACCAACATGGTTCGTGGAGTCTTTTATGTTTTAAATGAATCATTGGCCAAATGACCTTTTTTTTAATAAGCAAGAATTTTTTAATATAACGTGCACTTTGGCGGAACCTATAAAACGTTTTAGTATAGCAGACACTGTCATTGTTGAATCCCCCTCTGGTTTCGCACTGGCCTGTTAAGATTGAGTAACGCTGAGTTCATTCATGTCATTCATTCATTAATGTAATGAATTGTGAAGTGGAGTGAACTTCACTGGCAGCATGATGATTCCGAAGAGATCGTTCACTTCAGTTGTTTTTTATTTAGTGCTATTTGGTGATCTGTAAAGTAAAGCAGGGCTTTTTTTTAACGTCAGTGCTTTGTTCTGTAGCAAAAATTGTACAACTCTGCTGTGACATATTTTACAGGAAACGGGCTGTGAAGGAGATTAAAGCTGTCCTGGTGATAGAGGACAAGTACAATTATATGTTTGAGAAGATTGTTGTCGACGACGATCTGGTCATGGAATTTGCAGACTTGAGAGCAGAGCTGGCAAAAGTCCCAAAAACATGGACTACGTGTTGAAAATGCCAGATTCCCATGGCGCAAAGCAATGGCAGAAACTGGCCGTTAGCACTTGACTCTGATTTTGACATGTTCAAACAAAGTTGTTGGGTAACTGTTTTGGTTTCTAACTAAATGGAAAGAGTTCAGTCATTGATTCGTTTCTTGTACCAAATCAAAAGTTAATATGATCTCCTAGTAGATTTGGAAATGTGCTGATATTTTGGAAAACAAACATTCATATTCCAAGACTTTGTCCAGTACTAAAAAATAAATTGTTATGTAAACGGGACTATTCCCCTTTCCCCTCTGTGTTTGTGTCTTATGTTTTGATGTTAATCACTCACAGACAGGATCTGCCTATAACAAGATGTGTTCTCAATTTGGATTAACAGTGATGTGGCACAACCATTTTCAACCCTCTTAACTACTGACTACAGGAATCGACTCTGGTTGGTGCCTCAGAAGGTCGTCCAGTTGTGCACACCGGACATTTTCAGTGTACATTAGGAATAGACAAGGATTAAAATTGGATTAAGGATTAAGATTGACCATATTCCCGCATCTTCTTGTAAATCTAAGTGCGTTTCTTGTGAACGATATTGACTCGCTGTTTAGAAACACCGGCCTGACTAATCCATGTGGCAAGCACATTGTATCAGTGGTTTTTATTCCCCCAGTACAAAATGCCAGATGGGCCAACGGTTCCCATCTTTCCCCAACATCGTTACTTTTTATCTGAGGGGTGAGCACTGAAAGGAAGTGAACAGGAAAAGGGGCTTTGGATGTGATTGGCTCGTCCTGAAGCCAGAGGAGGAAACGGAGTTTATTTTCTCCATTGCAGACTGTATTAAAGCGGACCCAGGAAGGGCTGGGAGTGTCTCGGGTCAGCTTGGCCACGTGCCTAGACAGCACAATGAAGGGAAATCCCCACACACCTGACTCTTACCTTCACGAAAGGCCAGAGTGAAGAGAGAGTCCAAAATATATAGAATAACTATAACTCTGGATAATGATCAGTGGCTACTGTTGATAAGTACATCAGGTTGTTAGTGTTAAATGCTTCAGAAATTATATGGAAAGCGTAGAATTTCTTGTTGTGTTTTGGTATATTGCAAATCTTATATTAGCTTTAAAAGAGATCACATTTTACTGTCAAAAGTGGTTTGAGCGTTTCATTTTATGGGAGAAACCATGGTAGACTCGTTGGCCATTTTAAGGTTCAACACGCTACCTGCCGAGGCGTCCCATTCGATGCACTCTTCCTAGATGATGAAATGGGAGTCTCCCATAAGAGCTGGAGTTCAAAACCTTCTTCTGCAAGTTTATGCATTTATTGGTCACTCATGTCCCATGCAGACGTGGACGTCAATCCAATCTAATGTTGCCTCTGGTAATTGATTTAGAATCGCTCTGTACAAGAGAAGCTCAGAGAGAGAAACAAATAAAGTGCGTCTGGTTTTGTGGACGGAAACGATGGGAGGACCAAGGAGAACCGATGGAGATCAGGTTTCTTTTACGGGCTGATGTCATCCCTATGAAAATGCTATCAGAATGGGTGAGGCGAGAGTGAGCAAGTTGTCCAGGCTGCTACACGTCCGCCCTAAAGCGGACCGGCAGGAATATGCCCTGCTCTGACCACGGTGTGGGGTGTGGATGGGCGTAGCGCTATGTAACGTAGAGAAGTAAATATGTTTTAGTTAAACGCATGGGTCTTCTACCTTGGAGTACATTAGCTAATGTTGACGTCTCGAGAACCTAGTCGCGCGTAGGCCAGGACAAAGAAACAGTCTGAACTTTTAAACACAGTGGAACGGACCTGCCACTCGCAGTGAGTCCGGTGAGCACATCCCAGTGTTCGACTGTGCGCCGTAGCTCACCTGGTGGAGCATCTGGATCAAGGTACCAACAGCAGCATAGTGATGGGTTCAGTCTCCACAGCACATGTGCTGCCGTGCTGGTGGATGTACGTAAGGCACTCTGGGAGAAAGCGCATGCCAGATAGTGTAACGTGTGTTCAAAGTCTGCAGTGAACGGAATTTTTTTTCATGTGCCAGTCACTGATCATGCAACCAAAACTGCAAATGAAAACCATTTTAACATGTGCTAAAGGCTTTAATACAGCTAGCACCAAGACTGACTGGATGGAATGGTCTCCAATGGGCCGCACTTTCTGTTGGACGGCATATGGGGTTTGTGCTGCTTTGCCAAACCAGGCGGTGTTCCTGGACCAAGTTATTCCAGAACCTTCTCTTAGAGCCTGAAAAGAACTAGAACACCTTTGTTTTCTGAGATCTCCCAGGGCACAGGGAACTTCATTATTATACTTATTTATCGTTGATGTTATGTTTTATTACAATGCTTTCAACCACCTACTAAAAACAGCACCTATTCTTTAATGCAATTAATATTCCACTCTATAAGTATTTTCTAAGTCTGCTCTACTTAAATCTTCTGCAGACAGTTGAAACTGAGACAGACATAAAATGTAGTATAAAAGTCTTTTTTCCATCTGTCTCTACAGAGCCATTTCAAAATATGTAATGAATAGTCATTTGTTCGATGAATGTTAGAGTATTTTGAGTTTGCAAAATATGACACATCTAACAGACATGGCAGGGATTTCTCTGTGCTCGGCACCAAAAAGCATGCAATCAGTCTGTTTATATAACTCAAATGAATCAATAGCATAATGCCATCATCATGAAAAGGGAAAGTTTTGTTTTGAAAGGACGTTCAAAAAATGTCCTCCGAAACAGGACGCTTTTGTAACAGCCTTTTTTGTTTTGTTTTTTTTAACACTTTTCATAAACTTGTCCCACTTTATGGTGTGTGTGTGTGTGTGTGTGTGTGTGCGCGCGTCAATTGAATGAGGAAACAGCTCAGGAGTTTTAGCAGGCTAGCATTCCTATAAGCTGGACATACTATGATGTCAGCTGTGGATTAGCTAAAGCCGATTGCCCTTTACTGAGCTGAGTGATGTTCTAAAAAGGTTTTGAATACCAAGGCCGATGTCAATATTTATTATGGTATTCATTTGCAGATGGAAACAGCGGGTATAGGCCTCAACCAGGTACCTGGAAAGCGCCAAGTCTTTTTCCGTGGCACGATCAAGTTGAATATATAAGCTTTAAAAAAAAATCCAAAACCCAGAGTAGAACCAAAATTCTGGCCAAATTCTGAACAAGTGTGTAATTATTCTGACAGCTGGACAGCTTCAATTAAACATTATTTATGAGAACTCCAGAGGAACACAAGTCGCTCACCAGAGGAGCTCTGATATTCTAAACACATTCAAAGCCAGCCCTCCAAAGTGAACCCTCCTCACAGCTGACTATGGCAAATGAGACAGATTAGTTAGCCTCACAAGGCAGGATGAAACCAACCACACCACCTGCTGGGAAGCGATACTGTAATCAATATTGCCCTCAACTGGATGGAGCAGAGCAACCGTTGGCGTCATCGCTCATCTTCCCAGCGGAACTACGCCACACAAGAAGTCGCTTTCATGTGAAAACCTCCGTTAAACTTTCATCTTGTCCCACGAATCCTTTGGAGCGCTGTCATCCCTCATGGATGACTGGGCTGAGTCATGACTATTATCGCCGTGCGCTCCGTCCAATACTGAACAAGCGCTCGCTGTTCGACCCATCGTATTCACTGGTTTTGGATCCCAGTGATCCCACTGATAAAAACGAAAGACTTTTCTTCTTGTGCGGTATTGATGCCGTCACAAGCATGAGATGAAAGCACCAGTACAGCAGGAGAGGCCGTCCGTTTCAACCATCTGCTGTTATACAAAGTGTCAGGGAATTTTGTTTTGATTTTCCAGAGAATCAAAAGTTATCTTATCGACAGCTATCAACTATCCGTACCCTTTTTTTTTTTTTCCTTCAGTGGAGTTTGCATATTGAACCAAAACACATTAAATCTAACTTGGACTTTGGCATCTAATGTTTTGGACTAATCACCTGTCCAAAACATGCAGACGGTGTGAGGTGGGTTAGCGTTTCAGGACAAGGAGCAGGGACCTGTTATTTTCCTTGCACTGTAATTTACAGCAGCATCCAATTGGTCCTCACTGGTGCAGAACTTCATGTGGCGTGCGGTATGAGCCAAAGGGCCCGCGTGTTAAATGGACCGGAACCAGGGAGAACAGTAAAGGCCATGGAGACTTCCTGTTCACCTTTGACCTTCAGCCAAAAACTGCGATTACAAAAACGCGCAGTCCCATAGCTTGGGCTGTGCGCGCATATGCGTACGTTACATATGGATGTTCTCAGAATGGCTGTGTGAAGTGCTTAATCGCAGTGGTGGGATTAAGGCTGACCTGACGACAGACGTGCGGCGCTCCATTGCTCAGGTCTGTGTGTTCTTATAACAGCAGAGAGTTTGGTAAAATACTTTGAAATACAACTTTCCTATCTAAAACAAAGTAATTCATGATCGTGTGGAAATTATACATTTGTGACAGGATTATTTTACAAAAACAAATCCAATAATTCAGATGTTCAGCATAATTCTTTGGTTTTAAAATGAACAACAAAATGTTGTATATCAAAGTGTATCTTTACAAATAAACTATAGAGGAAATAGTTTAGTAGGTGATTTCATTTGCCTCCCAGCGATTATAAATTACCAAAACAAACTTGCTTAAATAGAAGAAAACAAGATGGTCACTATGTTAAAAAAAATTAAACAAACAGGTTCATGAGTCATCCATTTAGATGTTTCTTTGCCAAAACAAGGCTGCAATTAATGCTTTTTTAAACATGTCCCTAAAGAGGTCTATTTATTGTGGTTACAACCAGCCTGTCATTCTGCATATCCTCTTATATGAATATACTCAGTATGCTTTGGCATTGGTGTTGGCCAGAACCTGATTTCCAAAAAAAACACTCTTTAATGTGGCTGTTGTAATATAGCCATTCTAAGTGAGATGTGATTCCAAAAACATGACATTTCCTCTCCAGTGTCCTCCTTGGTCATGTCCCCGCCAGACTGTGTAGATACAAATAGATACCATAAAAGAAACGATATGCATCATCCACCTCTATCCACAGAGCAGACACCAACATCTGAAGTCCAGTGGCAGACTCCAAAAAAACATTGCTGCTCTCTCTCTCTCTCTCTCTCTGTCTACCAACTCTCCCACATTTCAGTGTGTCAGGAGATTTCAGCACTCAGACAATCCCCCTGCAGAATCAGCGGGTCCTCGGAGGAGGTGTGACTTAAACTATGACTTCAGCGTCTTTGGTCCTCCATGGTCTCACTGTGGGGATTTGGGGATGTTTTGTTTCCTGTGGATTTCGAGGCAGTGAGAAAGACCAGGCCCCACCTGGACGGTGCTCCAGCAAGCATTCCCACTGTTCCCTTAAAGATCTCTCACGGCCCACGCTGGCGAGGTGAGGTTCTGAGCCAAACTTAGTAGTGCCAGGTGCCAACAAGTTCTTTGCAGACTGTGTTGAACTGAGCAGGAGGACACATGGAAAGTGTCTTTTCTTCATGCTTTACAGAGAAAGTATATCGTTTTTATGTCGTTGAAGTCTCGCAATGTCGTGTACCGTGCCAAAGATCAAAGTCTTAGCTTTATGATTTTAATTTAATTGATCTGGTTAACTAAAGGTCATGCTAGCATCATCTAGCTTCTTTTTATTAGTACCATTCTCTTATTAGCACAAAACAAACATAATAGTCAGGACTTTGACTTTTACAGCAGACAAGCCTTATCTCGTACTGAAAGGTGCTCTATCCTTGTACATATAAGTCTACATATAAGAGATGGATTGGCTCACTAGCTGCTAAGCTAAAAAATAACTTACAAAATTCCAATGCATGCAGCCAAGCGTTAAGTTATTCCACTGTGATAGGAGATTCATTTTCCATAGCAAAATATTCTAATTTGTATGTCTGGTCTTCCATTTTGGATAGTCTTTTCTGGAGGATTATTGCTTTGGGTTGTTTACTTTGGTCCACTCCAGAACACTGGGAGTGTGTTTAAATCTTGAAAAACTGAGACGACATTAAAAGGCGAATGGTGTTCTTCGTGCCTGCTGATCCAACAGAAGAATCATAGTCTACTGTTAGTTATTAATACCCAACTCCTTTCCATGATATTAATAACCAAATATAGTCATAGGCAATCAATACTGCTCTATGGCAGGTATGTTGGAGATGCCGTTTTCTGCTTGGACGCCTACCACGCTGTGGGCTGCAGTCTGCTTCGCACGCGCTCTGACAGGAGCTTGGCCAAATGTCTCCCTTTGGTGCTCAAGAACCGGGGCGTCGTCATCGATCCCCTCGTCTTCCGGATAGATTCATTATGAGCCCCACGCCTCATTATACCCTATTCTGCCCCACTCCAAAGCCATGTGCTCCTACTACCAGCTCGCAAACGACAGTAATGAGAGCCGTAATTGCAGGTGCGTTTTGTCCTGCTTTCGTTGCTAGCATCATACATCATTAGCGAGCCTCAGTGCGCGATGGGCCTAATGACGAGTGCAGAAGAACTGAAGTTTTTTCGCGAGGCTGTACCTCTCTTCCGGACTATGTGGTCAATTGGGTGTGAAAGGCACAAAATTGTCTGTGGCTTGCAGACGGAAACCAGCGTGACGCTGTGGAAGAGGAAGTTAATGCGCTACAGGGGATTCCGGCTTGGAACCGTGAGTGTTCAAGGAGGTGCTAGAATGGGACCTGTGAGTTGCCGTCTTGTCAAATTTGATTATGGCACGTGTGAACCAAAGGAACCTGGAGCGCTGTTTACAGTGGCGAACATGAGCGTTAGAAAATCGGTCGCTTGAAGGAAAGACTCAAAGACTCAATAGATTCTAGATTCTAGATTCATTCTAGATTACTAACTATGGTTCGACTAACAAACATGAACGAGCCATGGCGTAGCCTGCCAGGTGAAGGGGACAAATGGGCCAGACCTATGTGGGGCAACAGAAAAGAGTGTGTCAGGAAAGCAGTTGGGCTTGGGGAAAACATATGGGAACTATTTGTTGAGTTAATGATGCATTAGTATGAGAAACTGATTGATGGTCATGTCATAATGATTTGATATAGTAACTACAGTATTTAAACACCTAAAAGGCTTTGGGGTGCACCCGTAGCACAGCACAACACATTCACCCAGTAATTCATCTAAGGGAAGTTACTCTGGGCCATCGCTCTTATGAACAGGGTTATTTTTCAGTAGTGCAAAGACGTTATGTGGAAGACACATGAAGAGTGGGGATACCCGGAGGAAGATTGATAGTACAGAGTGGTCATCACATCAGTCCAGCTCTTAATTCTCCAATAATATCTTTGTCACCACCTGATTGCGGGAACAAGAACCCCATTTACTAACATTGGACCGCTAATACAAGACTTTCCCCGCAGGAACGTTCGTTCAGTTGTGTGTTAGATGGCATCGCATTGCTCCGAAGACCGTGCGAAGTCGGATGATGTTCGGAGGCCAGACGGCCCAAGCTGCCAAGGACCGTAACACTGGATCTGAACTGTTGTATAAATTAACTGTGCAGTGGAGGGTTTTAAACGCGCCCTCTAAAATAACAGTCCCACCAAAAAAACTGTAATGATCTCAAATGAAACATCGCTGTGTTTTCTATGGAAGTGCAATGTTCCCATTTAAAAAACGCAACGGGAAAATGAGAATAGTACAGCTATGAGGCATAATACACCAGGGCGATTTATGCCATTTCTGCAGTGTCCTATAATTATTGTATTTTTTAACAGTGGCCTCAAGAGAATAGAATCTTTATTTTCACTATGCACAAGTACATTAAAATTTTCATGGCATCTCTCCAATAGATGTAGTAGCATCAATAATGAATAAAAATAAAAAATAATAGCAGTATTCAATATGCATTGTGCAAGTTATGGAATAAAAATAGACACTCAGACAGAATTTACACTGTAAATAAGTTTGTTTGGTCTCTTTGCTTTCCAGATCCACCATGCCACCTGTTTGGTGGAAATGCCCACACCTGTTTCTACTCAGTAGACTGACTCAAGTGTTCAAACGCGCCCTTCAGTTTTTCGTTTGTCGGCTACATGGTCTTAGTGTAACATGGCTCGTGGTTGGCTATGTAGAACTGGTTTATCGGGAGTCATTTCCTAGTTATTGCTTAGTCTTGTATGTCTGCCTTTGGAAGGGACATTCACACTCGCATTGGCAATGAATCTCCAGTGTCTCCTATACCACTTTGCACTTTTGGATCCTGCTAGCTTCTTCTGCGTTACATCCACTGTATTTATTTCTCTGCAGAGATGTTGTGTTTAGACCATTGTTGGGTGTTGAAAGGGTAAGGTGTTGTGCTGTTGAGGTCCTCAAAGAGAATCACCGATTAAAGAACCAATCATTAAACCTGTTCCATTTAGTGACCGTGCCTTCGGTCTAAATAACTGTTGTTAAGTGGGCCAAGAGAACAATTTTGCCCCCTATTACATGAATAACAGAGTTCCACATCACTAGCCCATGTTTACTTTATTTAAAGGCTTGTGCACTTTGGAGATCCTCCATTGTTCTTCTGCTTTCTGTAAACACAGGCATATCTGAACCAATCATTGACTCCAATATTAGACGACCCAGAAAGACTGCAGTGGTTTTAGAGCAGACAGGTGCAGACTCAAAAAAACCAAGAGGAAAATGCACGGCTATATAAAACGTCCTCGGGCGGTGGAGCGCAGATTTACCTTACGCGCTTCTTTATTGAGCCGCTCTTCAGCTAATGAACAAAACAGCAAGGATGTGACGATGGTGCTAACATTGGTTTGTCGTTTACTGGACCCTGTGGATGATATTCATGCTTGGGTGATTTATTCGCCGAGAGAAGGCACATGACGCAAAGGAGTCTGCTGGGATCGAAAATTCTGTTAGACGTAGAGATAGTTGATTAGTGATGTTAAAAAAAATTATGACAGCAGACAATATTCGGTTTGTTGGTCACACACATGGAAATGAAATCATATCATCCATCCAGGACTTTACAGCCTGATCATTTGTCTAACATTTAAAAACATTTCATTGCTTTTCAGCAAGTGTTTTCCATCATCGTTCAAATTTAACACCGTTACTTTGTACCACCTCCTTGGACACATAAACAGTCAAGTCACCGTCCACAAATGATGACTGGCACCACACACAATTGTTAGGCTGATAGAAACAGTGTGGCCTTATAGCTTTTCAGCAAGGGCCATTAATCTGTGTCTTTTTTTTGCCCTAACCATGTTTAATTTGACAGTCCGCTGCTGTGCGTGGCCTTGAACACACTCGGCTCGCGCAGACTTTAATCAGCTCGGCTTCGCTCCTTGTGACCTCATCCTCCGGCTTTCTCTTCCTTGATTTCACTAGGCTCTGGTCTTCTCTTCTTTTCACGCTTTAAGTCTCATGATTATGTTTACGATTCGGAGGGTATTCCACTCGACCTGCTCTCAGAAGTCCAGAGCCCTGCTCCAGTCCGCAGTCCTCGAACCTTTGATTGTGCCTCGAAAAGCCAGTTTCATACTCAAAGATTAAACCTAGTCTTGGATTAAATTGACATGCCAATGGTGAATAATCACTGGAAATTCTTTTTCGTCTAGGTTTTCTTAAATTAAAAATGGGAAAGTAGCCCTAAATGTTTACTTTACTGGTCTGATTTGCAGATTAATTTCCATTGGGAGTGGAATTATGGTGAAGGTAGATATATAGAATTATTATATAAAATTTGTAAACAAAAAGATGCGCATTTCAGTTCCATTAAAGAAAAAAAACTATGCCATGTTTCCACAACGTGAAAGAGAATGCAGAATCATATAACAAGGCTAAGAATAACTTTGTTCCTATGACATGAATAGTACAAATATTTTGTGTGTCAGTACTAGTTTGACACAGTATTCCATGTCTAAACCAGTGGCAAGCTAATCCACGTGTTTGGCTAGCACCTAGAGAAAAAGGGATCTGTCTTGGCATGGTGTGTATTTAGATAAGACATGTGGAGTTGGTTATGGACTGCAGAGGACCTGAGAAAGGCGGCAGCTGAAGGCTCTTCTTTACACGAGGCACCGGCCCGCCATTTGTGATCGCGCTCCGCCAACACACCGTGGCCAATCAGATCTACAGCTGCAGCCTGAGGCACAAACTACCGGCCAAACACGATCAGCAGCCGTAATTGAAATAACACACACAAAACACGCACTGATTGAGTGCGCTGCTTTTATTCTCCGTAGCACTTTGAAAACGCTCTATCGAAGGTCATGACTGGATACGATTGGATACACCAGTGTGATTTATGAAACACTCAAATGTACCAATGTTGAAGGTGCTGATGGTCATGATGCAATACCACAAATAGCTATTCTGTAAATATGACCTACTGAGAGACTTCATAGTGAGGCCATGAATAGTAGCCATAGGTGTGCCAATTCTGCACCATGATCATCTTACTGTGTTGCAGAACATTGTGGATATATATATATATATATATATATATATATATATATATATACTCTGCTAATGGAAATATACCGCTTTTTCGATGATGTTCTCATAACCATATTTTCTCATACAAATCGACTTTCCCACATTTCGCACATTTCCTGCTTTTTAGAGCCATCCATTTTTAGACAGTGTAAAATTGGGTGTGTAGATTATTGTATTAGTAAAATGGAAAATATTGGATAATAAAATGCCACTTCAGGCGAAATAGAAATACAAGTTTTCGAATAAACCATGTTATGCAACAGTCTATATTGAGTCATTATGATATGCAAAAAGTTGCATTTTAAATACTAAATTAGGGAGCAAAACAAAAAAAGGTTAATTAATCAGGTGATTTAACTAGATTTAGTAATTGTCGCGTCTGGCTCCGCCCCCCGTGAGTCAGTGTTTTTCCCTGCCTGTTTCATTTGTACCTGCCTCCTGATTAACGTTCCCACCTCTGTCCTGTTTGAGTTCATACTTGTTCCGTGTATTTAATCCCCGTAGTGTGGCGGCGCGTCGCCCTTGGCGGTCTTTGCGTTAGGGTAGCCTACGTGTTACATGCTTTCTGTTGATTCCTAGTTTTTTCCCGTTACATCAGAATCCCAGTTATTATGTTTGTCTACTTGTTTCGCTCCTTGCCCCACGTCTACCCTGGTTATCCCGTGTTGTTTCTCTTGGTTCTTTCTGTTGATCCCGTTCATCCGTTCTCCGTCCGCGTTGTAGTCATTGTTATTTACAGTAACTGTGTTTGCCGATGTACGTTCGTGTTTCTGTTCCTAGTCGTCTCTTTGCTAGTCCGCCTTGTCTTTTCGTTAGCCCCATTGTTTTCTAGTTTTCCTAGTAGTCCTAGTTTCTTGTGTCCGGTTGTTTGTGTAAAGTAATGAACCTGTTCAAATCCCTGAACTTGCGTCTCACCTGCCTAGTGCAGAACGTTACAGTAATCCACATTTCTTAGAGGGGGGTTTTCTACCCCTCCCTGACCCGCGCGTGGGTGCATACAAGACATGTAAGCAGTCGGAGCAAATTCAAGGAAGGAAAAAAAATTTGATGGCATCCTCTTTCCAAAACATAGCAGAGTCTCCGAAAACATATGAGAATAAACCTGTGCCTTTTATGTGGAAAGTTTCTGGAATGTTGTACAACCTTTTGAACGTGAACCGACCAACTACACTCCCACTACACAACCCCCCCCCAACACATACCCTTAGGTGCAACACGCTGCTTGTAGCCAATATCAGTGACTACGGTGGTGAAGCTAAGGGAAGGCAGTTAACAACCTGTGCAGCCGAGTTATCGCCTCTTCTGCAGCGGAATGTGCTGGTCATAAGGGGACACTCGGCGTGATGGCACGAGCTTATTTTCCATCATAAGAGTACGTTTGAGATGTCAACCTGTAGCTTACCATACGGTTTTGTTTGTTTGGAATATCATAAGCTATATCTTTAATATGTTATTTATACGTGTTTTAGGTCGGTTATTTGCTGCGTAGCTATTAAGGGTGTTTAAATAATTATTCAACCAAATTGAAAACCTATTACACCTCTATTGCTAATTGGGAAAGAAAAAAAACTGATCATTATGAATCCGACATGAGAAATCAATTAAGAAATGAAACCACAAAGGCCTGACTCCCTTGAGTGCCAGACTAAATATCTTAACAGACCAAATATCCTGGGGAATATGACGATGTAGGTTTCTGGGATTCTGAAACGCTTTCCGACGCATTTTGAGTATACCAAGCTTAGGTACCTGTTCAGTTTTAACCTGCTAGGAGACATGAGCTCTGTGTAGCGCTCTAACTCTCGCCATACACCGTCAGACTAAATCACACGTGCGTGCCTAATGAGTCGTTGGCGCGGAGCCGTTTTCACTCTTTCACCGGCGCTAAAATTGTTTCCATAAAATAACTCAACAAAACTACATCCACGAGCTGGGAGCACTCCCTTAAGCTGTCGACGTTTGGACAACATCCAGCGTCCTAAACAGCTGATAGGTGCTCCGAAGCTGTCTCGTAAAATACTCTCACCTGAACCGACGAAACCAGGCACGAATGTTTTTTTTTAATGCTCGTGCTCGGGATACACCTCTCTTTGGGGGGGAACGCGAACTTGGTGTCATATTCAGGTTCCGGGGCACCATACCATCCCGTGCTTGGTTGATATGCAAGAGAGTCTGTCTGGAGTCTCGCAGTTGCTGAGGGGCGGCGAGGATGTGCGAGAGGGATGGGTGTCGTGCAAGTGAGAGCTCCACGCCACTGCAATAAGCATTAGGATTTCCGAGATAGATGGAACACGGTTGGAAGTAAGCTCTGCTCGGTATGAAGTAGTGAAATTGTGAGAATACTTCCTTGGATATTATTTAAACTCCAATTGCTTTATCGTGGTAGTTCCTTAAGTTATATATTTAGCTGCATTTAGCTTTTGCTGCATTTTGTGACGGCTGTTTGAATTGTAAACTATGGTGATTGACGATTAGTTGTTGGGGAAATCGCTCCCTATATTTCACCTGCCTGTTATTATATAGGCAAGTTGCTGCTTCTTTAGTTTCTTATTTTTAAATAATATTAACTTTGTCTCCCACAGGGGCATTATAAGAATCGAAATTTGGATACGTTGTGGAGACACAAAAATATTTTGGAAAAAAAAAACTTGACAACTAGAAAACAAATTATAAAGATGAGCGCAGTTGTCTTCAGTAAATTTGATGAGCACCTCAATTTTGAGGAGACTGGAAAAGATATTGAAAGGAACAGTCTGAATTATCTAGAAGTAATTGATGGACAACATCCAGATTTGCTTTCAAGTCACAAGGGGACGGATGACAGTGGTGCTCTCAAACACAGGAGGAGTGGGTATGTATAGAGAATAGTTATGTGTTTTGAATCAAATCGATGACTGCGGCCATATTCAGATTGACATAATTTGAAACTGCATATCCAGGACTTTCGTTATGTTGTAAACAGCAGTGCTTACATTTTAATTGGAATCGTTTGCTGGTGTAGACTGACTAGCAACAATAAGGCGATAAAATTCGTGTAAATGTGTTTTTATTGTGCAACACGAAGGTTTTACACGAGGTGTAAATATGTGCACTGCGATTTGTAACTAGTCTATCTAAGCCCTCATTTGTAAGTGCTACTGTTATGAACACAAACAGACATGCGCCATATGCTGTAGTTGTAACCGAATTATAGAAGAATGTAGTGGCAGGGGACTCTTGCTCTATAGCGACATCTGCTGGTTAAGTAAACTTTGTTTTACACGGTAGATGGTCGTCTTAATTCATATTACAATCCATTAGATTACAGGAGGTGTGGTGGGGGTTAATGAGCAGAATGGTACATTTATTTCTGAATGAGATCTAGTTGTATTTTGTGTTTCTGATATTTTGAATTAGAACTGTGTCATGTTTGTGTCAAAGTTTTTAATATTTTGTCTCTCATAATGTTTCTCATACTTGTCCTTCCCATTACTGTGTTTATATTCTCATTCTTACTTTCTCAATTGTTTAATAATGCTTCAAAGTTTTGTGAAGACGTTTGAATTTGGACATGTGCAGTCTGATTGGTTCATCAATCCAAAACTATTACATTTATGATTTAGTGCTGCTTCAGATAGTGTACTCTAACCAAATGCAGTGACTTTTTCAGTTATAATGGATACCTAAGATGATGTATTTGTTTATTTCTTAGATGTGCTATATCCATTAAGGTTGCAAGTGAAAAAAAAAGAAAAGAAAAATGTATAATTTTACAATTTCTAAAAACATCCCTAACTTTGCAACACAGATGTAAATGCACAGATGACCAACACAACAGTGCTCTAAAAACCTGTGCCATGTTACTTGATGTGTGTGTGTGTGTGTGGGTGGCCAGCGGAGGGAAGGTGCGGCATAAGCGTCAGGCACTGCAGGACATGGCCCGGCCTCTGAAGCAGTGGCTATACAAGCACAGGGACAACCCATACCCCAGCAAGACCGAAAAGATTCTGCTGGCACTAGGCTCACACATGACCCTGGTTCAGGTGAGGTCAGGGGAGCATGTGCACGAACGGACACACACATGCACACACACACACACACACAGACATGCATGTGTGCACACACAGGGAGATCCACCATTCAGGTCTTTTCTAATGAAGGAGCACAGAAACATATCAGCACGTTTTAGGTTGGAATAAGCCGTTTGGTTAACTTGCAGTTGCGTTGAATATCTGGTGCCTATATCGTTTGCCACTCTGCGGAGGCCGTTTATGTCCGGATTTTACTGTTGGGCCGCTGCTTGCGGCACCGAGGCGGGACGTTTTGCACCGGACGCCCAGGGCGGGAAGCTGACGGTGTGGCGTGGGTTTCGCAGGTGTCGAACTGGTTTGCTAACGCACGCCGCAGGCTGAAGAACACGGTGCGGCAGCCTGACCTGAGCTGGGCCCTCCGGATCAAGCTTTACAACAAGTACGTCCAGGGCAACGCCGAGAGACTGAGCATCAGCAGCGATGACTCCGCTTCAGAGGGTAAGAGGGGGCGAGGGGGGGGGGCGAGGGAGGGAGGGAGGGTGTTGGGGATTAGGATCCAGTTCCTTGAGGGTCATATAGGTCCTCTCATATGCCTGGATTATCAGTTGCCTTAAAAAGTCTTCAAGATCGCAATGGTCCTACTGGGCTGATGGTGGCTACTTGTGTAAGGCTTTCAGGGAGGTGTACTTCAAGATCTTCCATCCTGATCTCAACCAACACGTATTTATGCCAAACTGAGTAATAAACGTGACTTTCGTATCATCACGATGCTCTGGGCCATGCACGCCTTGCTGAAAAGCGCTCCTCTTCTCCGTGGCACAGATGGCGAGGGCCCTCTCGCGCGGCAGCCCGGCAGCTCCGTGTCCGCGCGAGCAGCACAGAGAGGAACGGGCCAGGCCGGGCGGGGGCCTGGGCGTGGCGCTGGGGGCGGACGGGGCGCCCTGCGGCGACGCCGCCGCTCCTCCCAAGTACAAAAGCAGCCTGCTGCACCGTTACCTCAACGACTCCCTGCACCACGTCATGGCCTCCGGCGAGCCGCTGGACTCCCGCAGGAGGAACCACTCGGGATCCTTCAGCTCCAACGAGTACGAGGACGAGCTCGTGTCGCCATCGCCGTCTGAGGTGGAGGGCAACTTCACCTACCGCACAGGTAACGTGCGCACATGGGCAGGGGGATTTTGGCATCTAGCCTGTGACCTTTGCCCCCTTATGACCGCTCTCTGTATTCTCCAATCTTTCTCCGTTTGTTTTGGAGTGAAGGGCAGTTTGTTGTTTCTCTTGCAATTGATTTCCCTTCAGTATATTCAAAGTTTTGGAGCCAACAGGTGCTTGCATCAAATGTAAAGAAGTTTTTTTGCCAAGCAAGCCACTTTATTATTTCCTTAGATGTACTGTGTGAAAGAGAACGCCGAAGCAGTTTGAGTCTGTGCTATCTGTAATTCCTTCAGTTATTGCTCATGGCTAGAAAATGCTGAACATCAGAACATTGCTTACACATTTTACAGACGGGAAGAATTAACCGAAGTCAAACAATTAATACCTCCGGTATGACACGTTCGTTCAGAATGCGTTTCGAGACGGTTGACTCTGGAGGGTGGAAAATTCTACCATACCGCAAGCTGAACACCTGCTAAAGCTTCAGAACAGGGAACCTTTTCTGTCGACCCAAAGGCTCTGAGTTTGATTCATTGTTCGCACAGTTTCCACCGCAGCCTTCTCGAGCGCTCAGATCCTCTGTTGGTTTTGTCTCCTGGCCATCAAGCACTGTCTTAGTTTCAGAGAACGATCTTCGTTCCGTTCCTTGGAAGTGCCTGGAAGTAGAATTCTAAGCAAGAAGTTATTTCTACTGCTCGCTTCTGAGCCAAACAAGGTAGCCAACCACAAAGTGTTGACACTTTACATTTCCCTAATGGGTTATAATAGAGGCATTCATTGCAATGATGCTTGTCCCTTGATTTTATCATACTTCACAATGCATAAATTAAGGTTTACGTTTGAGGTGAGTAACTCTGCATAGTCATTAGAATTCTTCTCTAGGGCTAGGCCGGACAGACTCCATCAGCCATTAGGAAATAAATTAGCAGTTTGTGAGCCTGGCGTTTCAAGTGGTAAAGCATTCGAAGCAGATGCATGGAAGGTTTACAATACGTAGAACGTCGAGCATTTAGGAGAGACGCGTCTCATTCGGTTTACGAAATGGAGACGTTCTGAAGTAGAACTTCAAGCCGGTATCTTTGAAGCTGGTGTTATTTTCCTACTTTTCCTACACACGATATCTCCTTATTCTCTTCCTGTAGGATTCCCTTGTCAGAAACTGGCCGAACAGCAGCACATCGGTCCGGGCGTTTACGAATGGAGAGCCAAGTATAAGAACGCGCTCTCCGCTTTGCGTTGGTCACATCGTTAACCTCTCTTATTACATCCCTTGATTCCTGAGCGCAGAACGGCTCTCGAGAATCATATCGACGCATTGCCGCTAAGACGTTTGATTGGTGTGTCTGCTTTCGCTCTGCTTTTTAACTATCCAGCTGCATTGCTGAGTTATATAGCAACAGACACATCCCGGTACTTTTCCCATATATCATGACGACGTTATTGCCAGGACTGCTGTCGGTCAAATCGACAGATCCTCCGGTGTAGCCTGCGTCCCACGTAGAAGTGAGATGTGAGCAATAGCACTTAATGAACGCTGGTGCTCGTCAGGCAGCAGTAAATCCTATTTAACCTGCCAGTTGTGTGCTGCCCCGGCAAACACGGAGGGCTGGTGGTGGTGGTGGTGTTCTTGCTCGGGTTGCTCCGAACCTGCCGCGGTTTCATCACACAGGAATGCGAACGAAAACATTCTAGTCAAACCAGAGTGGAAATATGGCACGTAAGAGTCATTAAACCAAAAAAAAAAAAAAAAAAAGAGCCCCTGCTTCTGTTTCCGCCAAGAAGTTTCACAAAGTGTGGTGGTGTACAGAAGGCCCTGTCCTTACCCTGGGGTAGGACCCCACCTGTACTGCTGTCTTTTGACATTTTAGTGTCTGTGGATGCACAGGGTTGTGGAAGCTCAGCTTCAGGCATGGGCCTGTTTGTTTAGATTTCAAAAGGCTTTTGTAGGTCTCTTGTATATTTAACACGAGCTCCTAACCTCACGATTGGCAAGCGCCTGTTTTGTAGCATTTAGTTTCAGTTTTTTTTTAAACTAGCCCCAGACAATCAAATGTTCCTGAAGACCATTATCAGCTGATGGAGGAGGCTACAGTAGGAATGGATGTAACGGGTGGTGGAGCGACTGCTTCGCCCCGTGACCCAAACGTTGTTTGAACACCACAGTCCTGGCGCTCATGCTCATGCATTAGGCCACTATTTCCCCACAGCCGCCCTGCACACGTGGTTTGCCGCACGCGTGGGGCCCCCGTCGCTTCTGGCTCTCTCCGATGGAAAACCGCTTTCCCGACAGATATGTCTCGGAAAGAGCCGGGGTCGATATTCTCACACCCTTGCCGCTGCCGTTATTCCAGCCTGGGGTCGTAAGCCGCGTTTGAAGCCGGGCGCAGACGTTGACAGCGGTGAGAACTGTGACGGGAAGCTGAGGGTTGGTGGGACACAGACTTCTAGCAAGTGCAGCTTAAAGAGGTCAGAGGTCAATCAGGAGTCGATCATCAGAGACAACAACAGGAGAAAACACGGTGTATGTTCCCTTTAAGGCGGGGGGTGGTGTGGCAATGTGGCACAGTTTGGTTGCTGGGTATGCATGTTTGAATAAGTCAGTGCTTCGTGTTTGAGATGGAATTCAGTAAGTCAGCAAAGTCAGACTAAATGCTCTGGGTTTTTAAGCATTTGGAGACTAGTCACAATTACACAACCACGAATTAAGAATCGACGGGAGGTTAGACAACTGAATTCTGTATTAAAATCGTATTAATAAGTAGATTTGCTTTGCCTGCAGAAGTCCAATCAACCCAGAGTGCCAGAAGAGAAATATTCAGTAGCACATGAGAACTAAGACCGAATGATTTATTAATGCCTTATAGTAGCTTTTGGCCTAGGTGCTGTTTTAAGAAATCTGAACTGTGGATGTTTTAGGCAACGACTATTGTAAATTGCATTTGGCCTGTGAGAGGCGTCAAGCCAGCTCTTTCTTTCACAGCTCCCCTGAGACAGATTCCTGCTCACTGATCTGAAAGCGTCCACCAACGTAATGATGCTGTTCCACCATTATAGGTCGAACATAAGCATATCCACCTTACACAAGCTCACACGTGCGCGCCCTCCTTCAAAAAGGCCGATGTGACGAGACGCGTCTCTGGCATAGAATATTTAAGAAACACGCTTGCTCACTGATCTATTTTATGTGATGTCCTGAAATGACTTCACACCCAGTCACAAAGTTTAATATGCAAACTCGCCCGACTCAAGTGATTAACAGTTAGGCCAACTAATTTTAAGATTCGATGGCAGTCTTTATGGCTTGGGAAAGATGAAGGCATTTCAGAATTCATGTACGCTGTACTTCTCGTTAACCCGAGGGACGCACGTTTGTTGTACAAGTTTTTTATAGCACAGCAACAGCGCTTATTTGGGAGTCTAGTAGAACAGAGTCGGAGAGAAAAAAAAACCCGCTGTAATAACTTAAATGATGCGAATGAGCTGTGGAGCGCTGGGACAGAGTGCCTGTGTTCCTGACGCAGCGCAGATATGGTTTTTCCATCTACCACCGCGCTGCAGAGACATAATTGCATTTATCTTGGCCGGTGCTCGAGCGCGGTCAAACGGCCTACGGCACTTCGTTTAAACCTCTCTCGGCGGATACGTTCGCTCGCTAGCACGCACATGCACCAAAGCATTTAGTTGCACACGCGAGCTACGTATGCCGTTTGGATGGGACGCTTGGTTAGCGGGGCGAACGACAACCCAGCCACTCTAGTTGATCTTGGTCGACCGATGTTTAGTTTGTAACAAAAATACCAAAGAACTAAATCCGTTCTTTATTTTTTTCTTTTTCAGAATCCTTGGACTGTTGCTCACATCCGTATAGGTAATACGTCTCCGTATTTTAAACGTGTGTAATCAAATTCCGGGTTCTGATGACTAAATCTCTTTCCGGTATTTCAGTAGCAAAGCTCGTAAAGCAGAGGGTCGGACAAACGATGCCACGTACTGGAAGGAGATCCATGCCGCTATGGCGTTGACTAACCTCGCCCAGAGCAAGCAGAGCATCGCTACGGGAACCACCAGCTGCATCATCCAAAAATCCTCCCATATAGCAGAAATAAAGACTGTCAAAGTGCCGATGGCGCCCCGTCATTAGTAGCTCAATACCTAAGACAGCTAAATACCTAAGATGGCAGTCTAAACGACGGACTGTCGCCAAGACTTTGGAGTCTTTGGAGACTCGTTTGTGGGCATCCAGTTAGTTATGACTTTTTTTTAAAGAAGAAAGAAAGCAAGGAAAAAGTATTTTGTAAAAGTAGTCATTTTCATTCATTGTATTTTTACCAGTGTGCCTTTTGTATTAAATGAGTAATTACATAACTGTCCTGTGAAGACGGGGAAGTTTGGGTTCGGCTTTGTATGGACTAGTAATGGCGCTGAACTTCAAAGCACAACATTTCAGCAAGAAGAAAATGAACTTCATCTTGACGGAATGACCACTTTTTTTTTCAAAATTTGGATTCTGACATTTGCAGTATTTCTTTCTGTCAATGACCATCGACTCCATGGTTGAAATGTAATATATTCACGTTGTACTACTTTTCTAAGTTAAGTTTAATGTTGAGGCAGGATTATTGTCCCACGACGTCAATGCAATATAAAAAAATATCGCTGTTTCGTTGTTTTGTTATACATGTATGGTCATAGCAATTTTATTTTGAATGAAAATTCGGCATTGAATTCTCATGTATGTAAATGAAAAGCCTTACATTACCAATTGAAAACAGTGGCCAGTGCTCCACACACTTATGAACCCCACCGGAGGGCGTTTGTCCTGATACTCCAGCCGACCCATCTGGCAGTAATCTGTTCTATGGAGATCTCTGGCTGCAACTCTGACTATAGTCACTTGCAATAGAATTGAGCCCTGACAGGGTATTCTCCTGTCCTCACGACACGGCTTTGCCATACCCGCTCCCGCCCCTCCCCAAGTCTAATTCTGTGTGTCTTTGTAAAAATGTTATTGGTGTCTATAGTGGTCAAACAGACCACTGAACTGGAGCCATCCCAGTATACACATACCACATCAGCATGGAAAAGACTAATTATTTCCACACAGAATTCACCTCTGTGTACAGTAGGGTGGAAACTAAAGCAGGATCCATAATTTAGCGGGGGGAAAGGATTCCGTAAAGGCGCTTCCAATCTGATAAAATATAATCCCCGTCATAAAACAATTAGTGCCTTTCCTAAGCAAAACCGATGTTAACATTTTAGTCCCTAATAAATATGTGCATTTCAGTTATGCACTTAATGTTAGATATTGTGTGGTTTTCACTCAGAGATGGATCTGTGATATTTCTCAATATTACAAATGTTTGTTATTTTTAAAATAGTTTATTTATTTTTAATATTGCTGTGAAGCTTTTATCCCAGTCAGCAATAATACCTGGCAAGTGTTTGACAGCAGGCAGGATGATATCCTAATTACAGTTTAGTCTACTGTTCGCCATGCTAAAACAGGACATTTTTCCTCCAAATAATAGCTACCCATTCCACCTGAGATGTGTCACCCATTTTGAACTATTGCACTCTGGGTTTTCAGTATTATTCCCACCCACTGACCATTCCAAGCACAAAATATTTGCAAATTGGGAGAACTTGACTAATCTGTTCCAGCAGGTGTGTCTACACTCATCCTGGGAAGAGGGCGAAAAACAACAGCTCCATATAAAACGTCCCTGGAAGCCATAATATCAGGACACTCCGATAACCTTCAACTATTTCCTTTTAAACTGACAACTGTCTCACCAACAGCTCTCACCGTTGCCAAAACATTCCTCGGAGAGTTAACATCAAACATTTCAAAGAACAGCTTTGGCTTTGACTGTATTTAACGACAGGCGATTTTGGTGTTTTCATTCATGACACGTACAGCAAGGCGAAGCCGGAATCGGTCCTCTGATGCGACGGGTGTGTGAAGCCCCCCTGTGAGTGCAATAGCAGAGAATTCACTGGCACATAAACGGCCCCATCATCTCAGTGTTTATTGCCCCAAGATGACCGTGTTTGGAGTCTGTTCTGTGCTTACTGCAAGAGCACGCTCCTCTCACTGCAATCATCTCTGAATGAACTGCTTCAATTGGAGTCAGACCAGTCACCTGGAATGAATTTTCTCTCTCTAAAACAATATTTATGTTATTTGTATATATACACACACGCGTACAATATACTTTACGTCATATGCATTGCATATATGGTGTATACAATGATCTACATAATTTTATTTTGGCAACAGTGTAAAACAAATGGGGAAAAAAACATTAAAAGGTTATCAATTACATTTTATTGCAAAAGAAATCAGTACGGCTGCTCTCAAAGATACATGTTCAATCCTATTTCATTACAGAACGGAATACGGACCACAACATTTGGTTCTGAGATCAAGTATGTCAGAGAATCCAGAATCTGTATCAGCCAAGCAAACTGGTTCCCAGATAACTGCTTCCCACTACTTACTAAAAGAGGATATATATAGGAGGCTTACATTTTAGTTACTGTAAGATCCTCATGGTCTGTGTGCAGACTTTAAAACAGGGTTGTTAACTGACACGTGTAGCTGAATCTCATCTCTTTGCTTCTCCAGCAACAGCATCTAACATTCGCAATCTTACAGTCCATAACTGATTTGAACAGTTCAAATTAGGGTCAAGAGTGTGTGGTGACAACCCCATCCAATGCTCCCCAGTACACAGAAAAGCTGGACCATCATGTCTAAAACTAAACGCCGCTACGCCTCTGATAGACGGCATGACCGCTCTAGATGATCTGACGCTGATGACAGGACGTGGCCAGCTTTAATCATCAGCAACAACACAAGTCAACTGTAGAAGGCAAAGCTCCTTTAAACTTGACTTCTCTAGCCATCCGTATGCGCCTTTAGGACTGCGATACGTCGTTTCATTGATTTTTGGACGCCGATCAGATTACAGCTGAGTAATAACTCGGAGGAAGAGCTAGAAGCTCTGAAGCTACACCGGTTTTAATACCAAAGACTGACTCACTCCATCAGACCCACAGACCCAGAATAGTGTTGAGCAAGCCAACTGTTAACGATAAATCGATTAATATGACACGGCAGAAACGGTGGCGGTCGCGTTTAACAAGTAGCAGCGCTACACAAGCAAGTCCACGTTAAGGAGACGGCATGATTAGGCCATCGGACAAGGACGGCGAAATTAACGTAGACGTCGAAGCCAAACATGCCATTCACAGCCGGGCAAACCTTATATTGATTTGTGCTGAAGAGGACTTATGTTTTCAAGCTTGAGGCGTTTGAATAAGCAGGACAGTGTTTAAGCCAGAGTGGATAACTTATGTTCTACACACATGCTAAAATTCTGTAGAACCATGTCCATGGATTATCATTGTGCATCTTTCTAGCAAGCCAGTTAAACAAAAAGGCCTAATGCATTTTAAGCATGTTCTATAGTCATAGGACTGCATAACTGTCGGTTGATAAAAGGAGAACCGTATAGGTATTTCTCCACATCAACCTTTCTGAGGGGAATATTTCTCATCTCATAAAAAACAAAGAAGCAAAACAGGACTGTGATTACTGCCAGGCTCAACGTAACCAACAGTGGGCAAAGTAACGTTAAAAATGAAGAGGATGTATTACACAGCATGGAGTCTAAGAGGGCAGGACACCACGACTAAAGCTCCAGGTGGTCTATTCCCCATAGGACACTTTATGGCTCTGGAGTGAGTTCAACAGACCGATGAATATAAATACCCCAAATCTACTGCCACATCTTCCTTTCCTTCTATTGGCCCTTACTCATCATGTCAAAATCATCAAAGCAGCTCTCTGGAAGAGAAGGAAGCAAGTCGACTCGGTCCTCCTGCAGGGTGCGTATGTGATGTAGTGACTGATATTTACGAACCTTAGCCAGCACAGTGATAACACTTCACGTTGTACACTGGCAACCTAGTTCTACGGTAAATGAGGCGAGTGTCATATAGGAGAAGGACCCGAAGTGTGAGAACAAACACCGACTAATAGAAGCTGTGCGAATGTCAGAAGTCCTTTCCCCACCCGAGTGGTTGGGGGTGGGTGTAGTGGTGGGGGAACCTCCCCAATCGGAGGGAGCTCTTGCCCGGAAATCTGGAAAACTGCAGCAATTCATCTCCCGGGTTAGTCTTCGTGGGTGGGGCAGGGGGCGGGCGGTCAGAGGAGGGAGCAGTAACCCCCGCAGGCTCCGTGTGCCGGCTGCTGGGGGTCGTCGGCGAGCTGCACGCCACGGCCGTGGGCGCTGCTCTCCCATAGGCCCGGCGTCTGCAGGATCTTCTCCACCAGCTCCTCGAAGGCGCACTGCACGCCATCACGGGTCTTCGCGCTGGCCTCTGCAAACAAGGGGACGCCAACGCGGTCAGACAGGACCCGTCCCGTAGCCGTCGGGATTCGTTATGCGAGACGTACCAACGCACCACGAGGGATTAATAAGTGGCTTCTGCGCCTTGCCTAAGAAGCACATCACGGTACGGAAGCGCATTGGGTAACAATTGCAATCACAAGACAGTTAAATTGATGTAGTGTGAATAGTGTAATTGACCCTCTATTCCAAGGGTCTATTATGTGCTGTATGGAGTTTAATATGAAGCAGTAAAACATTTTGTAGATTAAACTGAACCAGACAATGTGCTGATCATTACCCCCTAATAGAAGCCATGTGTCCCTGCAGGACAGCAGAAGTTTTCTCATGTTTTGACCAAGTTCCAACATTATTTTTTAGGTGGTTTTCTATATTTATATTGTTCAATCATTAATGTTTCTGCTGTCTGAGTTTAAGATATTTGACAACTGATTGTTTACAACTGCATCTAGTTAAAGCGTCGTTTATTTAAAATGTTAAAAAAAACATTTAACATTTATCTAAACCGCTTAACAACACACTTAATATTAACACAATAGCATTTGCTGTTAAACTCTCAGGTCGATCAGGCCCTAGTTGGAATGCATTCAGCGCAGATGAATCATCGGCACAAGAGCAATGAGGACGTGGAGATACAGTGCTGATGACATCAGAGTAGAAGGTAAAGCACACTGTCCTGTTGGCAACGACAACCAAGCAGGGGTCGGCTTACCAGTCACCTTCAGCTACTTACGCAGCATGTCTGACCAATCGGACTAATCTTAATTCTTGAAATTTCCTCTTGACAAATTTTCAGTTTTTAATTCACGAAGGCCCTTATATTTCCTAGACCTATATTTTCCGCTGCCAGTCACAAGGAAAAGAACATTGTGATCACATAAACAGACACATGTTGGAAAATACAGATGCAACTGCGTTCTGCCAACAGGAAAAAAAAAACAAAAACACGTTGTACTGATCCACAGCCTCTTGTGACCAAAATCGGCCAAAGATCTTCAATATGAAAAACAATTCCTTTTCTAAACTAATTTGTGAATATGACAAATATCCGCAGGAGCGATTATCCCCTGAGCTGAACCGCCAAACTCATGAGCACCGGTTCTGTCAGCGAAGAACTCACCGATGAACAGCATGGAATGTTTCCGTGCAAACTTTAGGCCTTCGTTCCTGTCTACCTCATGGTTGTCCTAAGAACAAACAAACAAACAAACAAACAAACAAACAAGGCCTTGAAACATTCTGATTCAAGAACTCACAGAAATACCATACTTTTATGATTGCACTGAATCATTGTTTTCTTCTTTTAAATGTTGTGTTTTCTCAAATAGGAAGTCATTCATGACAAAGGCAAAGATCCACTGCTTATAAACACACCTCGTCTTGTTTACAAACACACCTTGTCTATTTTGTTCCCGACCAGCATTTTGACGAGGTCGTTGCGCGTGCAGTACGTCTCCAACTCATTGAGCCAGTTCCCGAGCCTTGTGAACGAGTCCCGCTTCGTGACGTCGTACACTAAGCAAGACGAGACAGTCGGGTTAAGGCAGCACAGGACCACGAGCGTTCAACACACAGACGTCCTGACCAAGCACCGCGGCAACCCGAGACAATCGCAACGCGGGTGTTATGTGATCGGATCTTCCCCTCGTGTTTATTTAGGCCCAACAGAATGAGCCTCGCTGTCAGATTACGGCAGCTGGCCACAGTAACAAACTCCTCCCACTAAAAAGAAATAAGCACGGTTTGCGCTGAAGGTCGGCACGGGCGTCCACTCACCCAAGATCACACCCTGCGCCCCTCTGTAGTAGCTGGGCGTCAGAGTCCGGAACCTTTCCTGCCCGGCTGTGTCCTGGGGGAAAAAAAAAATTTATGACGTCATCTAAATCTAAAGGTGAGGCTGGTCCAAGAAATTATATGTGCTTGTGTTAAAGCAAGAACCGCTGGAGACACATCGCTGTTTCCCAAGCTATTTATGTGCTCCACCGGACATGTTAGAGTAGGGTAAACAAAAGACAACCTCAGTGCTGTGGCCCTACAGGGTCTGACTATGACTCTCCCCATTTTCAATTTAAAAACATTTAAAACCTGGAAAACAGTGACACCTTGTGGAGAAAGTCGTTAGTTGCCTTTTGGGGATAAGCTTCGTGGTTCAAAGGAGATAATGTGTCAAATTAGGAGAATCCTGTTAATTTTACACTATGGCTATTAAAGACTTCTACAGCTACCACGGCCAACTAAACATGGAAGTGAAAGACCATCTACTCACCCATATGGCCAGCTTTGCACGGTTGCCGTCTACTGCTATGGTTTTCACTTTAAAGTCCACACCTACAAATGAAGGGACTCTGCTCTCAGTCCGCCCACCTCACTGGGACCTCTGTGCAGTGCTGGAGCTCACGCTTCCCGTGAAAGGAAAACTGTCGCTCTCCTTCTAAGTTTGGTGCTATTACCCTGAACATGCGTGACTATCCCAAATAAGTACAATACTGGGCTTTGCCAACATTCTGATTTCAAGTTTCAAAGTTTCATGTAATTACTAGACATTAACGAAACTGAAGTATTAACTATTGTCAAAGTTCATTTGTAAGCTCAACAACGTGTCTGTATATGACTAAACATATGACATGTTAACATATGACTAAAGTCTATGCTGATGTGATGCTTCAGATATGCAGGCATATCTTTATAACTACCAAAGCCCATTCAATAAGATTCTAACTTACCAATGGTTGCAGCTAGTTCTGGATCAAATGTGTCATCTGTGAACCTCAGGAGCAAACTAAGGGAAGAGTTTTGTACAGCTGAGTACAACAGCACTAAAATGCCTTTGGGAAACTTTTAAAACACTGTAGATCTGCCAATCCCCACCTGGGGCCCTTGCAAGGTTTCCCTGCTACACGATACAACTACAACATATTTAGAACAGTCAAAAATTTTGTTTTTTTAGAGTTGGAAACCCCTGTGGACCCCGGGTGGACTCTGAATTTGTTTTTGTTTCTAGTTTGCAGTTTAGTTCCATTGCTAATCTACGCCTGCTCATCAAAGCACTCAGTAACATCCTAAAATTAGAACCGGCTTTGTTTGAATTCAACTTGACAGGGCAATAGAAGATCAAGACTGAAGTATTGTTTATCAAAAGATAACGGGTGTGATAGGCATAACTGATAAATTGCTAGCTTTTTTGGTGCTTCTGATATTATGAACTTAAAAAATAATGCCTTGTGACATAACTGCTATCGTGTAAGTCCTGGATGCCTGACAAAGATACAGCCACATAATTTTACTATCTTAACACATTTTAGCAATTCAAAGTATCAAGCAAGTCATGTTATGTTTTTTAAACGAATTTCTAGCTAGCTACTGAACATTAACAGGCAAGATCGGAGTTACATTCGGTTGTATTTAGCAACAACGTGTGTGAACAAACAGCTATTTCCCCAAAGTCATCTAGCAAGCTAGTCTGCTATTCTAGCTAACGCAGGATTAGCAAGCTGGCAAACAAGTTGATATGGTTGAACGCTCACTCAGGAAAACTCGAACGTAATCAAGTAGAAAGCCCGGGCATGTTACATTAGACAGCGAGCAAACTTTAAACCTCCAGTGTTAAATGACAATTGAATGAGCTAAACTTGGCATCCCTCCATCACCTAGCTGGTAAACCGATAGGAACCTTGTTAGCTATCTAGCTAGCTGGCAAGAGCCACTGTGCGCTGTTAGCCTGGCTACCTAACACTGACTATCACAAGCTAACCTTGTTTATCATATGAATTCCGCGAGTTATGTGATTAAGATATTCTAAAACAACACCATGAAATCAAACACTAGATTGAATACGAATTACCTGGACTTTCCGACACCACTCTCTCCGATAATTAATATTTTTAAAGTTGTCAAGACGTCGTCGTCCATCTCGCCCCTGTTTACAGTTACAGGCTGACGTGACACTGAAGGCCGGACTGTAGTGCTGCGCGAGCTGAGATCTGTGACGAGGAATGTGACGCAACGAGGTGTCGTCAGAGTGCAGATTAAAAACAGTTCAGATGTATTAGAAAACATCGCTAATTTAGGGTTGGGGTTGGGGTTGGGGTTGGGGTTGAGGTTGGGGTTGGGGTTGAGGTTGGGGTCTAACCCTAGATGGTTCCCAAAACACCACGTCCAGCTGTCAACAGGAGAAATGTCAGCATTAGTTTTGCAGAATGTGTTGTCTGTTTTCCTCTGGTGACGGACTTCATTAGAATCGCATAGAGTTATTAAATCTCAGAGTGAACTATTGACGGTAGTAATAATAAAAATAAATAAGAATATATGTTTAAAATGGAATATATTTATTGGGAAGGTGTACGGAGACATAGTGATACCTGGTAAACAGATTATTGTGAAAGGTCATTTGTGCATAATTCACAAATGATACATAGTGTTAATAAGGGAGGAGGTGTTAGTTTATAGGCTAAAATACTTTACATATATTTTGTCACAACACGCCCCCCCTCCTCGTCCCTCAGGTGGGCAAGGCCTATCATCAGACCATCACCTGAGGGTCGTTTGTCCGTCTATATATGTCTTGTCTTTGTATCAGTTGGCCGCAGGATATTGTATCATGCCACGGGTCTTTAGTTGGTGCACGGTATTCTTAAATCCTCGTTTTTTCCCTGAGACGTGGCGTGATCGCTTCCTTTTTCGTTCGCACTCCCTGCCCGTCACATTTATATTAAAGATGTGGCAACTTATTGTATTTGCTGCTGTTTTTTCACATTGTCATTAGCCATCTAAACATATAACAGTTTGAAAATCCCTTTGTCTTTTCTCAAAGTCTGTGTTAAATCATTTGCACCGGGCTTATATTGAGAAGAAACATGTTCTTTTGTAGAGAGATACATCATACAGCCTCTTTTTCCTTTGTGTCTTGTGTTGTCCCAGAGGTTGGTTATCAATGCCCTGGATCAATCACTGTTTGTTCTGCTGTTCAAGTAGATAATTGCCTCAAAGTACGGTCTACAGGAGATGCCTGACCGCCAAATTAGAAAATTACAGCTTTTAAGAGAAGCCTGTTGCTTTGGATGAGTGTAGGTTACTGTTGAAACAATTCTTAATTGTTAAACAGGAGTTTATGGACAGAGGTCTAGACAGAATCTCATTAAGCCAAATTGAGGGTGAAGAAATTTGGTTGAAAGAGGATAGCTGACTGATATGAGGATGTGTGTTAAGACGAGAAAAACAGTCATAGGATACCTGCGGGAAAACATGGTTGCTTCTGTTCAAATGGACCATTAGCTGTTGGTGTGTAGACCTAGAACACACTTGTACAGGACCCATTTTAGCGCTGTAGATACATCAAGTCTTCGCAACAACAATGGTTTGCACCACAGATTGCATTGAAAAACCGATACGCTTTTGTTTAGAAAGAGTTGGTAAGTTTATTGGACTTCACCCGTGGTGGTTTGTCAGCATTCCACTTTTTTTGTCTGCGGCCCTTGGAGGTGGATTCTGTTTATTGGAGGACAGAAAATCCAACGACATTGTGCAACAATTCACACCAATCAATGGACGCGGAAAGACAGAAAAGCGCTTCTATGAAACCTTTTTCCCGCACAATGAAGAAATGTTTTCCAGCCAACGACTGAACTCAGATGGCGTCTACGCAGCTTTGATATTCACCTGCCGGATAAACGTTCTCAGTGTTGCTGCGCTTGATGAAGTACTGCGCATAGACCGCAATGTGAGGCGAATGACCGCCCAGCATGGCCCACAACAATTTCTGTACGATGACATTTGTGCTAGAGTCAATAAGTCTTGCTATCGTAACTTGTTACTCCATATCTTGGATTACAATGCTACAGCCATCAAGATGGTTAACTTAACGTTCCCTATCCATCACCACTTCCAGCTCGGTCGTACAGCACTAGATCATTTTGTTGGGATGGTGGAGGTTGACGACAGAGATGTTATTCAGAGTGCCAAAGCAGTGCGACTATTTTATTATTTACAAGAAATAAATGGGACGCTAGAAAATGTTTGGTTGACTGAATTTGTTCGCTTGCTGTCCAACTCATCCACAACTTTCACACAGGTATGCCAAGTTGCGTCAGTGTGGTGTGCGTAATGTGCTTTTTTTTGACTAAACAGGTGAACCTGAAGTGAAATTAGTTTTAACACAATAATAAATGCAAACAGTAGGCTGTTTTGAAGTACCTAGTGGTAACACACAGGGTAAGTGTGGTGACATTATCAAGAACCACACATTTAATTCGTTACTTACAGTATAAATGTAATAATTCTTAGCCTGTGGTATTTAATTTTGTTTCAGGTATCCTATTTTACGTCTATATCACGCCAGCAGGAATTTGAGAAAAGCACGAAATCCGTCACACATCTTTTTGCACTCACCTATTTTATCGCCATTGTCTTCTCAGTTCTGTCGTGCATAAGGTATGTATCACACTTTACACACAGGAGTAACCTGAAGTAACTTGGAGAGGCATCTAGTTTCAGTCTGGACAAGACGAAGCTGTTAACTATGCATCATTAAATTTCGCTCCGTAGACTTGACAGCGTGAGGAATAAAGTGTGGGTAGCATCGCTCGGCGTGATCTCAGCTGGTCTCGCGGTGCTGACCAGCTTTGGGCTCCTCTTGCTCCTCAATGTCCCGTTTGTCATCACCGTGGCATCGTCTCCATTCTTGATACTCGGTAAGTCGCGGCACTATTTTCAGCACAACCCGTTCTTGTATAAGAATATGTGATTTTAGCAGTGGTGGATAGTAACGAAGTAAATGTAAAAAGTAATCTTTTCACGTTTCTTTACACAAGTATTTACAACTTTTTACTTTGCATATGAGTTTTGCCTGGCCTGAGACCGTAGAGAGATACAGCAGGACTCTGAAATCGCCCCTCTGAATCATTTGACCTGTGCGCACCACTGCATGTGTCATGTTTCTAGATAGATCTGAGGGCTAAAATGATGTCGGGCCAAGCCAAAATTATGTATGATCCATATGTTATTTGTCTCGCCCGATGCCTTAGAGGCATACAGCAAGCCTCTGAAATTGTCCCTCTGAACCATTTCACCTGTGCACTTAACTACTCAATATGCCATGTTTCCAGTTAGATTTGAGGTATAAAATGATGTCGGGCCAGGCTAAAATCAAGTTCCTCTCTTAGGGAGTGACCTGTTCTTTATGATGCATTTGTTATTTCTCTGGACCACCATCAATAAGGCCTTCAATAAGCCCCTTTAAATCCATTCACCTATACGCCCACTGCTCAATATTCCATGTTGTGATGTATGAGATCACCATGACCCTCGCCAAAATCAAATGCTCCTCACACAAAAAGAGACTTATTCCCTATTGAAAATATCCTATGTGGTTATTAAACCCTAAAGCCTGAGCTGGTATTTCTTCTTCCGATTCATTTGTGTTCTAGAACAGCATTTCTGTGTTTTTAGTTTTCAAATCTAAAATCAAGAGTCTAAGAATGTTTTCCTTACATTAGAAATGCTAACAAAATCAGTTGTCATGTACAAATAGCAGTACAATTGGAATGACTAGAAATAGAAACCATTTTACACAAGTAACGCTTTCATTCCTTTTCCCGACGAATCGGAAGCTGCAAATAAGTAACTAACTTCAGCGTCGTCAATAGTTCATAGTGTTTGGAGCTTACAGCTAACTAAATGCGTTGATATTGTGAAATAATAAACATTCGAACATTCATTCATTCATTCATTATCCGTACCGCTTATTCCCGCTAGTCGGGGTCACGGGGGGCTGGAGCCAATCCCAGCATCTCTGGGCGAAGGCAGGGTACACCATGGGCAGTTCGCCAGTCCACCACATGGCCAACACGCACACACACACTCACACCTACGGGCAATCTAGAGTGACCAATCAACCTAGGATGCATGTCTTTGGACTGTGGGAGGAAACCGGAGTACCCGGAGTACCCGGAGAAAACCCACGCAGGCACAGGGAGAACATGCAAACTCCACACAGAGCAGCCCAGACCGAGAATCGAACCCAGACCGCCTTGCTGTGAGGCAACAGTGCTAACCACCACACCACCATGCCGCCCCCACATTCGAACATAGCACTTTACATTAGAAAACAAGTTGTATTTGACAGGTTTTACATGCAGAGCATGGAGCTAAATATTAAAGCCTTAACTTTACTTTCAATACTTTTACCATGGGTATCTGTACTTTAACTCAAGTACGTGGTTATTGTACTTCGTCCACCAGTGGCTTTTAGATACGAGCACTCGCATACGGTTATCAAGCAATGAATTGTTCACTAGCTGGCGCCACTGGGGAAAAATACAATTGGGGTATTATTTTACTGTGGGGCTTTTCATGAATGACAGTGTGTTCTTGTTTGTCCAGGGATTGGTATCGATGATATGTTCATTATGATCTCCTGCTGGCAACAGACCAACGTCCAGGACAACGTAGCAGACCGAATTGCTCGAACCTACAAGGAAGCAGCCATCTCAATCACAGTCACCACCCTGACCGACGTGTTGGCCTTTTACCTCAGTTACAGCAACCCCTTCCCCTCAGTACAGTCCTTCTGCTTATATGCTGGCACGGCCATCTTGTTCTGCTACCTGTATAACATCACCTTCTTTGGTGCTTGTTTGGCTCTAAATGGGACGAGAGACGAAGGCAACCAACATTGGTTGACATGCATGAAGGTTCCAGAAGAATGTCCTCCAGGAGCTCACAGAGGCTTTGCCGTATGCTGTGTGGGAGGAGCCTACAACCATGAAACCAGCACAGAGGAGGAACATCCAATGACTGTGTTCTTCAGGAAGCACTATGGACCAGTTCTGACCACAGCTTGGTCCAAAGCATTGGTGATTGTTCTTTACATTGGATATATTTCCATCAGTATCTATGGATGCACTAGAATCAAAGAAGGTATTGACCTCAAGAATCTGGCAGTTGATCAGTCTTACTTAATCAAATACTATGAGGATCAAGCTTTGTACTTTTCTGATAATGGACCAAATGTCATGTTGGCCGTGAACGGTACAGTTCGATATTGGGAAGAAGCTGAACGAGCTCAACTTGAATCTTGCTTTGCATTTTTTATAAGTCTTCCTTTTGTCAGTAATCTGTCTACCTCTTGGCTTCATTCCTTTGAGCGGTATGCTAAAGAAAACAACATCATAATTGGCTCAGAAGCCACATTCAAGGAACACCTGCATCCTTTTCTACGACAACATCCGATGCTCCGACAAGATGTCAGCATCGCCAACGATTCCATACGTGCCTCTCGAGTGTTTCTCCAGACAGTCGGCGTTTTGCATAAGGAGAAAACGATACTGCAATCGGTGAGAAGCGCAGCACAGCACTGCCACTTTCCTCTGGTAGTCTACCATCCAGCATTCATATACTACGACCAGTATACCGTGATTGCAGACAATACTATTCAGACTGTTAGCGTGGCTACTCTGGTAATGCTAGTCATCTCCCTGGCACTCATCCCCAATCCCCTGTGTGCTCTGTGGGTTGCCTTCGCCATCGCCTCCGTCATTACGGGAGTGGCAGGCTTCATGGCTTTGCTAGGCATCAACTTAGATTCCATCTCGATGATCAACCTGGTCATTGGCATCGGGTTCTCCGTGGACTTCTCTGCCCATATCTCCCACGCGTTCGCATCCAGCACCAAAGCCAGTTGCGATGAGAAGGTGGTGGAGGCGCTGTCCCAGCTAGGCTACCCTATACTGCAAGGAGCACTGTCCACTATGCTGGGGGTGGTGGCGCTCTCTGCTTCAGTGAGCTACATCTTTAGAACTTTTTACACAATCATGTTTCTGGTGATTTCATTTGGGCTAATTCACGGCGTTGCTTTTATCCCAGTGTTTTTAAGTTTATCTAGATTTTTCTGCAGGTGATCGTTTCTCTTGCTTCTATAGCTAATGTAAAAATGTTTTTTGTGCTGACTTTGAGTCCATGAAAAAACTGTAAAATTGATTTAGAACCATGCGTTCCATAAATTCAGCTCTGAATGCATGATGTTTTATATGGTTTATCTATCAATAGACAAAAGATGTGTACTATTTTATTATCAGGAGAAATGTCAGAAAGAGTAATAAAGTTGCTTTACAAAGCAGATTGACCGTGAAAACAGTGATTTCATAATGAAAACAAGACATGGCCAGGTTTCTAGGCATAACTTATTTCACTTTTATTAATTTCAGCAAACTCACCAAGCAAACTTCAAACTAAAATCAAACTTTTTCATCTATACATCTATATACAATGATAAAATGTTCCCACATCATTTTATTGGTATGTACACAACTCTGCTTGGGTGAAGGAAGACGTACATAGTGGTTGACAAACATAAACCAGCATAAATAAATGATACCAGTAGAATATAGATTGAATCAAACTGTTCAAAGCTTCAAGAATAAAGTGTATAATGCAACAATAGGTAAGTAACATGAAATGACCAATCAAACCTTTAATGTGGTCTTATGATTGTGTACGGATTTTTATGTTAATTTAATTTTAATGTTTCGCAAACCCATGAACTAAAACATTACATGTCTTAAACATATGACTGTTACACTCACCACAGTGCCTGGGGACAGTTCTTAGTCCCTCGGGTAAATGCTTAGTCCTCCCTTGTGTTTTCCTAGTTCCTAGTCCACGGTGAGATACGTGCTACACACATCAGCTGGGACAACTCAGAGAGCTGTGGCGTAGATGAACCAGGACGTGATTACGCAATAATCCTGCAACTCAAGACTGCTTCAGGTTTGCAATTTGTGATCTGGTTTCTCTTCTCCGTGTACACCCCTTCTCCATTATACTGCTGGTGAATGGCCGTATATCACAGATGAGAACCGATTATTGGGAAAAGCCCAACAAGTCAAGACTGGCCTAAATAGAGGGAGTAGTGTGAAGATGATTAAAAAAAAAAAACAATGTTGAGTTCTCCTCAGTCAACTATACATACTGTAAAACATACGAGTGCTGGCTCTGAACACACGGGGCGAGGTTTACGAGCACACTTTTGGGAATTTAAACTCATGAAGATGTCGTATTGCATATGTACATAGAGGAAAACCCCCACCCCGTTCCCGATAATCCCGCACCGCACCCTCATCTGCACCCTCATCTGCTGTCCAACGTCTTCCCCTCCAGGACCATTTGGATCTCTTTGGCGTCCAGCGTCTCATACCTAAGCAAAGCCTCCGCCAGGTTCTTGTGCTCTTTGGCACGAGACTTCAGGAGCGTCTTAGCCCGCTCGTACGAATCCTGAGGGACAAGCGAAGGAGATGTAGGTTACGGTTTCGTTTGCTCTTCAAGGGGAATTTTTAGTGAAACAAAGTAATGAAAGGATTTAAAACGAATGGTTAAATGCTAGAGGTTGGAGGGCAGACTTACTCTCAAAAGCGTCCTGACTTCCTGCTCAACCACTGCTTGTGTCTCTGGGCTCTGCTTGGTGAGATCACTGTACGTCATGACACCCAGCTGGACATCAAAGTAAACACACAACCACACACACTTTTGTATTAGTTAGGGTAATAATTATATATTTGAATACCTACAGCTTCATAAATAGTTCTGTGGAACTCTGATACTAATGATTATCCATTTTGATTTTACACAGCCCCTGGGAGGACTCAACCAACACAACAAACCTTTTCACTCATGCCGAACCTCGTCACCATCATTTTTGCTATTTTAGTAGCACTGTCAAAATCACTTGATGCACCTGTAAGAAACCAAATATGAATTAATGGTCTGGTGGTTAGGGAACCAGTCTTGTGACCGGAGGGTCGTGGGTTCGATTCCCAGGCCTGAGGCCATGACTGAGGTGCCCTTGAGCAAGGCACCTAACCCCAACTGCTCCCCGGGCGCCGGGCTAGGGCTGCCCACCGCTCTGGGCACGTGTGCACCACAGCCCCTAGTTATCACTAGTGTGTGTGTTCTGACTGCACAGATGGGTAAATGCAGAGGACAAATTTCGATTGGGGTGAAAATCACAATTGACAATGTGGCTTGACTTAACTTAACTTAATTAAACACAAAGACCTCAAAACACCAACTACGTGATTTTTGAATAATACATGTTGAGTAAAATTTACTACAAAAGGCAATTCCAGCATTTCAAGCATGTAGAAATAAATATGCACTTATATTTAAAAAGCTAGCCAACCACTAGCTAGAGTTGTAGCCTTTAGGATATGACTTAGATAGACTTCAGAGCATTTCTGTAAGTCACTCTGGACACGGGCGTCTGCCATCAGCTGTAGAAAGGGATGCACACTGTTCGCTGGCCCCCCAAGAGCTGACAAAGACCCTTTTGCTGAGGTAGTGGCGGGTGGAACGTGCCAGTGGTGATGTTCTCGTTGCCAAAGATGAGCTCCTCCGCCACGCGGCCGCCCATGCTGACGTCCATCTGCGCCAGCAGCTGAGCCCGCGTCTCGCTCCAGCGGTCGTTCTCCGGCAGCATGGACACCTGGACGGAGGGAGGAGGGACTCAGGACGCCGCCGTAGGCCTAACCGACCTATCACGGGGATCCTCTTTTCTAAACTGGCTGTAAACTAGGTAACATTATTCCAGCTTCTGTTCCTGGAGAGTTTAGCGCCGAACCTAAATTTACCATGACCTATTATTAAGTTGGTCTAGTTAACAAATGCCTCCAGTGGTATCTAGGTTAGGGGTAGGTGTGTCTGAAGAGCAGTAGACCTCCGGGACTAAGGACACACAGAGGACGTGACTCACGTGTCCCAGAGTCGGACCTCTCGGCATAATGGTGGCCTTGTTGATGGGCATGGCGTCTCTGGTGTAGTACGCGATGATGGCGTGACCGGACTCGTGATACGCCGTGATCAACTTGTTTTTGTTGTCTACCTCTGCGCTGCGGCGCTCTGGACCTGCGTGGGGCAAGAATAGAAGAACAAACTATGGAAACGTGGAGGAAGGCCAGAAAGCGTCAAATCTAGGGGCCCGTGCTACCAGTCCTGGAAGAGCCTAAGATTTTCCATTAGGTGCCATTTCTAGGTGATCAATCAAAGAGAAGAACCGTTATGTGCACCCGACCGCAGATCTTGATGACCCCTTCAACCCCCTTTTTGACCTTTGATCCACAGTTTCTGGAGAGGTTCTCACCCATCAGGATCTTGTCCTTGGCAAACTCCAGCTCCTTCATGGTCACCATGTCCTTGCCATCAACAGCTGCCTTCAGGGCAGCCTGGTTTACCAGGTTCTCCAGCTCAGCACCAGAGAAGCCCACTGTTCCTCTCGCAATGATCTCTGCCTCCACAGCTGTAGACAACGGCTCGGGGGTCAGTAATTGGAATAAGGGGAATTACGTAATTACTGGCTAATTTGATTCAACACGATCACAAATGCAGTTTGGACTATAACATAATTCAGTCTGTTAATATTGATATGAATGTTGATTTAGTACAACACATTAACTATACTACGTAGCATGTACCTGGGTCTACTTTGATTTTTTTGAGGTACCACTTGAGGATCTCTGTACGTCCCTTCACGTCTGGTCTGGGGACAGTAACCTGCATGTCAAAACGCCCTGGCCGGATCAGTGCACTGGGGGACGGAGACAAACGTCATCAGACTGGCCGTGTACAAGCAAGTAACCTTAAACACTGTGGATTCAACCCAGAACCACACGCGACTGTCTAAAGATGTACTGTAAGGCCGTACTTATCCAAGGCTTCTGGGAAGTTTGTGGCACCGATAATGATGACACCCTCATTCGGTTTAAACCTACGGATGTCACACGTTTGATCAAACACAAGTCAATGACTTACAGACTACCATGTATTGCCAGTGTGAATGGTGCATGTATCAAAGCTCACCCGTCCATCTCAGCCAGCAGTTGATTGATTGTCTGTCTGGAATAGGGGTGCATGGGAGACTCGATCCTCTTTCCACCTACGCTGTCCAGCTCATCAATGAAGATCACACAAGGAGCATTGGCCTTGGCCTCCCCTAGTGGAAGAACAGAGAATTACCATAACGGACTACATGAGCAGTTAAATCCTTAGGAATAGGAGTCAATTGAGACTGCTGGACAATTTGTAGCCATAGGAAAGGGCTGCATTTTATTGAAAGGGATAGTTGAACTCAGAGTAGCAGACACACATTGCAAAATGTTTTCCGCCATTAGTAGCCATGAGAAACGTACGGAAAAGGTTCCTGATACGGCTCGCGCCAACTCCGACAAACATCTCATCGAACTCTGACCCAGAGGCGTAGTAGAAAGGTACGTCGGCCTCCCCTGCCACCGCCCGGGCCAGCAGGGTTTTTCCTGTTCCCGGGGGCCCGACGAGCAGGATCCCTGGGGAGAAACCAGTCTATAACCAGCCGGTACTAAAACTTCATGGTCTGATGGAGGCTTACAAAGACTGAGTGAGTCAGTACCATCAAACAGCCTCTACTCCCAGGACCCGGTGAATGACAGTTTGTAGTTAAGGCTGTAATGTCTGGATTAGTATTTTAGAATAATGTATGCTGAATAATGAATAATGTATGCTGAATAATGAATAATGTATGCTGTCTTGCCTTTGGGGAGCTTCCCTCCCAGAACGGTGAACTTCTGGGGGTTCCTTAGGAACTCCACCACTTCCTGCAGCTCATTCTTGGCCTCCTCCACGCCTTTGACATGTTCGAAAGTGACGTTTTTCATCTGCACAGGGTCCACTGCTGAATCCAGGCCTGATGTGGTTCGGAATCGCACTGTCCGGAACGGTTAGATTACACATCAAACACCAAAGGCACTTGGCACACACACACACACACACTTTTTGCTGCTATGAAATTGGATGTGGGAATTAGCGTTGAACTAGGATGTAACTGTTCTACTGGTCTACTACTTAAATAGGCTTCATCTGTCATCTGTAGAAACAATGTTGGCATGAGGAAAAAACAAAGTCAAATACATAAACAGTGAGGGCTAGAACAGAAGCCTTTACCCGATAGAAATGGTGTCTTGGACAATCCATATAATCCCACCAGCAATAGGACCAGTAAAATCAGACGAGTCCTCCTCAGCGATTCTAAATATGTAAAGGAAAATATATTTGACATAATAGTTTTAAAAGTGACCATTTTATGTATCTGAAGTCACCTCATAAGACCCCGCCCCCACCAACAGTCTAAAGCATCAGACTCCAACCCCACCAACAGTCTAAAGCATCAGACTCCGCCCCCACCAACAGTCTAAAGCATCACAAATAGGGACAGTAAGTATTATGTGATTGTTACCCTGTGTTCTTTGGGTCAGAGCCTGGGCTTTCAGAAAGCCCTCTGCAAAGCCAGTTTTAAAGGCATCCTGATGGGCTTCAGGGACGTTCCTGGTTTTCAGAAGCTTGTCTAATGTCTCCACATCTTGACCTTTGTCTCTTGTGAGAAAGCCCTGTCGAAACAAAGATAAAACATCAGAAACAGACAAGCTTTTTACTAAAACAAAAAACAAACATCTTAAACAGGAGATGAGTTACAAGCATAAAGCATATACCTTCATAAAAGATGGAGTGAATGTGTCAGTGTCCACTGCACGCTCAACTCCACTCTGGAGGCGCCTTGTTTTGGATTTCAGTGTCTTAAATCCTCGACTTTGAATCCACACTGAAAAAGAAAAGTCCATTCAAAAATTCCCACATCGTGTTTCTGACAGGAAACAAATCAAGGTACATGTCAATTACATGTTCACAAGCTGTAACAATGGATTTACCTGGTAAGAACCTTAGATCTGTACACACTGTCTGAAGAGGGGAAGGACTCTGTCTGCAAAACACTGGGGAACCAGCACCCATCTTAGCAAACGAGAAACCTGGAGATCAGAGGAAGGCAAACCTTCATTCACACATGTCCACACATATAGCTCATTAGCAGAATCTGAGACTACACGCATTGAAGTGAAGAAGGAACACCATTACGTTTCACGTCCAGCTCGTGCATGTGTCTCACCATATTTGTTGTGAAAGAAGGAGTCCGTTGAGAGATGAGAGGTCTTCCAGGGGTTTGATCCTGCTCTGGGAGATGGTGAGGATGCCACAAAGGGCAACAGCCTATCCTCAAGTGCATCCAGCTGACCCACTCCTAGTTCTGTCAGTCCCAGGTCCCTTAAGTTCCATGAAGGCTTCACACCACAAAAGCAAACCCGAGAAAGATCATCAACGGTACAAGATCGTGTAAGAGCAGATTTTTAATACATCAGTATTTATTAAAAAGATACTTTGAGGTCATCAATGGAAGCAAATCAAGTGGTCCTGACCGTGTTATATCTGTATTATTAGTCTCTGTACTGAAGTACTGCTGTTTATTACCTCTACGACGTGTATGTCTTGCTCTGCGGTGCTCTCTCTGTGCGCGGGCTTCACCGAGCTGCTGCACACCACTGAACTCTTCAAAGAATGCAGGGCACTGATGAGGTGACTCAGTGGTACTGTTACCTGAGAAAGGACAGAACCAGAACCATTGCTATCCCTCAAACTTTGGTTTCTACATGTTCTGTTCTGATTTACAGTTAATTACCTAGTAGCAACGAGCTCCACTGAAAAGTCAAACTTTAGTTTTATGGGCACGATCAACTGCAAACCCTGACAGATTAAAAATAATACATTAACGCTAGCTAACAAGGAAAGACTGTGCACACCTACATTTCTCACCACGCGTAACGTGTTAGTCGATAATTAAGACTGATTGAAATCTATTCCGTTAATCGGTGTGCAGTGTATGAAGGCCCACAACTCGGTGACTGAGCAAGCTAACCTTCAGGCTAGCTAAAAAGCTCAGTGAAAGGCACAAACCAGCAAACGAACGTAGTTAGGACAGCTAGAATAGTGAAAACATCAACAGCTCGCTTTTATTGTGTTTACATTGTCAAGTTAACCTAGTGAACTGCCTTAGCTAGGTGTAACGTAAGCTACAATAACGGATGTCAGATACATGAGCTAATTTAGCTAAATACCTAGTTACCTAACCATATAGCCGTAGGCAAAAGTGAAGGCATGCTATTTTGCCTAGATAAATAGCTAGCTAGCGAAGTAATGATCATTCGCGCTTCATGCCGTTTCACAAACGGGACCATTCACAGATCGCACCTTCAGCTACAGCTTATGCTATTTACATGTTAGCATTAGCGTTAGCTTGCTTAATGGTAAACGTTATGAAAACATCTGGCCAAAAGTTATATAGTTCAGTGTAAGTGGATCTAGGCTGGCATTACCTGTGGCTGTACGGTGGACGAGAGAGAAAACATTTCCGATCAAGCTATAACTCTGTACCACACATACAAATATATTTAGCTAGCTGCGTTAATGTAAACTAAACGTCCTCCACCGGCTTCGTCCCCGCTAATCTCACTAGCGAGCTAAGGTCCTTTTTTCTCACGCAGCGTTGAAAAGGCGCTGTTTCCGCTCACGTGTGAGGTGACTCCTTTTAATGAAATGTCTGACAACGACACAGTCCTCACATTTTTAAAAACACAATTGAAAACAATATACGTATTAAAGACCTTAAAATATTAGTTGGACGTTATAAAAAAATATTAGTTTTTACAGGTGTAAAAAAAATTGTTGGCTAATTTATTTTAATCAGATTGATAAATTCTCTGTTTTAAAATATTATTTGCTCATCGGTGCAGGGGAAGCAGTGTTTGAAAATCATCACAATTGTAATCTAAAATCTGGGACACATGTTGATGTACATGTTTGAGATGGGTTTATTGCACCTTTTGTCTGAAACTATCGATTTGTTTCACTAACGCTCTTCAACTTGAGAAAGCACTTTAGACACAACTGAATGGCAGGTAAAGCACACTATTCTTGAAATGTTAATAAGAAAAATGTTATACCCCTCAGTATACAGTTTCATCTCGTTCTCATAATTTAATATAACTGAGATAGGTATGTGCGGTGTGTTCACTTTAATTCCCGGCGTTACGTCAGACACTTGATGGCAAACAGTTCCTCCGCCTGCTTAGACTCTGATTGACAATAATGGCGACTCGTTTTTCTTGAGTCTAACCCCAACGACACATTCCACAAGAGCAATCCCTCAAGAGCATATTTTCCTATTTTTTTGTGGAACCTAACAATCGATCTTAGGTAAACCATACATTAAACCCAAAGTGAGCAAAATCCGTATCTGCAAAGGATCTTCGTATTGTGGTGGCGAAATTCTTGGGAAGGCACTAGCTAACAAAAGGCTCAGCAGTCGGGGCTCCTGTTTACAGACGCTCGTGGCACTTTGTTTTTGTTAACGAGGAACGGCGACAACCTGATTCCTTGACACTTCGTGATTATTATTATGTTTTTTCTTTGCATGCATTAGAAACCAATCCTTTCGCAAAGGGGAACTGCCCCGTTTCAACATGGTCCAGACAGCCGATTTGTAGCGCGGCTGGCTCCTAATGTCCATTGTTGTAGGCGCTTCGCACGAGAGCGCCGAGGAGACATTTGGACGCGCGTCACGCGAACTTTGAGTCATCTGTTGAGCGTCTCGCGCCGAGTCGTATAACTTCAACTGAATTTTTATCTTTAATTTTTTACATTCTTTTATATTTTGTTTTACACACAACCGAAGACCAAGGTTATAAATACCGTGTTAATATCTAACCTATATGTTTTTGGGGAAGGAGGTGGAAAAAAAGTACGTTGCGGCGCTAGCTAGCTCACAACTTTGGGACGACTGTTAGGCTAAGCTGGTTAGCCGTTCACCGACCACATCGCTGGACGGATAGCCAGCTAGCAGGATTAGCCAACCTAGCGTCCCTGTCTAGACAAGGCCAGCCGCAGTCATCGCCCTCAGCACAATTAAACCGTTATTAAACAATTTATACATCGACAGTTATATCTGTGAATTATACATGTAGCCGGGCCTGTCTGGAATGCACGGATAGATCAGTATGTTACGGATTCTAATCAATTCGTAGGATATTAATTAGCCGGTTAGCTAGTTAGCCGTATCGGATGTCGAGCTATTTTGCGTGGCTTGGCTAGGTTAACGGTAACGTAACTGGCTTCGTGTAACGGGCGGTCGGGCGATATTATTAGCTAACTAACTGACTTGCTAAACGGAGAATAAACATTGGGGATATCTAAGTGAGCTTGCTGGTCAACTTTTTTTCTTTTCGTGTATTGGTCCAGATGTAACACGACGAAATTGTAGTAAATTTCGCAACCGTATCTATCGGAGCTAGCTTTACAGCTAGCGAAGTATTTTTTTCATTTCGAGTTTTTCGTAAATGACCACCGGCAGGAATAACCGAGTCATGATGGAAGGAGTTGGCGCTAGAGTGATTCGTGGTCCGGATTGGAAATGGGGGAAACAGGACGGTGGGGAAGGACATGTTGGAACCGTGAGGAGTTTTGAAAGTCCTGAGGAGGTAGTCGTCGTTTGGGATAACGGGACTGCTGCCAACTACCGCTGCTCTGGGGCATACGACGTGAGAATACTGGATAGTGCGCCAACAGGTAAGATTGACATGCTGGGTTGCTAATCCACTACTCCGCGTGGGCCAAACTACGTTGCAGAAAGCAAGTACTAAAGCTGTAATGCATATGTAAAGCTAAAAGTTGGGTTAAGTGCAATGTTGCGCTGCTGGTTTTTGCATACGTTTTTCGGTCTTGTTATACACTTTAACCTGTGCACGTAAATCCGCATGGAAACCACAGGACGAAATGTCGAGTGTGTGTTCATCAGCGGTTGATATCACTCCTCAGTAGTGTTCTTAACCTGAAGTGTGTGTGATCAGTGACGGACAAACTCTTGCCTTCCCCTTGAAGGTATCAAACACGACGGCACCATGTGTGACACCTGTCGGCAGCAGCCAATCATCGGCATCCGCTGGAAGTGTGCGGAGTGCACCAACTATGACCTCTGCACCACCTGCTATCATGGAGACAAACACCATCTGCGACACAGGTTCTACCGTATTACAACCCCAGGCAGTGAGAGGTGAGGCTGGTCCCTGTTGTTGAGTCAGTTCATGCAGTTGATTTCTACCTTCCAGTTAATCCTCCCTCCATACACATTCAATCTCTCTGGTGTGATGCAGAGGAACTGAGGCCTATCAGGATATCTTTCTCTACTGGAGAATCAAAATGCTTTTATGAGGTGTTATGGTTTGTGCCCATCACACAAGGTGACCTGTTACTTCCACCCTTGATGTAGCAACATGGCCATGCATCATGTGTAACACAGGTATTCAAATGCTGCTCAGTCCTTAAAACGCATATACCAAGCGTAGCTTTTCCATCCATTGATGAGACTAATGGCTCATCAGAGAGTTGGATTGAAATGGGTTTTTAGTCCACACATTTTTGGATCGTTGACTTCTAGACAGTGTCTGCTTCAGTAGTCTGGATGCGTTGGAGGTGCCATCTTTGATTTTGTTCATGCCTTAAACGTATGGCCTTGATTCATTACTGTGGGTACGTGTTCAAAGTTCTTTCACTTCCACACAGACGGGTGTCCTTACGACAACCGACTAGCTCTTTTATTAGGTGTTGTATCAAGTACGAGTGTGAAACGCATCGCCTCCCCTCTGCCTTCACGTGTTCCAGGATGAGCAATTAGGAGGCCACTTGCTTTTACTTCACCAACATTTATTCCAGGAACGCAGCTACGGTTATGCTCGATCGATGACGCATTAATCCGTCTGCGACATCGCTTTCCGTAGCCGCATCTGGTAAAGCAACAGAGGTCATGTGCTACTGCCACAAACTGAGTTCCAGTCCAAAATTCCAGAGGCCCTACTGGTTGTCGCAGTAGCCGTCGTACGTGCGGCAAGGAGAATAGGTTTGTTGATTTCGCAGATATCTCTTGCCAGTCCTTTTTTTTTTTAGCCTCTTGCTGTTTTGTCATGGTGAGTGTGACTTGCAGATAAGCAAGGTTGTGTTTGCTTTCGCTTTGAATCTAGATTTCTGAAGCGCATCTCCTTTTTGCTCGAGGAGCGAAGCCATACCGGCAGTTTCTAGGAGACAGTGTTTCTAGGAGACAGTGTTTCTAGGAGACACTCCTTTTGCCTGGTACCCCCTAGCCGATGCAGTAGCAGGTCCATGGATATGAACGCTCTGCAGGAAAGAAAAAGGAGAAAAAAAAAAACCTTTGAATGTTTGGACATTGGTGGTGGGAGGTGTTGAGTGTTAGCGCGTGTGTGTTTTATGTAATCTTGGGCTACAGTTTCATACATAAGAGCTGCATATTTTCTTACTTTGTCCTGTTTTTGTGGAAATCTTTTATGGCTCGATGAAAACACGCGTATTTAATTGACAGTTGTGCGCCTTCTCTTTTCACTGGGTTGAGTAATAACCCCTCAGCCATATGGTCAGGGTGCTTTTAACAAAACAAAAAAAGGCCGTCAGTTTGCTCCACCGCTCTCGTACCTCCCGTCTGCAGTCACCCCTCACGGCCAGACAGGAAACAATGGGTTTGTTCAACAGCTGGTCGCTTTTCAAACCACGTTTAACTGCCCCCGTCCCCGCTGGGAGTGGATACAGGCGTCACTTTGAAAACGCCGGCTATCGCACGAAGCCTTCCAGCTGAGAAATTCTACTCTAGATGCTCTGTGTACCGCCGCGCTGTTGCAGGCGGGACGGCTAACCCAGGGAGTGCACATACTAGCCGAAAAAAGAAAAGGATTTTGCTAAGAAAGTAAAATTTGGGGAAGACGTTGAGAGCTGCCGTTTTTAAAAAAGCTTGACGAACCTACTCACAACCGCAGTCTAAGGGGGTTGGCGTGCAAAGAAGCACCTGTAAAAGTCGTGTTCTGAAATGCTAACCGGGACTTTGCCGCATGGAGCTTATAGTCAAGTCATGTCTTGTTCAGCAGAAAAATGGATTAGAGAAATGAAACATGAGGATTGTGCCTCACTCTGGGGAAGGGGGTGGCGGTTTGTTGATCGCTTGCTGTCCCGTTCGAGTGTACCATCATGCACGAAAAATAACACTGGCTGCTTGTCAAAGGCAAAACCTACATGAGCATTCTTAAAAACGCTGGTTGGGGAAGTTCGTGGGAGCCTGTTTTGTGGGCCACTGGTGTGTGATCACTTTGCATATCTTCAGAACATTGTCTTGATGTCAGTTTTATGATAAATAAATGATTTATGATTTAATAAACATTTCTCATGGACTTTTAAATGACCACGCACATAACCTTTTGTTTATTTTCCCCTTGACTTCAATAATTTGGAAAATTCTTCTTTATCGTTCAAACCAGCGTTCACGCGCTCCATCATTCTGACTACCGTATTCCTCTCCCCCTGATTGAAATATCGGAAGTGCCCTGTAAAGTGCTGTGAGCCGCAGTCCGCTCGCGGAGGGGAGACCCGGCCCGTCGGACGTGGGTCGCCCTCCCCCGTCAGGGTGGAGCCCCCGGCGCCGGGCGTGGTGTGGCGGGGCAGCTAAGCACGGGGGGACCGTCTGTGGCCATCTGGCAGCTCCGCTCTCCGGCTGCTCCGCTTCTGCACGGGGGCAGCGTCCAGATGGCGCGCTAGCGAGCGCTCTCTGGATTCCAGCTCGGGGAAAGCCAAAATAGGAGTATTTAAAAGCTAATCATTTTACGTTAAAGTTGCAGTCAGAGTTTTGGGTTGGGTAATAAACTGATAAATGACTTCTGGTTGTTTTTTTATTTTTTTTATTTCACCCATTGGTTTTCCTAGGCAGAGCCTTGATATGGTTGTCTGACGGTGTGTCCAGATAGTGGCACTGCGTTCCAGGCGTCTGAGCTTCAGGCCCTTTGGGCTTCACGCCCTGCAGCTGTTTCTGCTTGCCGTGTTCATCACTTCCTCTCATAACGCGTGTGCTCTCGTCTTTTTTTGCATAGGGTACTTTTGGAGTCTCGCCGCAAGTCGAAGAAGATCACGGCGCGGGGCATCTTCGCCGGCGGCCGGGTAGTGCGGGGAGTAGACTGGCAGTGGGAGGACCAGGACGGGGGCAACGGCAGGAGGGGCAAGGTACGCTTAGGCTCCGCCCACTGGACTCTTTAGAGCCTCTGTGGCTTTGCCCCGGAGAGCTGGCAACTGCCATGCGATTGGCCGTCCCGCGCAGCTAAGCGACAATGCCTACGGAGCCGCCATTGGTTCATTCCAAATTGGTTCATTCTGATTGGTTAGTTCGTTCTGATTATTTCCTTTGTTGAAATGTCGTATGTCGTTAGGTGTTTTTATTTGTTTATTCTCCCCCCTTTTCCTTGGCAGCATTCGGTAAACATTTTGGGATGACTGAAGTGTAAAACTGTTTTAATCACTGCCCTGCATGGCGATGCACAGGCTGGTAAACCCAACAGTCCAGTGTAGAGGCCAGCGTGTGCTGTTACACCATGACTCACTGTTTGCCGTTATGCTTCTGAAAGACTCGAGGCGGTGAATTTATGCACGACACCAAAAAGCTCCAAGACCGTACGTGATGCCAGCCAGTTTTTCAAAGCAAATAATCACTCCCACCCCATTGGCTGCTTTATTCTCGAGGCGGCAAGTTATTTGTTTGTTTTGGAGATGCCTGGAATTTCAAGATTGTGATTATATGATTATGGCCTTTTCAGCTCTTCATGTTCACGCACAGTCAGGCTGTAACGTAGCTAGTAATTTTAAAAGCGAGCTCATTTGTGTCAAAGGCCCTTTTGCACACAGATGCGCACACACACACACACACAAATATGCCTCTTGCGGATGCTCGGAGCTGTGACAGGTGTGTGAATGCCAGCAGCAAACCACACAGCCACCCACACTCTTCCCCCCACCACCACCCTCACCAGGTGACGGAGATCCAGGACTGGAGTGCTGCCAGCCCCCACAGCGCAGCCTACGTCCTCTGGGACAACGGCGCTAAGAACCTGTACCGTGTGGGCTTCGAGGGCATGGTGAGTCGCCCAGACACCACACACTGGGGGGGGGGGGGGTTGGGGGGCTAAGTCCGGCCATTGTATTCTCTTGCCCTGCAAACACACACACACACAGAGCGCATGTGCTAGCCTCCCATTGTTTAGGCATCTGGAGGCGCCATCTACATGATAAAGGAAATCTGCTGCCTGTTCTTTCTCCGGGTGGACCTCAGAGCAGAGCTGGAGGTCAAAAGAAGAGGGGGGGGGGGGGATAGTGGGCGGGAGAAAGCCACACCTCTTTAGCTTGAAGTGGCTTTCTGCGACCTCATTGGCTGAGAGCTGTTCCGCTACATCTAAATTTGGACCAATTGGGTTGCTGCATGAGTGGCAGCTTTGTTTTTTGTTATTAAAATGTCTTTTGTGGTTAGAACATCTGCCACTGGATTTATTAGGCTATATTTGAAGTGAGGATATAAAATGCAAACACTGTCATTTGGGTTAATGTGGAGGACTGATGTGTTTTTTTTCATTTGAATGTAATGAACTGGTCTTTCTAATGAACTGGTTATTCGTTGCCCGATTGCAAAATTAAAATTGAGAATAGAACAATGTTGCCTTGACACTTTTAACTGTCTTAAGGTCCTGAGAGAACACTTGGTCAGTTTTGCAAAATGCCATTTGAAATCTCTCCACCCTATAATCTCTCCACCTTATACTCTGCTGTTGGGTGACTTTTGGGTGACTAGCTCACCAGAACTCATTTTCAGTTTATGCAAAATAATGTCTTGCTTAGTATGCAAAGTTCACTCTCTTCAGCTTACTCGGTTTTAGGCACAGCGACCGTTAAGTTTGGGGCCTTAAGTTTGAGTAGTAGACATTTCATGCAAAATGAAGCCATAGAGTCGATTGGCTGAAGTCGCTGTGTGGAAAAGGCGTGACATCTGGCCTTACATGCACTGAATGGTTTGAACACTTGAACACTCATGATCGTTCTGCTCTGCTGCGGATTGTATCCACCCCCAAATTTCTGAACTGTGCACACAGTTCACCTACGAGTGTCGCTATACAGTGCCACCTGGACAAACTTCATTTACATTACCCCTGAAACTCTGCGATCCCTGACGCAACAGAAAATAAACCCGTAAAATCAATGCGTTTCAACATGCACTTTATTTGGAAAAACTCATTCCAACATTTCACCAGAATGGGGCGCAGCAGATGAGTGAAGTATTGTAAAGACTTTAGCACACTTTTGTTTCAGTGCTATACTCCTTTACTTTTGCAGTCGGACCTGAAATGTGTGCAGGATGCCAAGGGAGGCCCTTTCTATCGAGACCACTGTCCAGTGTTGGGTGAGTATCACCAGCGGCCGCCTTCTCGGGCATCCCCCTCTCTCTGTTATGAGTGTAGTCCTCCACTAGATGGCAGCACTCTGTAGAGAGAGGGAGAGGGATGGGGGTTGGTGGGGGGAGGGGTAGATGATGGACGCGGGGGTCTCGCTTTCGGCTGTGGTCACCATCACTGGATCCAGCCAGCGGCGGCGGCATTAGCAGCCAGTTAGCATGGTGACCGCGCGCGTGTGAACGGCGGCTCTGCGACGGAGCGGGTGGATGCCGGCGGTGCGGACGCTGACGGTGTCGCGCCCCGTCTGCAGGCGAACAGAACGGCAACAGAAACCCGGGCGGCCTGCAGATCGGCGACCTGGTGAACATCGACCTGGACCTGGAGATCGTGCAGTCGCTGCAGCATGGCCACGGCGGCTGGACGGATGGGATGTTCGAGACCCTCACCACCACGGGCACGGTGTGTGGCATCGACGAGGACCACGACATCGTCGTCCAGTACCCCAGCGGTAACAGGTGTGCCCCCGAACGCTCCATGCTTACCCTTTTTTGACCTTTAACCTCGCCCCAGTATTTGCAGCCTCTGGTCCGGGCCGACGCGGTCCTCTGTAACCGGGCTTTTTTCCCGTTTCTCGCAGGTGGACGTTCAACCCGGCCGTGCTGACCAAGGCCAACGTGGCGCGCGGCGGTGGCGGGGGGGAGGGGGCTGCCGGGGCCGAGGGGGGCGGCTCGCAGTTCATAGTGGGAGACCTTGTCCAGATCTGCTACGACATCGACCGCATCAAGCTCCTGCAACGAGGCCACGGCGAGTGGGCGGAGGCCATGCTGCCGGTAAGCCCCTCCCACTGGCACCGCTCCGGCGGTGGTCGTTGCGGACATTCGACTTTTGCCTGATGCTGACGCAGAGCAGAAGGGCCCTTCACGCCTTGACCCTGCTGCACAGAGCAGCCGACTCCCCCTGGTGGCTTAATTTGTCCCCACCGCTACGCCCGGCCTGCCTTTACTGTCTACATCATCCCCCCTCCCTGCTGTTACACAGGTGGTGCGGGCGAGAGGCCTGTGGTGGGTGATGGTCCACTGTCTGTATTCCCTTACACACACACACACACACACACACAAAGTTTTTGTTAGCCTCCATGGGACAGGGCTTAACAGGATTGCGATGGCTGTAGTTATGAGCAGTAGAGATGAGCTATGGCCGCCCGGGCCTGAAGGCCTCTGGGTGTTCTCCTTTTAAGTGAGGCTCGTCTCGTTCCTAAAAGGCGAAGCGTGGACGTATCGATTTTTCTCAGCCTCAGCCCCCGCACTCTCCCTGGCCGTGTTATTGAGTGCTTTGGGTATTGTTCTCTGTCAGAGAAGCTTGTGTACCTGTGAACTTTCTAGCAATCCATTTTTTAAAATTTTATTATCAGTCCTCTCTCTGATGTACATATCCTGTGTTCTCAGCCCTACTGACCTTAGGTTGGGAAAGGGAGCAGTCGTCCACCAAGGCTCAATAATCCTCCCTGTCTCTGTCCAACCCCCCCACCCCCACAAACTGCGTCTGATGCTCTGCAGACCCTGGGGAAGGTGGGCCGTGTGCAGCAGATCTACTCCGACAGTGACCTGAAGGTGGAAGTCTGCGGCACCTCCTGGACCTACAACCCCGCCGCCGTCACCAAAGTGGCCCCTGCCGGCTCCGCCGTTACCAACGCCTCTGGAGGTAAAGCACACGTGCGCACGTGCGCCACACGGCTGTGTAGTCTCACCTCCGTCTCGAGATCCAGCGGCCGAGTTTTGTTCGCGCGGTCATCTGTGTTGGTTCAGCTCGCGTGAGCGCTCAGGACATCTCTCCCTCCTCAGAACGCCTGTCCCAGCTGCTGAAGAAGCTGTTCGAGACGCAGGAGTCCGGCGACATCAACGAGGAGCTGGTGAAGGCCGCGGCCAACGGAGACCTGGCCAAGGTCGAGGACATCCTCAAGAGGCCCGACGTGGATGTAAGGATCAACTGGCTCAACCCCCTACCCATCGTGTGTGTGTGTGTGTGTGTGTGTGTGTGTGTGTGTGTGTGTGTGTGTGTGTGTGTGTGTGTGTGTGTGTGTGTGTGTGTGTGAAACATGGATACACAAACACAGCTCTGGACAAACCACTATGAAATGTCATCTTGTATGGAAGCCATTCCAGTGATTTTGCTGCATTCCAGCACAGACACACCTTGTTCTAGCCATGCTGGGATCAGACTACATGCATACAGCCTCATGAATGTTAGCCGTGAGGAAGGCACCTTGTAGCGTGAGCATAGCAAACAACACCAATGTGGCCTCAAGAACAGGCTGAGTGAGGGTCTAGCATGTTGGAGTTTTCTGTATGTCCCTAACTAGTCCTGTGACGTGTTACTTTGATCAATAGCGTGACCGTGTTCTCCGGCACACGCGTGTAACCACAGCGGAGAGGGGAAGGATGGTGTAGCTGTCGGGTGGGTGCAGATCAGAGCTAAGTTCAGCTGTGGCTGCAGCACCTCTGCCTTTAACCACATGTCCTTGAGGGGGAACCATGACGGAAGATAAATGACCCACTCGAGCAGCCTGGTGAGGAGCTGCTTATAGCAGTGATTGAAAATTTCCTGGCCCTCCTCCCCGATGACCTATGAACCCACACAAGGTCGCGAGTGATGATTGGTCAGCCTCAAACATATATTGTTGCAAGTTTCCCTCCCATGACACTGCAAGGGTTTATGGCACTATGATTGTCTAATCTAACATGCTGACCATGGTGACAGTTATATCGTGTGGTCTGATCCCAGCATTAACGAGGTACTGGTTGTGGAAGAGTGCATGGCGTCTTCATCTAAGCTCTGATAATTCCACCAAATATTGATTTCTGAACATGTCGGTATTCTTTTGTACCTACCTAGAGATAGTAAAACCATAGAAACCAGTCAATTTGAAATAGTAAAACCACAGAAACCAGTCAGTTTGCAGTGGTCGCAGTTTTGCTGAGCGTCAAAATGGCAGTCGGCAGCGTCAGGGCTGCGGGTGTCATCATCATCATGTGCGAGGGGAGGAAGAGGTCGTGCACGCGTCCATCTCGCTCTCTGAACCAGCCAATCAGAGCGCGGCGGGCGCTGTTAACAGCCCTGACCTTCCTGTGTTGTCTGGGTCCGGGCGTCTGCGTGGCGAGGAGCTGGCTCTGTCTGCCCCGAGAGCGGTTCCGTTGCCCACGCTTGGGGATAATATCCGAGGCACAGGTAATTGTGGGTAATGTAACGTGATCATGGCGTGGAGTGTACCCGTTTGTTTTTGACCCTTGAACACGGTTTCATGTGCCTGGTAGTTTGGTTGATAATGAGCATAATGAGCATTTGGGAGGGACGTTTGGGTTCTGCTATAAAGCACTTCGGTGTCGGGGCTCATGCTTTGATACTGAGGGTGTGTGATGGGTTTAGTTTACCTGGTGTACAGTATTGTAAATCCTGAGGGTGTGAATGGAGTGTCTGAATAGAAACTCGCATTTGTGCAGCTCCATCAACATGCCAGTCGAGATGCCTGTTTTACTCAAGTTGGGGGGGGTGTGTGTGTGTGTGTGTGTGTGTGGGGGGGGTTTGGTGCCCTTTAGATGCTTTGTAGCCATGCCAGTTCCTTTGGGACTGCAGCGCTTGTAACCCACTCGTGTTCCCACAGAAGTTTTGCCCCATCCCAAATCCACTTTCCTACCCCGCTAGGTTTTGGTGGGTCCTCTGTGCTGTTGCCAGGCCTGGCCTGCCGCCCTGCCAAGCCCCACGGGAGTGATCACTTAAAGCAGGGAGGGGGGAGGGGGGGGTTGGCTAGGCGAGACGCCCGTCAGGCCGGGACGTGTCCCCAGACTGCATCAGTATTCATGCTGTCGCTGCGGCTCCAGCTTACCGCAGTGCTGCGGATCGGCTGCAGGCTCCGCCACGCCCACCCTCAGGCCACGCCTCCTCCGCCAGGCCACACCCACACCAACCCATCCTGCCTTTCCTCTTACAGGTGAACGGTCAATGCGCCGGACACACGGCGATGCAGGCGGCCAGCCAGAACGGCCACGTGGATGTCCTGAAGCTCTTGCTGAAGCACAACGTGGACCTGGAGGCAGAGGTAACGTGACCCGGCCCGCACCCACGTGACCCCCGACCAGGGCTCTGCCCCTAGTGCCCTTTGTCAGTGAGGCAGTGACTTGGCGCCCGGTGACCCCAACCAGGTGCAGGTGCTCATGATTAAAGCGCAGCAGGCAGGTGTCCTTTTGTGGACGTCTGAGGGCTCAGTCACCCCAGAGACAGACGCTCTTCTAGCTGGGTTGGCTGGACTCAACCATCCACGCAACAGTAGTCACCTTTATCTGTTAAAGAAATGAAAAATTGACTGCATGAGGTACCAGTTATTTAAAACCTCTTCCAGAGAATTGGTAACGTCTGTTATGATCTGGAGTGATGCGGCCATATTTCCTGCTGATGCAATCATAACAAGAATGGCGGGTTCCTTTGGCCTAACCTAGGCTCGTCATAACGTTTTTCCTAGACTACGGTTTGCACCAGCGCGTACAAATCCAGTCTAATGACGCAGTAGTAGGTATCGGGCTCAAAGAATCATTTACTGCGGTATGTCAGTTCTCTCGTCTGTCCAGGGAAAGAACGAAGACTTTGCTGCTTATTTGCTCTGCGCTGAGAGACTCCTGCTGTCATCATAGACAAGTTGCAAATACATCATTAGTTTTTGACCTGTTAATGCTGCAGACCTGATTATACTTTCCCGTAATCATTTACGACGCAAAACGGACTGTAAGAACCAAGCCCCCCCCATGTGCTGGGCATTTCTGAGGTGTTATCTCCTTCCTCTCAGAACGAGGGAGAAGACCGCTTTTGTTCCCGCACTTCCAGCTTTCGGGGGCTCGTTTTATTTATATATATATATATCTTTACTGCGAATAAGGTTTGATGTGTAACGGTACGAGGAAATAAAAAAAAAATTGATTTTTGAGAAACAAAATAAGGGCGATAGCTTCAAAGGGCAGCTCCTGAGAGGACAGATTCTTTTTTATTATTTTTTTTAAACTTCTTAAGATGCGAGTCCTGCCGCCATGTCTGAGCACATGTTGACTAAGCAGAGGAGTCCTGTTGACCGAGCTGCTCCGGCGTCCATATTAAGAGCGGCGGCAAATGTTAGCATGCAGCTAGCGCACCCTTGTTTACTCATGAGGGCAGGAAGGGGTGGGGCTTAGCCGTACTGTATCTTGGGAAGGCGGACGTTGTTATTCCAAACACGTGACCGCTTCTTCGCTCGCAATCAAGGGGGGATATTTAATGTCCTGGCATCTGGTGGAATTTGGGAGCCAGGGGGCACCGGGGGTGGGGGGTTGCCACGGCGAGAGACGCGCTTGCTTTGATCACGCAGCCGTTCGGAAGCGCTGGGCCGCCACCCCCGTCGGGTTCGGCCGGAAGGCGCCGTGGAAACGAGCGCAGCCGTCACGCCGTGACGACGGGACCCTGAACGTCACACCTGAGAAACCGCTTAAGCGCGCACGCAGTTGATGTTTTTTTTTTTAAACCGGCTGGAGGAACTCGTTCGTCTCCTCTCGGCGTGGGGATCAAACCCGCCCTGCGCCGCCCTCGCTGTTTAGAACGTCCAGAGCAGAGTGTTTGGCGTGGAAGCAGCGTGTGTGTGACCTTGGCCGTTCCAGATCACTGATCACCCGTGACTCCTCCTGCGTGTCCTGGGCTCACTGTATTCTGCTCAGTAGCAATCACACAATGCTGGATGCTGTATTAATTACTGATTAATTCCTGTGTTGTTAGGTCCTATACAAACTGACTAGCATAGTTTATATGCTAGTATTCGTATATCTGCTGTGTCCGTGCTAACTGCCTGTCCCACTTTGCCGTGTGGCACCTGTGCTTTTGTCCCGTCCCCCCTGGTTTGTCCTCCGCTGTCTGCGTGTGGCAGGACAAGGACGGGGACCGCGCTGTGCACCACGCCTCGTTCGGGGACGAGGGCTCCGTCATCGAGGTGCTGCACCGCGGCGGCGCCGACTTGAACGCCCGCAACAAACGCCGCCAGACGCCCCTGCACATCGCCGTCAACAAGGGCCACCTGCAGGTGGTGAAGACCCTGCTGGACCTGGGCTGCCACCCCAGCCTGCAGGTACGCGCCGGGCTAACGTGTGTGTGTGTGTGTGTGTGTGTGTGTGAGATGAGGTGTGCTTGATCAGGGGGCATTGTGGGGAAGGGTCAAACCGAGAGGGTTCCTAGTTATTGGTACGCTGCCCCCATCACAGCTAATAACGGCACCGAGCTTGTGCTGCCTACTGTGTGTGTGCATGAATATCCCCTCTGTGCTCCGAGATTAATCACTGTGAGGGGCACGGTGACATCAGCAAAACTCTCCCAGTATAAATATTTGCACAAAACTGCCGTATCGCTCCGAAGGTCTGTAATTGAAGCTTTTTGACATCCCTTAATTCGTGTTTGCAGGCCCTGTGCGTGCGTAGGTAGCCTGTAGCTGGCGCTCGCCAACACGCGGGGGGGGGTGGAACTCTAGCATCCGGACGCTCCATGTGATTTGGCGGACCCTGTTTCTCACAGCCCTGTTTTCAGTGTTGCCCTCATGCTGTAGAGTAGATGGATGTGCAGAAGTGTCTTCAGCCGATGGGTGCAGTGGTGCTTTTTGCCATTTTTTTTTTGTGTACAGGGATCATCCAAATACATTTAGTAAAAAAAAATTTTATTTACATTTACAGCATGGAGTCTCGGCATGTATGAAACCTTTCAGTTGAGTGTTTCCTTACAGTTCAGTATATAGTGGTACTTATGAACAGCTTTTATTTAAGTAATAATAATGAAAAAGCATTCTAATGCATTCTGATCAGTCTGCTAGTACTTCCATCCATCCATTATCTTTACCACTTAATCCCACTAGTGGAGGTCACGGGGCGGCTGGAGCTAATCCCAGCACCATCGGGCGAAGGCAGCATACACCATAGGCAGGTCGCCCGCTGCTAGTGTATTCAAATTTAAACATTTTCTTTCCAGATATGCTAATATATGTAGGAAACCCAGAGTATCTCCAGTGTGCAGATAGTGCCTGCGTTAGTTTGGCTTGTGGTCATGACGCTGTGCTCCCCGTCGCCCCCTGCAGGACTCTGAGGGCGACACGCCCCTGCACGACGCCATCAGCAAGAAGAGGGACGACATGCTGTCCGTGCTGCTGGAGGCAGGTGCTGACGTCACCATCACCAACAACAACGGCTTCAACGCCCTCCACCACGCCGCCCTGCGGGGGAACCCCAGGTGTGTTTCCGCCAGACGCCGTTGCTATGGTTTCTGCTGCGCCCGTGGCTGGCTCGCGCTCGACCCCGGGGTGTCTCCACGCGCTTGTTTCCGCCGCGGAGCTTTGAGTCCGATTGGAAAGCGCTGATGTCATGTGGTGAACTTCCTGTGCGGTGTTGCGGTGAGACTCGTGTCGGACGTATTTGCGTGTTTGGTGTGTTTTTAATAACAGTTGCTTAGTGCTGTAGTCCGGTTAGTTAAGGGCCAACGCTGCTGTGAAAGGGAAAAACACCACCCAACGGACGTAGCCAGTTGTCTTTGCAGCCCCGAAAGTGTCTTGGGTGGAGGCTCCTGACAAGTTGGAACCCTGCCGTGGGTGTGGTGGAGCCCCACACTGCTCAGTGCCGTGGGTGTGGTGGAGCCCCACACTGCTCAGTGCCGTGGGTGTGGTGGAGCCCCACACTGTTGCGGGCCGGCCGTGCTGGTTTCCGGCGGCCTGAGGGGACTGGTTCCTCTCTGTGACGCTCTGTTTGAGACCACCCTCGTTCCAGCACAGTAAACAGTGTGATTAATAGCTCCTGACTTTGAGCCCTGTACACACACACACACACACACTGCATGCTTTGGAACTCTTGCATCTCCCCCACCCTTTTCCCATTTTTGTGTTGGTTCCTAGTGCCCTACAAATGGGCCCACCTGTTTCTTTGCTACCTCAGTCCTGTCCTGAGATGCACTACTGTAAGGGCCTGGAAAGCGTCTCTGAAAGAAAGAGCAGCCTGACTTGTTACCCCCCCTCCCCCCCTACAGTTGAATCATGGCCGCCGTGCGAGTCGGAGCTCTTTTGTGTTGGCCAGGTCAAATCGAGGCCATGAAACAAAAGCTGAAAATGCACAGTGATTCTGTCTCAAGAGAGCTGCAGGCTTCACCAAGGTGTGATTCCCAAGCCCCCCCCCCCCCCCACCCACACACACACACACACACACCGTTTGTAGGAGCAGCAAGACATTGCAGGTCGTCTTTGGATCGCTTCCTTCATTTAATGCCGAGTGGCCCTGAAGGTCGTGGTCCTGAAAGTCACGCTCCATCAGGTGGCTGTGTGTAATGGGGCCGCCCCAGCTTCTGCCACCTGATGGGGTCAGCGTGGCTTGCTGGTGCACGTGAGCAGTCGGGTCACACTGCAGCGCTGTGCTTAGGGGGGAGGGGGCGGGGCTGAGGGTGTGGTGGGGGAGGAGTCATAGACCACACCCCCCTCCCCAGCACACACACACTCGCCATTATCTGGATTTCATCTCTGCTCTGCTGCCACTGTCTTCAAGCAGGCTAGTGAGCCCAGGCGTGTCGCAGTACGCTCCTGTTATAACCCCTCCCCCGTCACGTGCACGCCCGCTCAGTCACGTGCGTGTGCATTTCAGCCCCTCAGTCTAGCAGCATCTCGAATGTTTATACACACTCCGTGGGGGGGTCCCAGCCTGCGGAAACGAACACGTGGACTCTTGCTCAGAGAACAAGTCCTAAGAGAAAGAGAAGAGGTAGCAGAGCTTGTTGGCTTGAGTTGACCTTTTATTTCCATAAAGGGAAAAAAAAAATTCAAAGAAAAGCGTTATTCTAATACAGCTACAACGTCGGTAACATTTAACTTTATTTATGACATTTTTTGAGCCAGCACAAAAGAGATACTAATGGCAGCACTGCAATGATCCACATTAACCACCGCGGGTGTCGGCGGTGACCCAGACCGGTTCCTGTCGTCATCAAAGCACAGCTACAGCTGGTTGAAGGGGACCAAATCCATTGAAGAGGTGATTTGGTTCCATTTTACCAGCTTCAGCAAAGCATTGGGGTTCACAGCACGAAGGACAAATATATACACACACACACACACTCACTGGCTCGGGGAGCCTGACCACACAGCACGTCTCCTCCGAGAGGACAGAAGACAACTTCACCAACTTTTTCTTTCATACGACCTTTACCCAGTAAGACTCGATATGGAAATTCGTGCAACCCCATCTCCCCCACCCACAACCCCAGCCCCCCACCCACAAGCCCCCATGCCCCAGCCTTCCTCACGCCTCACCTTCCTCACGCCTCGCCTCCCGACCACAGAGCAGGTAATGCCACCCGTGTCACGCAAATCACGGCACTGTTACAGTGGCTGACTGACCGGCATCGCCGCAGCAACCACCCCGATTACGGAGTCTAAGCGCGCGCCCGCCCAGCGTGGCCCTGTTCGCTGACCAGTGCCACGATCCCACTTTGCGAAGCCCCGATAATTTTATCCAACTCGATTCAATTACGGAGAGTGGCGAGAATAGCGTAGCCCTCCTCAGACTGCTCCCATGGTGACGGTAAAACGCACAACGTTTTGGCAGACAGGGCTGACTGCAGGCACTTTTTAAGCAGTCTGCTGAGTGAGCGCATGCACACACACACACACACACACACACACACAGTGTGTCATGCTAGCTAGCGCTGTCCTGGGCAAATCTCTGCTCCCCCAAATACACCAGCCTTAAGTGGGCAATGACCGGGGACAGCAGCTGAACGTTTTATAATGTCAGCGTCTGCCGCGGGTGTCGGTCATGACACGGTGGAAAACGAGGGGCGAAGGGTGAGGGAGAGAGGTGTGTGTGTGTGTGTGTGTGTGTGTGGGGGGGTGGGTGGATTCACAGGGAATCTGCTGGCAAGCCGACAAACCACGCAGCGCGCAAGAGCGCAGAGGACGTGGTGCGGCCGCTCCGGTGAAGTGGGCCACACCCTCTCTCGGGTCCCGCCGCCGCCGCCGAAGTGCTCGGTAACAAACCCACCTCCAGCGCGGGACGCCGTCCTTCGCCCGTTCCCCCGTTCACTGCGCAGCGGACCAGGCAGGACGTTGACTCGCCGCCTCGTACCTCCACAACCCAGATTCGGCGTGGCAGGGTGACGCAGCGATGCGCCTTCGCCGTATTTACCCTCATAAATCAAGCGCGACCTCGGCCGACGTCACAATGTGGAGCACCACAATGTAAAGTTTGGAGTTGAGGAAGTAGGTTAGGAATCTCAGCTCCTCCCCCACACCAGCGTGAGATAAAGTAGGAGCAGCACCTGCCTAAGGGTTCTTATGTGTATATATATAATTTAAACACGTAGCTATTTATCTATGGCTTCTTTTTTTTTTTATCAAGAAACCCTTCCCGTATCACTTGAAGCGCCCCAGGCGTTGGGCATTGCAGTGCTACAGTTACTGGGAGTAGAAGCAGTCCGTGACTGTGTGCGTTTGGCCAGGGAACAGACCCCCCCCCACCTCCCCCAACATCCCTCCTCTTATTTCAGCCCTGCACATCCACTGACACTGCCTGGCCACCCCCGCCATTGTCGCTTCTCCATGCCCTAATCTGGCCGCACAACGGAGAGCCCGGTCCAGGGGCGGGGGAGGGGACTCCGGCTACAGCGGCTACAATCACCTCAGCGATTCCTTTCATCAGTCCTGACCTCAGGGTACAAAAACCTAACGTTGTCCCCCAAGTCACTGGCCCCTCGCCCACTTTTATTTTTTAACCCCACCCCAGAAAGGAGCTTTGGAAGAGATTATGGTATTAGCGGTTGGGCCTGCTACTAGTACACCGGTGCCTCTACGGAAGTTGCGAAGTTTTTACTGGAAACTATTCAAGTTCCGTAATGCAGCAAACCAGATAATAATGAAAGGAGGTCCCTGTGCCAGAGGCCTGGCTGTGGTTCAGTTCTCTCCCCCCAAACTACAGATCAAACGGCATAAAAAGCAACATATCTTTTCTGGTAGCTTGTTCCTATACATGACACACACACACACACACACACACATTTATACACCCGTGCTCTTTTTGTTGGTGTGTAAGAGGTGTGCTATACTCCCATCGCTGCATCAGTGGACTCCATGCTACTCTATGCTAGCTGTCTGCTGCAGTGAGCGCGTGCGATCCGCACTGGTTTAGTAAGGAGGGTCATAGTCGGACAGCCGCTGAAGTCACACAACGGGAACGCTAAACTTCCTCCGGACTCCATGCTGCAGTAATCCCCAGCGCTCGTGAATCCGGCTCTAGTACAACCCCCCCACCCCCCCACCATCCGCGCCGCCCGCTCCGGATTCCTGATCTCCCCCGTAACGAAGGGCGTCAGTGCACATGGCAGAGAATCAACGCTCCTCCTAATTTGAGGATCAGCACCACACCAGGAATACATACTTCTTTACATTCCATAGCTGTCATATGTTCATATGGGCACATAAAGAAGTATGTGCACCAAGCAGGCAACCCCACGCCGGCTCTGCGTCCTTACCTCGTCTGGTCTGGGCTGTTTTCACGTTTGTGGGGTGGAGATTTGCGAGAAAACCAACCTTCTCAGCGTGCTGTGGTTGTCCGGTAGTTTAGTCTTTTTTCCTTTCCCCCTCGTAGTCCTTCCTCCTCCTCCTCACACCACACTGCAGAATGCAGCTGTATGGCCGTACGCGCTATAACATAAGGTGACTTTCAAGCGTGCTTTAAGAACAGCGGCACGTGTTCGCATGCAGACCAGCCGTGGCAGAACTGGCTGGTAAGGCCCCCCCCCCCACGCACACACCACACACACACACACACACACACACACACACCCCACCAGCACACGTCAGACGTGTCCGGGTCCGTACAGTGCCGTCTGCTCCACTGACCCTGGCTGTCCTCCAGAGGACCGGGGGAGTCCACAGGGAATACGGAAGAGAGTGACGGTCTGTTGCGAATTTTTTTTTAAAAAACTGAGAGGATAAAAAGGTCAGGCTGGTCTTTTTTTATCCCTGGATGGGAGAGAGAGAGAGAAAGGGAGCGCATAAAAAGAAAAGTGTAGCCAGGACGACGGACGGCGCCGAGGTGATGCTCCTCCCCCAGCTGCACTCACGGTACCATCGGTCCATAGCCAGAGCGTCAAGCTGAATAAACCTCCAGGATTCCGTGTTCATGTCGGACGTTCTCCTCTCCCCTCATCCGCTCGCACCTCGTAACTTTGCCCCCCCCCCTCCCCACCGGCCATATTTCAGGCCGTCTGCTGATGTTTGAAAACAAGGCTGATCCAACTGGAACAGGAAGCCATTGTGAGAGGGATCCGGGCTTTCGGCGCTCGCACCGGGCCAGAGGTCACATGCGAGAGCTAATGCCCACTCAGCAGTCCTGAACCGGGCTGGAAGTGCTGGTGGGGGGGGCGGAGCCTAAACCAAACACCTCCCCTTTTTTCCTTTAGGCTTTTGGGCCCGTTCGGCCGTTTTAAGCCTCTGCTGCCCGTTCAGCCGGCCCTGCTCGCCAGCGCTGGGCGCTTCGCCACGGGGCAGCACGTCACGCCGCAGGGCTGGCGGTCGATAGGCGTTGGTGCGGTGGTGTGAAATGGGCAGGAGCCCTCTAATGAAGCTTTGCTCCAGCTCCACACATTCCACAAGTCGACGCATACACACACACACACACCACCCTCCCTCTGAAAAGACCCCCACCCTCCAGTGGTATCAGGCACCCAGCTGAGAGTAGAGGGCAGCGGTGGAAATATAACAGCTCACTTAGACGTGCTATTCTGGGCCCTGGTGGAAATCCTGGCTGGAGTTGTGCAGCGGAGGTCCGGCCGCCAAGTGACGTCAGGGTCCTGCTGGGAAGGGCTCGTGATCAGGAAGGGTCCCGCGCCGGTCCCGTCCCGCAGCGCCAAGTCCCGTTTAGGAAATGTTGCGACGATCCGAGAGGTCTGCGGAGCCGCGTGGGTGCGGGAGGTCTTGCTCCGGCTGAAGGCCGCATGGCGTGGAGGCGCGGGGCGGGTGGGGAGGAGGGGGGGGGGTGTTACTGCAGTGCTTTGCCCTGCCCATGTCTTCTGCTAAGAGAACGTGCGTAGAACTGGCTGGTGAAAGTAGGCTGTTCTCCTGGGTGTCATGGGTTCAGCGAGTGACAAACATATCCAGAAGCCATACTGCCAATCCCTCCCCCAGCGAGAATTAATACACCACCACAGCTGTTTTCTGTCAGTCCGCTTCTCCACCTCCCCCAAACCCCCCCCCCCGCTGCCTGACTTGCCTGAACGTCACGTCCCACCACGATGTAAGTGGCCCTCCGTCAACAGCTGTCCGGGTAGCATGCACCCATACACTCCCCGCACAGAAACTCCAAACAAGGCTCTAAAAATTACAGTATTAAAAAAAAATAAAAAAATATTCAACCACCCACAAGTGAGGATGTCGCAAAAAGACAATGCGAGGTGCTGTGGGTGTCCCAGCGCAGAACTGTTCCCTTTGGTGCCGTGCGGAGTCTTTGCCAGAGGTCCAAGCTGTTGAGGTGGGGGGGCAAGGAGGGGGTTTGGGAGGAAAAAAAAAACAAATGAAAGAAAAGCCCCGACGTGCTCCAGATCTGAGTGAGCTCCAGTTAACAAGTCTGTCATTAGATAGCAGTAGCGCGGGTAGCCATGAGGGGCTAACGTGCCTCAGAATACTGTTCTGCAGCAGCCTTCTGCCTGGGTAGCACTAAAACTGCGTAGAGAGAGAGAGAGAGAGAGAGAGAGAGGGGGGGGGAGAGAGAGAGAGCAGCAGGGAGGGAGCAAGCAAGCAGGCATGTCCATGTGGATGGTAGCAACTTTCCCCGGGTTCCATCTTCACCTGCAGTTCCTGTGAGGGATTGTTCCTGTCGGTGGGTGGAGGAGGGGGTTGGAGCTGAGCAGTGGGTGGAGGAGGGGGTTGTAGCTGAGCGGCGGGCGGCTGGGTGGAGGAGAGCCCCCTCGTGTTCCCTGAGACAATGCCGGTGTACTTCTTCCGATAGCACTGATGCAGCCCAGTAAATTCCACTCCCCCTCTCCGTGCGCGCCGCACACACACACACACACACACACCGGCTGACGAGCCATGCGGTTTCTTACCCAGCATATCCGGGGAGAGAGAGAGAGAGAGAGAGAGAGAGAGAGAGAGAGAGAGGGGAGGGAGACCGATACGGAGGAAGAGCGAGCGAGAGAGAGAGAAGGAGAAGACTGGGAGAGAGAGCGCGGGGGGGGAAAGACGTCAATGCGGACTGTCCGGCTTGGCGGGGGTAAAGGCTCGTCCCGCGGGGGCGGGGAGCGTATATTACCTGTCGGCGCCGCTCCTCCCACGCCGGGAGCCGTAACGACCTCTCCGCCGCTCCACGCCTGCCACCGCAGCAGCCATCGCGTGCTGACTGGCTGAGTCAGCTGCTCTGAACAGGGTGGAGAGGGTAGTGAGAGAGGGAGGGAGGGAGGGAGAGGACCGGGTGGGGGGGGTTGAGCACGCGGGAGGGAGGGAGGGAGGGAGTGCAGGGCAGCTACAGCAGGAACAGCACCCTTACCTTTAGGAGCGGAGAGGCGTCACGCGGACACTGATGGCGCTCCTTGAAGAACAGAAGATGCCCGGGTGGTGTTGGTGGTGGTGGTGGGGCTCTCTGCCCCTCTGCCCGTGCCCGTGCTCGTCAGTGGCGTGGGGAGGCTAACGTATCCGCTTCCGTCCAACTCTGAAGTCTCAGTGACTCAGCCGCATTCTCTGCCGTTACGGAGAGGAGAGGAAAAAAAAAAACAACAACAAAAAACAAACCAAAAAATAAACTAAATTAGAATTTGAGGGTCTGTCTTTTTAAAGGCAGCGCGTATGAGCTGCACACTACTTAGTATTCGAGGTTGAGCTCTCTGTGTCCTGCAGATGACTCTTCTGTTTCATTTTTTTTCTGTTTCGTTTCGATCTTGTGGGAAAATCGGATCGGAGGTGTACAGGGGAACTGGCCTGTGACGAACGTGTCCCTTTCCCTCAGCGCCCTGTGTGGTTTTTGCCTTGCATGGGGCCAAGGTCAAGTACCAGTGCACTGGGCTGTGGAGGGGGGAGGGGCGGGGGTGGGTGTTGGTGGCGGCCGCCTGCCGTCGCACTCTTGCAGCGAGCCGCGTGCCGCCGTAGGCCCTTTACGGCCGGGGAAGCATTCGAAAAACGCTCGCATCAGTCACCAGCCAGCTCTCCTGCGTCTCCCTCACCTCCCTTTGACCATATTTAGTCAACCAGTGCAAAAAATAATCCCCCCACCCCCCACCCCCAGCTTCTGAGGCACTTTCCCCTCCCCGCACACACACACACACACACGAGCACGAGCTCCGGGAAGCCTCCCATCCAGAGCTCTGCCTATCGATTGAGCGTCCTGCCAGGCGAGCTGCTAGCCTGCGCTAGCGCAGGACCCGCTCGCCTGTCTGCAATTCGCTGCTCTATTTTTAGTACTGCCAAATAAAGTGGTCTCTCCCGGTCCTGCTTCTGTCCACCCCCCCCCCCCATCCCACTCCACGTTTTTTTTATGTGCATCTTTTGACCCCCCCCCCCCACACTGTCTTTCGGTCCTCTTTATAGTGCTGGAACATGCTGCATATGGTGCAGCAGCTCTTGCCTCTGCTTACCTCTATACTTAGTAACAGGCGTAGTTGGGTGTGAAAAGAGTGAGAAAGAAAAGAAAACGGGCAATCAACGGGGGGGGGTCGAAAGGGGGGGGGGGGGGCAAAAGTGGTGGGGGGCAGGGGTGGAGTGGGTGCTGTGTTTAAGTGTCTAAGATCAAGACAGCGGTGCAGATCAGACCTGTTACTTTTGCCCCCGTCTTTCCCAGCCCCCCGACTCAGCATGCAAGCGTTACCTCGTGGCTTCAGCTTCCCGCGCTCCGTTACGAGCTCTCCTTCACTTTCCCACCGCCACGTTCCGGCTCCCTGAAATATCTGATTAATTAGGATGTCCTAATGGAGCGTGATTGCAGCTGGGTCTTCGCCAGCCGCGACCTCCGTGCCTCCTTCCTGCTGCGGTGCTCAGCTGTACTTCCTCGTAATAGCCGGCCCCTCCCTCCCCCCCTCACCACCACACCCATCAGCTCACGCTCGCCAAGGTAATGGAACTGCTAAAGGCGCTAGCTAATCTTTCAAAGTAATGTTTTCTTACCATTTTAGCATAATGTCCCTTTTTAAATAATAATAGTCACCCTTGAGGGAGAAAATTGACCCAAGGTTAATCTCGCACATCCTTTGGTGCGCTCTGTAATACTACATCATTACCTTTTTTTCTTCCTCTTTATCTATATACTTGTTTACTTGAATATTATAACTAAATGCTGGTTTAATATATGTTCTGTTCTCATGTTTGCTAAGGACGCTTTACCTCAAAGACCCTTTAAGATGATCTAGTTCTAGCATCTGTTCACTAAGTACACACTGTGCATTTAATCAAGTGCTGCTGGTGGTTGTTGTTTTATTGATGCTCCTTATGGTTCAGAGACAACTTATTTTATTCTCAGGCCAATTCTTCTTGTCTTGTGTGAAGTGCAGTTCAATTAATGCACTGTCAGCTGAATGTATTGCCATTCAGTTGTTCTGTATTTACAGGCCTTGGAAGACTTGACTGTTTGCCAGGTGTACTGGTGTACTGCCAGCTACTGCTTGTCCTCGAGACCCAACCCACCACTAAACGTGGCCCTCCAAACTGCTTTATCTTCACCAGCCATGGCTATTTAGACCAAATGTTTGCTATTTTGCCCTTTTAAACTAATTAGCTTAGTCATGGGAATGCCATCGTTGGCCAACACCAAATGCCAGAGCTGTTGCAATAAAATTGTGCATTTTGTTTGTGTGGAACACACAATACGCATAAGCATGTCTGGTGTTAGTTGTTTAGCAAGTATAGCAGTGCTTTTTGAGGAAGTAATTAAAAACAGTAGAGGATTTCATTTGGTCTCTCTTCTGGACTAGCGGTTAAGACTTTAAGACGCTAAGACATAGCTTGGAAGTAACGTCAGTCTAGCTAGCACTTATTTTATATGCCAGGACATTTTTTGCATTCTGTTTATTAGCTTACATCCTATTTAATTGAACGTAACCACAAATGACACCGGAGCACATGCTATTAGATCTGCCCCCATGATGATTAAGCTGAATGTTTAGCCAAGCCGCTAGTCACTTGAATGTCTATGAACGAACATGTTCATGTTAAAACTAAATGTTACGTATTATCGTATATATCGTTATGGTCTCATAGCCAGAGAAATGTTAGCATTTAGCTTGATATTGCAACAGTGTGGCATGACTGATGAGGTCAGATGTGGACAGTACTTCTCATTGGGCAATCGCTGGTTCAAGCCCCAGTAATGCCACACCTCTCTGCCCCAGGAGTCCAAGGCAGCAAACTGGCACTGCTCTCGGGGTGGGAGGGACTGCCCCTCTCGTGTCATTCACTAGCCAATCACGGATGTCTGTTTGTTCGTGGTTGGTGGTGAGGACCGTCAGTAGTATCCTCCAAGTGTTGGGCTGCCCTCTGCTTGGAAAAGATTGACGTTCCTGTCGTCACGTTTCCTAGGAAGTGCCATAACTTCCACAGTTCGTAGCTGTTGTCTAAGGCGGTTAGCTAGCTGGGTGGAAAAAAAAAACATAAATGAATTTTAAAAAATATCATTCAAAATTATAGGGAAAATATTGAGTAAGAATTACAGCAGTGGTCCCCCTTAGGTGATGGGTGATAATTTAACTTTATCTGTCTTTATTTTCATTCAAAAGGGCCTATTGGCATATTTGTTTTTGGTAGTATATTTTATTGAGTCTTTTTTGGTTGGTTGATCCATTCATTTTGGCTGATTATGTTGGCAGGCGCTCAGATGTTAATGGTTCATACAGTGGAGAACACATATTCCCCTTCCCCCCGCTATGTTCTTGCTGACACGGCTAAACCGATCGGCGAGATTTTACCAGCCAAGATGGTTTGATCAAGGTCCAGTCCCATTTCTTGTTTTCACTCTTTTCTCTGCGCGTGTCCCCTTTAAATTGAGTTGCAAGGGGTTAGTGGGTGAAATCTCCCCTTACGGAATGAGACAACCCTTCAAGTACCCGATACATAGTCAGTAGTCTTCAATTTCACGCATCAATTGGTCACCAAATAAAAAAACACTGCTTCATTACTAGCGATCCTCTGTAGGCAACCCTGCCAGTCGGCATTGATGTTGGAGAAGCAGTAAAGTTCAGCACCCTCGCTGCTGGACGTTGGTTAAGTTCTGGGTGGAATGTGCCTCTAAAATGCCACCTGTGTGACATGAAAATGTCAAATTGTGGGATTGTCATACACACATCAGCAATAATGCAAAATTGGCTTTTTTATGCTTATGAAGATAAGGGTGCATTGAAAGGGAATTACATTGAGAATGCAATTGTTTTCATAAATGGTACATTGGTATTAATGGAGAAAACACTTGCATTTGTGGGTTTCATTGGCTAAATGCACAGTCATCTTGCTGGTGGGAAGTTTCTCATTCTGCTTAGTTTGGAGTGTGGCTCAGGAAAAGCTTTGGTTGGAGGACCATGCAGTGCTAGTACGTCTCCCTAGCCCTTTATCTCACCAGGAATCAGGACACACTGTCCCTAGGTGTGGACACATGGAAACGGAGGGGTGGGGTTGAGGGACAGAGGTAAGGGGTGAAATGGGATTGGGGCCTAATTCGTTAACTTAGCTTTAGTGTCGAGAAGCATTCTGTCTGCTTCTCTCCAGCCTGCTCAACGTGGCATGCAAATGACCTGCTTGGAATTATGGGACTTTGCACTACAGCAAAGCCGCTTGTGTTTTGTGCACGTACCTTTCACGGACAGCGCCTCTCTGATTTTTTGAAACATGCCCAATAACAGAGGCTCTTCCCCAACCCTTCAATACCTCTGCCTTGCAAATGGCCATGATTTGTGAAGGTTTCAATCGGGGCTTTTAATGCCCGTGACCCTCAGGCCGGTGAAAGACAAATAACCGGCTTAATGTTATTGCTTGCGTATTCTTTTTTGGCAAAGCTCTTGATTCCAAGTCGACACTACGCACCTTTCGATGTCTCAGAATCACACGGCTCAGTTTGCAGTTTTGTGGACACAGTTCTGCGCTGCTGCGTGGGGCCCGCGCACCAAAGCTTTCAAATGAAGACATCCCACGAAAACGCATGGCGACTGTAGCTGCATCACGTCAAGATGGAGGCCGAACAGCTGTATACAGTGATCGTGCCTGCAGCAGTTTGTGGCGAGAAATCAATTAAACGTAAATCGCGGGGAAAAGGAGCGTTTGAGACGTGATCGAGACGGACTGTATATTCTTGAGAGAGCTGGATCTCATTTGCTGTTGCTCATTGCTCCTCGTTACTTGTTGCAGAGGTACTCGAAAGGCGCCGTTTGACAAGCTTCATCACGGCAAAATTTCAAATGCTTTGCAGACTTCGTAGGGTCTGCGGAGTGGGGGAGATCACATTGCTGAACTGCTCATACTACGCGAGAGTCATGGCAGGCATGGCAGAGATTTCAGCGAGTCCACAATTTGCCTGCCACAGCAAAAACGCCGCCAGAATCGTGTTGCGTGCGCCCGACTGTTCACTTGCATTCGGGATCTTTCCTGCGGCAAACTTGCATACGGTCAAGTTTAGCAACGGCGTTGTGAGACGAAGCAAATGCGTTCGGCAGCATGGTAGCAACGTCATAGTCTGTGTCATGTCTCCGCCTCACAACGTGAGACAAGCGGCAAGAACCTTTTAATAAGTGCTGGATTTGTTGATCCATTAAAATGAATTTATTGGTCCTTTCATTTAGTTCCCACCTCTCTACTTTCACTCTAACCACACCGTAAAGTTCACTGCACGCAGGCGCTTGGGAAGTGGCTGGCTTGGTGCACTTGGAGGAAAAGGAAGTTGCTTTTCAGACCCATCTCCCACCCCTCCCTCCTCCTGGCCACCCAGTCCCTGGGCCCCCGTTCATCCACTCTGTGACTGAAGCCACCCTCCATTTTCACCTCGAAGCTCCAATTGATGTGTTAGCTGTTTGCCTCCTGCCGGTTTTCAGGCAGGGTCAGTGGTGAGGTGTTGTTCTCTTGCTTTGTGTGTGTTCATTATTTTTAAGTGGAGTTACTGGAGTAATGGGGGGTGGGGCGTTGTAAATGCCTCTTCAGTGTCTTAATTACGGTATTGTACACTATCGATGTCTCCTAGTTGTGTTCGGGGTTTGAATTGGCCATTTCTTTTGTGTTGCTTGTCCAGTAAAGAAAATCATCCTCATCATAGAAATCATAGAAAATGGCTTCATCTTTCAAATATAGTTTGTGATTTAATTTACAACCGTTGTTCATACATTAGTATTTCACACTCCAGCAGTGATCTAAAAACAAATAAAGCCCCTGACTATCCAAAATGGGGGAGGGAGATTTGTGGTATCAACCTCATGACCTTTCCCCCCCCCACCACCAGGGCACAGGGCCGAGCGGTTCACCCAGTCTGCCTATGGGCGGTCCGACACCCCGGTGGCCAATCGCAGCGTGAGCGCTTTGTTTTGGGAATGTCAGCCGGTGGCACGGTTCCCAACGTTTCGCCAGCCAGTTCTGCCACGCCAGAAGGGAACGGCTATGAGACGGCGGAGGGTTTGATGCGAGCGCGAGGCGAGGAGACGCGCTGGGGGCGACGGCCAGAAACGCTTGTCCTGCACTTTGTTCGTCCTCGTTGGAGCTCGGCATCATTTTGAAGAATAGGCTGTAGCGTCTAGAGTTATTGTGACAATATCTTATCAAATTCCTATCGAACTTTCCTTTGCTGTTGTGCTGACTCTGCATGGATACTCTGGCGGTAGTTTCTATAATTGCACATTGTGCTGGATATATATATATATATATATATATATATATATATATATATATATATATATATATATATATATATATATAAGCAATATATCTTCCTAGTTACTCCCCCGAATACATAGTAACTGACTTGGCATCATGGTGTCTCAGTAGTGTTCTGAAATTTTAAGAATGAGTACATGTGCTCCCATCAGTAACATCTAACAACCACAACATAAATGACTCTTAAATGACCTTAATTCCTGTTCTTCACATTCCCCCCCTAACCTTAATTCCTGTTCTTCACATTTCCCCCCCCCCCCTAACCTTAATTCCTGTTCTTCACATTTCCCCCCCCCCCTAACCTTAATTCCTGTTCTTCACATTTCCCCCCTAACCTTAATTCCTGTTCTTCACATTCCCCCCCCCCCCTAACCTTAATTCCTGTTCTTCACATTCCCCCCCCCTAACCTTAATTCCTGTTCTTTCTAACCTTAATTCCTGTTCTTCACATTTCCCCCCTAACTTAATTCCTTAATTCCTGTTCTTCACATTTTCCCCCCTAACCTTAATTCCTGTTCTTCACATTTCCCCCCCCCCCCTAACCTTAATTCCTGTTCTTCACATTTTCCCCCCCCCCCCCTAACCTTAATTCCTGTTCTTCACATTCCCCCTAACCTTAATTCCAGTTTCATTCTGACCTGTATGAATGTCATGTTAAGCGGTAGTTACCCAAGCAGTCGGTGTTCTGTCCTCGCTCTACGACTGACCCGCACTCAGGTGCTGAATATTCAGGCTTGGTTTCTCTGGAAACCCGTTTGGCCACTGACAGCGTGGAGCTGTACATAAAAATAAAAAAAAATCCACGCTGTCAGGTAGGAGAGGTGGTAGAATAGAACTAAAAATACGTACGTCTTTCTGTTGCCGGTGTTTAGCATTCATGCTACTTCATTCAAACTCCATACAGTTAATATTGTTGAGAATCGGCACTAAAGGACTTGATCGCCCTTCTTTTTAAACCTGAATTTCACCCCCAAAATGTGGCACTTGTGTCCATTGCGTGTTTCAGGTATGAGATAATCTGTGTTTCAATGGCCTGTTAGCTTCCGTTTCACACAGTTGTGTGGTGCCGTGTTTTCGTGGATATTCTGAAAGCCAAATCTGGTGAACCTGTGGTGAAGTGCGTACTGAACTTCTGCTGTACAAGTTCCATACATCTGCAGAAAGCTTCTGCCAGAGGACGACCTACTGGAGGTGAGAACATTACTTCTGCAGACTCCACAGGTTTCCTGTAGGGCCAAATTTAGAATCTGCGGAGGGTGCGTTGCTTAAAATCCAGAAAATGGTGAGAATACTTATTGAGCCTTGATTGAATTTCGACTTGTCGAATATGAAAATGTGCTGTTTTGACCCCTGTCCCGATATAATCAGGGGCGAGATTCACCTGCTCTTCAAGTGGGGTTTCATTTAGTAGCGCAACACTGGATATAAATATTGGATGTTAAGAACCAGCAGCAGAAACGTACGCGATGTCTGCGTATTGAAGGCAGCACGCTGTGAGGTCCAGAAGCCATTAACAGCATCCAACCACAGCTTGTTAGTTCAATCTGTTAATAATACATCACACTAGCAGTAATGAGCTTTCCCTGGAAGAAATGCCCCACTATAGGCGTATTTGGCTCGTTCTGGCATAAAATGCCCCAATTTTGCTGCCTCGTTGCGGCGCTTGTTTGTCTGGGATTCTCTTGGTGGCTGGCTGCTTTTTTTTTTTTATCTGAGGAGAAATTGCCGAGCGTTCATTAGTCGCCTCCTGCTTCCCATCGGCCAGACTGCTGCGAGGGGAGCGACGTGGAGCGTAGACGGAGCTCCGTCCGCCGTGGGGCCGAGCACCCTGCTGAAACGGTCGAGGGTTTGAAATGATTTAAAGAGCAGGACTTCCTACACGTCAGCCATGCTGCTTACACTGGGCAGCAGTGAGGCACTGGTGGAAAGGCCGGGTCCCGCTCAGGAGGCAATAATTCTCTGCTTTACCTCTTCATGGTGCTTTGTCCTTCAGTTCCGAGAGAGAACTATTTGGTCTCCTGCTTCACTTTCAGCAAGCACGTGCGTGTTTTTATCCTCTTGTTCAAGCGTAGCGGAGCTGTAGGCTCGACGTTTTCTCGTACCCGTCGAGGTTGGCGTGAAGACGCCCGGGCCGTCCCGTATCCCCTGAGGCGGTTCGGTTCGTAAAACGCGCGTCGTCGTCCAGCCTCGTGTGTGTTTCCGCGCTCGAAGCCGTCGTGTTTTTCGCCACAGGGCCGCTGCCGTTTGGCGGTTTAGGGTTCCGTGTCGCCGTGACCCCTGTGTTGCGAATATCACCGGATCAGATCCGGTCAGCCTTGTAGTCTGTGACGAATGGAGTGGTGGGCTGGACGTGTTTGGTGGCAACAGGCTACAGTCTGTGACGCCTGTAAAATGCGCCCGTGAGGTAACTAATAAAATGGCTGGTGAATGTAGGGGCAATGAATGCGTTGCTAATTTAGGGGCCTGTTAATGTGTACTGCCTTTACAATCTGAAGTTGCATAGCTTTGTGTAGCCATGCACTGGTCTCCTCATTAATCATTTTCCCAATTAGCCCATTATTGTAAATTAGAAATCCATTACTCTAAAACAATTTTCTTTTGTCGTTACTCATTTATATCCGTCGCGTTCGTGCTTTTAAGGCGTGTGTGTCAGTGAAATTTGTTCCTGTGAGAGGGAAGCAGTTTTTGGAAGGAGCCTTTCGTCAAGGCGCCGGGAGGAGCGGCGTGTGTATAATTGGGTCGTGGATATTACTGTGGCATCGGGTCCCTCGTTGACTCGAAAAACGCTTTGCGCGAGAAGGACGTCTCCGTAATGTTAAGCGCACGCTTTGCTGAAGCGGGGAGTCGCGGCGGACGGCCCTGTTCCGGCAACCTTGCGCTTTCGCCGCGACCGAGGACGCGATCGCACTCGGCGCCCCTCAGCCGCTGGCTGCCGCTTTAGGAATTCCGTTGTGGGGAAACCTTGTTTCATGCTAATGCGGTTAGATCAAAGCGCAGACCCGCCGGACCCGCGAGACGATGACTGCGGGGGAAGGTCACATTGTAGCGGAGATGATGCGTGTCACGGTTCATAACAAAGCACACTTTACCGAGCGGCCCCTCCCTCCGTCTTCCGAGACCCTTGCGAGAAGACGCTCCCGTGCCACTTTTGTACAGGAAATCCCAGGTCAGAGGCTTCAGCAGTAGACGTACGGTGCAGGTCGAGCTTCCCAAACTACACCCAACTGGTTTGAGTGTCTCTCGTGCGCCAGTCTCTGCGCTTTCTTCCGTGCAGTAAAATAACATGCTTTATGTGCTCAAGGCGAGGGATCTGAGCGAAGGCCACCTTCTTTGATTGAAAGATTGCCTTCTGTTTAGCGTAATCAAGCAGTGAACGTGGGGGAAATCAAATGGCTTCTTCCGACAACCTTATTTCAGATCGATTTCTGGTTTAGAGCTGGAACAAATTGTACGTTCGTCCGACCTTGAGACAAAACAGATGTCTTGACAAGCTGTTATGATAGTTTGAATAACTGTGTGTTCTGGTATTTGTAACAAACCCCTCTTTAACGGGGAGAGACGAGCCCTTGTCCAAGTAGCTGGGACGCGGTTCCCTCTGCGTCTCTGAGCCATGGCACCGTCGCCCCCAAACCCCCCCCCCCCTCCACCGACTCACTGTCCGACCGCCTCAGAGACGGCCACCGCGCCACGTTTCGCGCTAAGCTCTTCCCTCTCGGCGGTTAGTGTCGAGCTCCCACCCGATGACAAATTGCCACGTGGCTGGCGGAGACAGCAGGCCCAGCTGGAGATCTCCTGAGGGACCTTCGCATCTCGCACGGTGACCCAGTTCCATCACGCCTCTCCTTCACCTCACTTCTCCTCCGGTTCTTCTCTCGCGCTGCCTTCACGGCGTCCCAGACCCTCCTACTTTGGCCGTCGGCGAATACTTTGACGTTGCTCCACCCAGCCCGTCCAATCGAATCGCAGCAAAATAATCGTAATGATAATAATATATTTTTTTCGGCACTTTTGTTTTGGCAGGCGAGCAAATCGTTTGCTGGGAGGGCTCAAAGGTGGTTGATATTAATATTAATGAGCTGAATTAATACTAATACCCGCCTATTTCTACCAGGCAGGCTGCGAGCGCGTCGGTCCACCCTTCTAGAGGAATGGGACGGACATTCACTTGGGCTAGGACCAGGCTCTGGCCCCGCAACAATGCCCCGTGGTCAGCACTAGAGGGCGCCAGTGGCCAAGCCCCCCGCACCCTTTAAGCTCTGGACCCTCCTAGTCCTTCGGGAAGATGTTCCGCCAATGCGGAGCTGTCGCCAAACCAACGAACCCTGACTGCACCATCTCGCAAAGCCCCTCTGGAAAAGGGGGAGAAAAACCTTAACGGACATTTTTTGAACTCGTGTGCCTGAGGAAGCAGTGATGCAGGGAGCAGTTTTGGGTTACGCCGGGACCTTTTTGCTACGTGTACAAATTCCGGTATCTCTGACCGTCTTGTCATCGGGTCTGTTGAGACGGCGTGCTGGTCCCTGGGAACCTGTACCCTTCGTGTATACGTCAGTGAAGCAGCAGACCTCAAACGGTAGTCAAAAACTGAACTGAACATACATTTAAGCCTGTTCCGCATTACTGGAAGCTGTGTGTGTGTGTGTGTGTGTGTGTGTGTGTGTGTGTGTGTGTGTGTGTGTGTGTGCGTGCACACGTTGCATGTTCACTACAGTATAGCTGCCTCACTCTGCAGCCTTCAGTGTGTGTATGGTCCTGCTGATCTCGCTCTCTCTCTCACACACACACACATACACATACACACACAGAGAAAAGCAGGCTGCCTTTTGCAGAATCCACTCTGTCTTCAGCACACCTCCCGAGGCTGCTGGACTTCAGTACCTGACTCGTTGTTGGCAGTATATCGATCCGTTTACATCCCCCCACTCACCTCCACCCCCCTCCTCCTCACGTTCCTGGAAGTCTCCTGCGTCTGGTGGAGGTGCGACCTGGTGGAAATGCTCAGCTCACACGCTTCCCCTATAGACGCGCACCCGCACTCACGACAAGGCCACGGAATCATAGTCCTACCCGCCACCCAGCACAGACCGTCCCCGTCCCCTCTCCCCGTCCCCTCTCCCGTCCCCTCTCCACGTCCCCGTCTTTCTGGGGGTTCCCCCCCATGTGCCAGGCTTGTCTTCGCTGCTGCAGGCGCCTCTTCTGTAGCCCGTGTCACAATGCGGTGTCCCCCCCCCCCCTCCTGCCCCCCAGCGCCTGATCTAGGGTCAGTTTTGGAATCCGGGAGGAGACTGGAAGGCTAATCCCAGATTCTCATCAGCTTCTCTGCGCTGCTGAGCAGCAGGAAGGCGCGCCCTCCTTCCCAAGGCTCTCTACCCTCCACATAACCTTCCCACCCTGCACCATCACCATGGAAATCAGCAACATTGTCCTCGCAGTTTCAGCAAATTCTTCACGAGTGGATTTTCTAGTAGCATTTTCAGTTGTTCAGCGGGACACCATTTTTGGCCATTTTAGCCCACATTACACGTCCAAGAAGCCGTTGCCCTGCTCCTTTTACCCCCGTGCGGGTCGGGCTGGAGGGGCGTTATTGGAGGCTCGTACAGCTGTACCATCGCCCCTTCAGGGGCCCAACCCAATCAGCCCTGGCCCTGCCAGACCGGCCCACCCGCCAATACAAACTCCCCTCGCTGTTTATTGGAAATTGCATTTTTAATCTACAGCAGTGAGCAATTTGAAAAGTGTGTTAGTGGGTTAGCGGTGTGACCCTTGATCAGATGTCTGCTGTGCGACTGCAGTGTTGACACTGTCACAAGGAACGGTTCCGTTTTTTTCTCAAATGCATAATTGAATTCAAATGCAGTATAAAGGAGCTCTGCATCCCTCTCTCTCTCTCTCTCTCTCTCTCTCTCCGTCCTCTCCCTCTCTCTCTCTCTGTGTCACAGTGCCATGCGGGTGTTGCTGTCCAAGCTTCCGAGGCCCTGGATAGTGGATGAGAAGAAGGATGATGGCTACACCGCCCTGCACTTGGCTGCTCTCAACAACCATGTGGAGGTGGCAGAGCTCCTTGTCCATCAGGTAGTCAATCTCTCTCTCTCTCTCTCTCTCTCTCTCTCTCTCTCCTTCCTTCTCCAAGGGGGGTGTGGCTTGTGCTCCTTCAGCAGAATTTCTCCTTTTCCCCAATGAATGAAAGCAGTTATTATCTCATTAAACGGCGTGACCTGTCAGCTGCGCAGTGGGAGAGGGCGGCGGAGGTGATCGCAGTGGCCGCTCTGGGTGACGTGGCCCAAGGCACGTTCCCTCCCTCCTGGAGCGCTGCCCAGCGCCCCGATGGTCTTCTGCCTCACTCCTGCCTCACTCCTTCACTCCTGCCTCACTCCTGCCTGACGCGTGCAGCCCTGTGGCCCACAGAGAGCCTGACACTCTGCCTGCCACTCAGCCGCCTGGCGTGATGGCTGCGTTTCGCCTTGCGGAGGGCTAGCGGCAGGGATCAGGGGGGTGGGGGGGGGGGGGGGGGGCGGACCTCATGTATTCAAGAGAGTTGGGGTGGGAGCAGGAAGGGGGCAATGGAGGGGCAGCAGGGGGGAGGGGTGTTTGGAGAGAGAGAGACAGGGAGATGAAGGAGGGAGAGAGAGAGACAGGGAGAGCAGGGCGAGGGGGTTCACAGCAGTGACTCCGCCGGAGAGCTGCAGCAGGAACTGCACTGCAGCAGTGCAGAGAGGCTGCGTTGCTACGGGCTTTCGTCCAGGAACATCTGAATACAAATTACCATTACGTCCCAGTAACTCACGCTCCCGAACACGGGCCGGGGGGGGGGGGGTGGTTGGGGGTTAGGCTGCGTGTGGGGAAACGTACTGACGCCCCGCACACGGTGAAGGCGCGGTCCATCCCCACGCGGCGGATGGGGGGAGGGTGGTGTGTGCAGACCTCAGGAGCCCCGTGTAAAGTGGAGATGACCGCACCACGTGTTCATGACTGCAGCGGTCAGTCCCGCCACTCGTGCGCTGATGTGCGGACAGCCAAGTATTTCGGGGCTCCGCCCTCCGCCAGTGCACCGTCTCCGTGACGACATCTGGAACGCTGGAGAGCTTGGCATGCAGACCGTGTGTCCTCGGCCCGAAAGCGGTTAAGCGTCACGTGTTTTAAACCCCCGTCACCCCGTCACACCTCCGTCACCTCTCACTCACAGGGCAGTGCCAGCCTGGACGTCCAGAATGTCAACCAGCAGACGGCGCTGCACCTGGCCGTGGAACGGCAGCACACGCAGATTGTGCGGGTAAGAGCTCTCTGTGTGTGTGTGTGTGTGTGTGTGTGTGTGTGTGTGTCCTGTCCCCTCCTGCACCCGTGTGCATTCGTGAGGCTGCCGTCATGCAAAGCCCCTGCAGCTGAACCTGCACCCTCCAGCTGAGTGAACGCCAGATGCCTGCTGAAGGGATACGACAGTGTGGAGGGACTGTGGGGGGAAGGGGGTGGAGCGCTGATGCGCCATCTTGTGGCTGTGGAGTGATATCGCACCTCCTTGTTTAGTGGTGGAACTAGGGATCTTTTTATGGAAGAAATGATGGATGAAGTGTTCTTGGTCCTCTACAGAGCTACAACTTCAAAATTAAAACTTGTACGTTTTAGACAAATGTTCCCGGTTTTAAATGTGCATTAGTGCATTTTAATGTGATCCTAAGTTTAGGATACAAGTTCATTATGCCTGAGTAAGTGGATGCTATTAAGATGCTTTAATATGTTAATAATCTGGACCTGAGCCTTTTTATTAATAAATCCCCAGGACCAGTGGGGTATTTCTCTCTATTCTCTATTATCACCTTCAAAGTGGAAGATATGTTGACACTCACACCTCAGCCCAGGCGGGCGGCTTCAGAGGCCCCTCTAACCCGCACGTGTCTCGCGTGTCCCCCTGCAGCTGCTGGTGAGGGCCGAGGCCAAGCTGGACGTGCAGGACAAGGACGGGGACACGCCGCTGCACGAGGCCCTGCGCCACCACACGCTGTCGCAGCTCCGCCAGCTGCAGGACATGCAGGACGTCAGCAAGGTGGAGCCCTGGGAGCCGTCCAAGAACACGGTAGGGGGGGGGGGGGGGGTCTTCCTTAAGCCATGAGAAGCGGATATAAGGGGGCGGAGCTTAACGTCGTAGATGATTTTGAGCGAGGCTCCTACAAGCCGATACGACACCTGTAACCTGTTGCGAGGGCGACGAGTGCTGAGCATCTGGGCGTTTGAGCCGTGATTAAAGACTCTGCTGTATCAGAGGGAAGGGGCAGGATTTGGGGGGGGGTAAGAGAGCCCCAGCTCTGCTTCGTCAGTTACCTGTCTGACAGTGCCAGGCACGCCGCTCAGCTGGGGGTGGGGAGCAAAGGGGGTGGCGCTGTTTGCTGCCGTCTTGTCTGGAGGACGTTGGCGAGAGTCCCGAAGACGAGCAGCAAGCCTCCCGCCCGCCGAACAAGCAGCAGCAGCGGCCGCTAGTGAGGCGTGGCCGTTAGCGAGGCGTGGCCGTTAGCGAGGCGTGGCCGTTAGCGAGGCGTGGCCGTTAGCGGCGTGGCGTGGCCGTTAGCGCTGACGCAGAAATTTCGCTCGCCCTCTGTTGGCACGGGGGCAATTTCAATTAGGCGCTAACGGAATTTTCAATTAGGCGCTAACGGAAGCGAGAGGGTTTGCGGTTTTGGTGCCGACCCAAGTGGGTCAGCCTGGACACGTGCGCTGACCTGGCCGTTTCTGAACTGTTTTTTATTTATTTTTATTTTTTTTTTATTTTTTTTTTTTTTTATTTTTTTTTAATAATATATAGACCAAACCGGCGACCCCAAGGGAAAAGCCCCCAGTTTGGCTTGGGAGGTAGACGCCTGTTCGGCGTGGCTGATGTGATATTGGCCATGAACACCTGCTGAAGGGAGTTGGCGGTCTCTGAACATAATGAGACGTATACCGTGACCAGTAGGGGGCAGGACACCGGCGCTCAAATGATCAGCAATTCTGGAACCAGCATTAGTTTTAGTTAAACCGCTGATTACAGGAACATCTGCTGACTCTTGTTCGAATGCATTTTTACTTTAAAGCTTTTAGATAAATATCAAATTAGATTGTTTATTTGTGGCTATATTTCGGCACCACGGTGCCTCCAGAATTCAAAATACAGTTCAGATTTAATCTTTAGCCGTCATGTCAGCGTTTCAGGGGTGTGAGGAGCCGATCACTGATGTAGTAAGCGTTAAGTAAGAGTTTAACTTTGCCGTTCATGACCGAATTCCTGGCATAGTTTCTGAACAACAGTGCGGAGGTATTAACCTGCACGTGAGCTGTGTTTGATTCAGGTGCTCCATGCCAATAATAGCAGTGAGCCATTATATTTGGCTGCTTTAATACACAAGCCTCTTATGACTGTGGTTTCAGTAAAGACTTGCTGCTGGTGTGCTGGCTGGGGATCTGCGTTTTTGCGTTTCATTTTTGGATGCTATGGAGCAGGTGGACTCCAGTTAACAGTGTAAATTGCACCATGGTGATATAGCCGATCAACTTTTAATGTAGGGGGGGGGGGGAACCCCCCTTTGTCACACACAGGTCTGTCCCTGTTATTCTCGTCTTGCACCATGCAGCACCTAAGGGGGTTTCTGTTGCATAGTTGCCATTGGCTTATTCTGAATATGCCCTGCCCACTGGCCAAACTGACAGCGCCGCCACCCTATCTCTGCGCAGCTCATCATGGGACTGGGCACGCAAGGGGCGGAGAAGAAGAGCGCCGCCTCCATCGCCTGCTTCCTGGCCGCCAACGGCGCCGACCTCACCGTGCGAAACAAGAAGGGCCAGTCTCCACTCGACCTTTGCCCCGACCCCAGCCTCTGCAAGGCCCTGGCCAAGTGCCACAAAGAGAAGACCAGGTGGGTCCGACCCGGCCAGAGTGGGGAAACTCTTACGTTTGCTTGTGAACTCTCTCTCTCTCTCTCTCTCTCTCTCTCGTGCTTTTCATCCACCTTTTCTTCATCTCCCCCTCTCCAGCGGGCAGGTGGGGTCCCGCAGCCCCTCCCTGAACAGCTCCAGCGAGGCTCTGGAGGAGTGCATGGTGTGCTCGGACATGAAGCGGGACACACTGTTCGGCCCCTGCGGCCACATCGCCACCTGCTCCCTCTGCTCGCCGCGCGTCAAGAAGTGCCTCATCTGCAAGGAGCAGGTCCAGTCCAGGACCAAGGTGCCCACCCCTCTCCGCAGGCCACGCCCGCCACGCCATGCTCCGCCCACCCGGCGTGTAACCTCTCTCTGCCCCTCCCCCCTGCAGATCGAGGAGTGCGTGGTGTGTTCCGACAAAAAGGCGGCCGTGCTCTTCCAGCCCTGCGGCCACATGTGCGCGTGTGAAAGTAAGTCCTGCCTCCAGATCCCTCCCCCTGCCCCGCCCCTCCTCGGTGAGGGCCCGCCCCCGTCCCGCCCAGTCCCTTCGGTTAAATGTGGTTAAAATTAGCCTGTGTTGCATAAACAAATTCTGCATATTTTATTTTCAACGCCGGCAGAACAATCATCTGGAGCGACTGCTTTGTTTGTCTGCATACGGCAGCCTTGATATCAGCCCCACAAAGGACAGGTTTGCTTTAACAGTCAACAAATGATGCATTGTGGGCCGTGATTGGGAGACGGGGTCTTGCCTCTCCGCGCTGAGCCCGTCTTCCAGAACACCTACCAGAGCTTCAGATTGGCTGGCCCTTTGATCTCTGCTTAACTGTATCAAGTTCGTTACCCATTAGTTTGCTTGAAGTATCACACGAAATCCTCCTCTCGTACCTTCAGCCGAGTTGGCGTCTAGGAGACACCCAGCCCTTCTACCGCTGTGTCTTTAGTCGTCTTCTCCCGTGGCCTTTGCACCCCCTGCGTTTCTCTACGGTTTGCTCCCTCTGTGCAAGAGCCCTGGATGGGAGTCGTGGGCCTCCCCTGGTGGAGGTACCCGCTGGTGTAGATGGGTGTAGCCCTAAGGAATGGCTGTGTAACCTCCGACACTCCCGAGCGTAGCTCGTCGTTGGCCTGCTAATGAGGTGGTGTGGGGTTGTACCCCCCCTTTACCGAGCTTGTCTTTGTGTTCGTGTGTGTGTTTGCATGTGTGTGTCTGTTTGCGTGTGTGTGCGTATGTGTGTTTGCGTGTGTGTGTGTGTGTGCGTGCGTCCTGCAGACTGCGCCAGCCTGATGAAGAAGTGTGTGCAGTGTCGGGCGGTGGTGGAGCGCCGCACTCCTTTCGTGCTCTGCTGCGGAGGGAAAGGTATGGAGGATACGCCTGATGATGAGGACCTTAGTGAGTGAACTTCCACAAGTTCCCCTTCGTTTGCCTTCACTCTCTCTCCTTTTGTTCTGCGCTTCTCTCCCATGACTCATGTTTACGTTGGCTTCACACGCTGCTTTGTTGTCTGTCTTGCTGCTGTTGCTTAAGTTTCTCCCATTTGTGACTAATATGAGTCCCCCCCCCCCCCATTACTCATTCACCTGACCCCTGCCCGCCCCAGCATGGACCCTCCAGCCTTCAGACCTTTCCTGACAGTTTTTTTCGATTGTCGCCCATAACGTAAGCTGAATAAGCGTGCGCATCGGTACTCGCAATGGGCAGTTCCAGTCCGAAAATGTCTGAGGATTTCGTATAATGTTACTTTACCAGAAACGATGAGAAGAAATTTGGGGGGGGAAAAGTGTGTTAGGGATACACACATGTAGACACTGCACAGGGCATCAGGCGGACAGTGGTACACCCCTACTGAGGCGGACAGTGGTACGCCCCGACTGTGTACGCTGTGTTTGGATTTCATCATGCTTTTGAAAGTTTGCTTTCACCGTCATTCATCATTAAAACACTCCTGGTCTCCGCTCTGATCTTTATGTTGGTTTAGTTTGAGTTCAAAGGGACACTGGTGCAAGTTCACTTATACAGCATTTATTTTTGGAGGGATCTGTTTCTTTGTAACCACGCTTAGATGTCAGATAGATCCCCTAATGACCACACACACACACACACACGCACACACACACACACACACACACACACACGCACACACACAGTCGAGTCAACAGAGGAATGCAGCTTCTTCTGCTTATCTCTCCCCCTCCTCCCTACGCCTGGGTTCTGTTTGTCATAAGGGGTCACTTGTAGCTTAAAGCCCCTCGAAATGACATCCACCCTCACAGAAACCGTTCTCCCCTCTGCCGCGACCCCGTCCAGCACGCCCTCTTATCCTCAAAGGCTTCCCTTGTCCCCCCCCCACACACACACACACCAGGGATCGCAGCTCCGAAGGCCAAATGTCGCCTTAGATGGGATTCCTACGCTTGCCAAGCGTTCGTGTTCGCCCTGTGGGTGGGCCGTTGCCGTTAGCGCCGACCCCCTCCAACTAGACCAGTGCGCATGGCCTCCTCGTTTGAGGAGACCTGCAAGTGGATGTGATTAGCCCAGAAGCCCATGAATCGGCTCCTGAGTGGGAAAAGCGTCTTGGGGGACTAGAATTCCTGGGGCACTGTGACCAGAAGCCTCAGGTTCTGCTCTGAAGAAACATGGTTTTCTCTTCAAACCCACGTTGTTAATAATCCGTATACAGAAAGCACGTTTTGGTCGGCCATTTAAGTTCATCTGTCCTAAAAAAAAAAAATACAGGCCATGAACCATTGGTTCTGTTGTTGGCTGTTACTAGCATGGAGCAGAGAGGCACTCTTCTTTAAAAGCTCAGAGCTTTTTGAGCTCTGCGCTTAAATTGAGCGTTTGGTATAAACTCATTAAGGGAGTCTCCGTTGATGAGCCCCGTGGAATATTTTGTTGGGTTTTTCTTCTTTGCCGTTCACTAATGACCTTTAAACTCTGATCTCTTCCCTTGCTCTTTGTGACTTCCTGCTGCCACTTTTCCCCGAGAGATTTATTCATTTATTTCCCCTTCACACCGGTTTCCGCTGACTTGCAGCAGCTATTCCTCTCCTGCCCTCTTCCTGCATTAGCCCCGCCCCTGAGATCACAGCGGTGGCGAAGCAGGCCCCGCCCTCGCATATTTAACACCTGGTCACCTTAACCCGCCTTTCTCTTTTCCCGGCTTTTTTTTGCCTTCCACTAACAAGCACCTCCTGGAGCTACGCTGTAAGCCAGGTTAGGTGGGCCCCAGGGTGACCGGCGGCACGCCATGCCTTACATAACACTGTTGCTGGTTGCTTCTCAGCAGGGGGCTCAAACTCAATGGCAGGGGGGCCGCAGGACCTTCTCCAGCCCAACAATCTGGCACTGAGTTGGTGTAAGTATTACATTCCCCCCCCGACTTGGTTCTGCTCCTCCCAAACCCCCCGACCTGGCCCGTCTGGCCCCAGAACCTCCTCCACTCCGTCTCACCACATGCCTGGACTCGGCCGCTGTCCGTGAGCGACTCTGCAGGCTCGGGTGGGGTCCAGTCAGGTGTCGGCTGGTCACATTGACGTTTTAAGGTGTACAGCTCATACCTTTTTTTTTGCAAGAGACTCGCCGGCTTTCTTGCTGCACAAGCTGCTTCGGTGCCATTTAAACCATTCTACTCTGAATGTAAGCCATACTGAATGAAGCCCACGGACTTCATTGTGACTGCAGTAATCATGCTCACCTCAGATGGGTTTCAAAAGTCCACCCCACCCCTTGGTACTTATTGAAGCCCATTGGTTGCGAAGTTACCTGCTGACAGCAGATGAGGTCTCCTACCAGCAGGTGGCGCCAGTACTGTTTGCGTAATGCCTCAACGCCTCTCCGTCTTTTGCTTTGCAGCCAGCGGAAACATCCCAGCCCTGCAGAGAGACAAGGACAACACGAACGTCAACGCGGACGTGCAGAAGCTCCAGCAGCAGCTGCAGGACATCAAAGAGCAGGTACGTGGGGGCGGGGTGGGGGGCGGCGGCGTTTGGGATGGAACAAAATGGCCGACGTTGTGGCAGTGCACGTTTATTCCGTCTTGCGAGCTGGCTGACGGTTTCTTTCGGGGGACTAGCTTTTCCTCATTTGAAAGTCCTGCATCTTTCGTGCCGGCAGTAAATTGGACATCTCGGCCACTTGTGGAGCACGATTGAACCTTCTGTGTTTAGGTGTATATGAGGAGTCCTAAGACTCCACCATGGAAACCGGCCTGTAGATAGACCACGGTTTCCATGTTTAGGGCCACTTTGCTGACATTGTGTGGCCCAAAAGGACTACGGGGTTCTACAGTCGCCGTGTAGTTCAATGACCCGCATAAGTGCCAGCAGTACTCTGACCTTGCAGAACCTGCACCCTACAGAACCTGCACCCTACAGAACCTGCACTGATCTTGTCCCCATCCATAATCTGACGCAGTTTAGCAACTCGTGCCTAGACCACCGCGTGTTTTTTTTTTTTTTTTTTTATCGCCGAATCGAACTCTGAACCGGGACGTGTCCGTTAACCGCTCGTTTGTCTCCGCCCAGACCATGTGTCCCGTCTGTCTGGACCGGCTAAAGAACATGATCTTCATGTGCGGCCACGGAACCTGCCAGCTCTGCGGCGACCGCATGAGTGAGTGTCCCATCTGCCGCAAGGCCATCGAGCGGCGGATCCTCCTCTACTAGAGCCCCAGGCCTCGGCTCCGGCCTCCGTCAGCTCCTCCACTACCACCAACACCACCTCACCCCCCACCACGTCCGCAAGGCTTCTGTGGCTCTTTGTCCGAGCCAAGCGTCACCAGTGTTACGTCACTAACCTCTCACCGCTTTCCTCGTGCCCAAACCGAACTCCAGTGTTCGCCGCCTCAGACTTTAACTTCTGTTGCTCAGCAGAAAATTAGCTTATGTTGGAGGGTTTTAGTTGTTTGCGAGTTTGTTTTTTTTTTTTTTATGAGTCAACTCACTACATGAACACCTTTTCTGGGTTTTTTTTTTCTGCGTTCTGCGATATTGCCCAGGGATTTCGCCTTTCCCATAACCATCTGGACCGTTACAGAGAGTAAACAAAGTCCTGCTTTGTCGGTCTGGGGGTGACGTCAACACGGCCAGGACCAGTTCAGTCTGAGGGGTAATTTTGTTCTGGCCTACGTTGTACGTTCATCCCCAGCCTCTGTTGGAGATGATGAGCACCACGCCCTGACATTATCGCTTTCACCCCACTTTTTTCCTGCTGATGTATTGTGCTGATGTCACTTCCTGAAAACACGTTTGTATGCAGAGCATCAGTGTGAGTGCTGAAGTTCGGTCACTTGTCACGATCATGGTATTGTAAAAAAAAAAAACTAAACTAAAATTTGAACACTAAAACCTGTCACTTTCTCCTTGTCAAAACTGCCTGAAATCCATTTGCTGCCATCTGACTTTTGTAATTTGAGGTCTCTGCATTTCAACTGAAAACCTTGTTTTTTGTTTTTTTCTAAGCCATGATTTAGAATCACAAAGTTAGAAATACATAAATATTGCAAAGCCACACTGGTTCCCATTCATCATGGTACTTGCACATCAATGGCTACTCCACATGCCGCATACACTACAGTGTACACACGGAGTATTATTGTCCCGCTCGATGGCGGCGCTGCGGATGGAAGCTCAAAGGAGGATGCAACTTCCTGTAAAATCAACCCCCGTTGTCTTAAAGCGTAGCGGACTTGGCTGACTGGAGTTTGCGGTCGAGTTCTGCATCAGTCCTGCTGTATGTTTGATGCTGTATCGCCAGGACAGAGTCTGCTAATAACCACTGACCTTGTGGTGTTCCAGAAATATTAAAATAGTGTGATATTTTCTTGGGGTTAAGGTGCTGTTTAACATTTTTTTACTACGTATTATTTGGGGGTGGGGGCTGGATTTGTTTGGTTTTTTTTTTGATTGTAAGACAGAGTACAAATGTAATATAAAACACTTGGATAGGCAAGCGTAAATTTTCTATGGTTACCAGCGTGTAGGGAACTAAATTTTTTCTGGTAGCTTTTTTTTATTTTGCTCAGAAGTCATAATGTTGCATTTGTGTCTGTGAAAAGAAAGCAAATGTGCTGTAGCCCGTGGGGAGCGTCTGCACTCGCCGTGCAGCTCGCCACAGTCCCGTCTGGTTCTGGTTCTGGGATCGTCTCCGTCCTCTCCACCAACAGTGTTTAACCATGCAGAAGTCTTAAGTGGGTTGGTCCAGCACGCAGGGATATATATATATATATATATATATATATATATATATATATATATATATACACACACACACGCAGGGTGATATACATACACACACTGCGCATATCTATGTATGCAGGAACAAAGTAGCTTCATACTTTTGCCTTTTTAAGGGTTTGTTTCATTTTCAGTGACAATGTTAACACTTACTGCTTAGACGCACTAATGTCCTTTAATGGTAGTATTGTGTTCCATGGTAACTGGGGCCTGTTTTTTCTACTTTCTTTTCAATACATAAAATATCTTCAGGTTTACGGCTGTCAGTACCTTTTACTTTTTTTTTTGCCATAAATGTTTGATGTTCTCAGTCCGACATTGATCGTGGAATAAAAGTGATCACGCTGTGTTGCGTAGTGCTTTTACCCGAACTGCATTGCTGAATAAACACCTAGTGAAACGGTGATTTGTTGACCTGTGAATTCGCTGCAAGGCAGATCAGGTTTTTGTTGTGCTGGAAGATGTGAACCGGATTACGTCTGTTCTGTTGTCTTGGTTCGGACTTCCTCCTGAACTTCTTGGCCGTCGATAATTAATCAATCGATTTTCCACTTGCCTGCTAAGTGGTGCTCCTTTGGTGTTTTGATGGGTGTCGCTCGTTGTCTCAGCACAGCGTATTGTGCTCAGAACAAAAGAACTTGCCTGGAGAAAAATAACAGGAAAAGACTGATTCAACAGCTGCTCAGCCTTGGGAGGGTCATTAACCGAAGTGTTTACGTTATGTTCAAGAGACTTTTTCAGAGTGTCCCAGAGGAGATTAATCAGGCTCGCGCCTTCTCCTCGTCCCCCAGAGTCTGCAGATCCTCCACGCTGACAAATCTGGAGGAGGCGCCGTTCAGCAGGGGTGATTTGTAGCTCCTGGAAATTCACGCTGGGTTTTGTTTTACACCTCGAATGCTTCCGATCTGAAAAGTGCAGTTTGCAAAGGGCTCTACGAGAAATGGGGGGGGAGGTGGGGGGACACACGTAGTAGCAGCAGACCGCCACATCTTACACAGAGATCTGTCTGATGGCAGAAATTTTTTTTTCTTCTTCCCCTCACTCATCCATCCCCACACACACCCACCCTGCCACCACCAGGGGGGGGTGGGTGGGGGCGGTTGTGCTGTCTTTGCACTGTGGGATACTGTTATGTCTGACGCCTCGGGGCAGATATGGGTTCGGTCAAGGTGAGCGTAGCCTCAGTTTGCACCACTGAACCGGAACAGGCCCTCCCGTCCTGGGCAAGGCGGAGCATATTTCAAATACCAGTCGCTCGTTTTCTCCCAGCCAATCAGATAAGTGCGGAGAAAGTGATAGTCAGCCTGGCTTTTCTCTGATATTCATGGTTCTCTGCTGTCCACATGCCTGATGGCCTAAAGTGATAAAAGATTTTCAATTACTTTTTACTGTTTACTATTTTTTAGAACCGCTTATGACTTTACACTAAAACTAAATCCCATCCAGCTCACTGTATCAGCAGAGACTCAACCCAGACAGAAGAGCCACTAATACCAGGAGGCCCACAGGTTATGATTTTGAGGACCTGCCTTCATTCAACTTTCCACTGTAACCTGTTGCAAAGGAAAACATGATTTTGATCTGGGATCAGTTGATAAGGAGCTCGGGGGATTGTTTGTTCCTGTCCAGACTTTTGACTCCACTGTTACTGCATGGACCAAAAAACCCGGCTGGCCAGTCTCTTGTGAGTAACAGTAAACAAATGGCCTCCTGTGGGGGGGGGGGCGTGGGTCACTGGAGGAGGGGACCTGCCTGATTGGACCTCTGCCTGAGCCTCTGTTCATATCATGCTAACTAGCACGCAGGTTCCTTGTTGCCCACAGATGAATGTTGAGGTGCGATTGGCATGGAGACGTGCAAGACGCGTGGCGCGCCACAAGGGGGCAGTGTGCACACTGCAGACAGATCTGACGTGCGCCGTCGTCGACACAGAACTGGGCGCCATCCCAGGAACTTCCAATAGATCCGGCAGTTACGCTTGCGCAAAAATCCATTATCTGAACCTCTTCCACTGATCCGTCTGAAGCGCGAACACAAAATTCACGCCCACCGCGCCTTGTGCGACGGGGACTGTGGCCCCGTCGTCGTGACACCTCGCTCTCGCCCGCCCGAAGGTCCTTGCGCGTCACCTTGCCGCTGCCTGCAGGAGGGTATTTATGGCACGCTCTTAATGGTGGGCTGGAGCAAAGGTCAGCGTGACGGGCCAGCGTGGAGTTGGGACACTGGTGAAGGCCCCCCCCCCCCCCTTTAAGTCATAAAGAAGCCATGTTGTTTCCCTGCAACTGGAGTCTCCCACGCCAAATTGCGTTAAGGACGTCGGTCTGGCCCAAGAGGCCTCCTGTCCTCCAGGCGGGACGCGTGGTAGCTGCAAGGCGGTTCAGCGGACTTGAACCACGTGGTTGAAAACACGTGGCCCATTTTCCAGCCTTGAACAGGTTACAGAAGCCAAGGCTGAATGTTTCGCTTTGCGTTCGGTTTTTTTTAGACTTCAAAACATTTGTACCGTGAATTTCAAATCACCATGAGTCATTTCTAATATTTGATATATGATAGATATGTGATGTTAAAACACACTAAAGGCAATCTTCAGTACATCCTTTTAAATGCTGTTGTGTCTAAGAAAAAAAAATCATCTTTGTGTTGATCGGTTTTTGATCTGTTTTTTCCTTGATGTATAATATCCCTACGTGAACAAGAAGGCAACTCAGAACAATGAAAGTGTTCAGAACAGAAGAACGTCAAAAAATCTTTTAGGACAAAATATTCTCACTTACCAACACCATTATTGGCTTTTTCTAATCAGCCACTACATGACATGCAGCAAATAGTCCAGACATGTTTTTCTTTGAATGAATTTCAGAATAATCCTTACAGACACCACAATTTCCTTTATGTATTATAGCCGTTATATACAAATAATATGTAAACTCAATTTTGCTGACATAATGAAATTCATATAACCTAATTGATAATTCATTTGCTGTTGTGCCACTGCTATGGAATCATAAACAAGTATAATGGCAGGTCCAGAAATCAAAATAAAAAAGATCAGTGGGTAACACCTGAATCTAAACCCTTCACTTTTCTAGGCCTGTGGGGTTGCCATGACTACCACATCGGCGCCCACACCTCCCCCACTCCCGGAGTACTTATCAATGGGCTCTGTAACCGGAGTTGGAGTCTCCATGCCGAATTTACAGTGCAAATGTTATCATTCCAATGACACTTTAAACAACCGTTATCAATATATAGTCATTCAAGGTTTACGAGCTTTGATAAACACGGCATAAGTGCAAGCAGGGTGGTTTTAACCCTGCCGTCCACACCGCCCCCTCGGTGCCAGCGCGCCCGTCCGGGCCCCCGGACCCCGCCGGCGGTCACGCCGCGCAGGAGACGCAGCGGCGGGTAGCTGCGTCGCCGAAACAAAGGGGGAGGAGGGGAAGGAGGTGCTCTTGAGTGCGAGGAGCAACCCTGGAGTCTCTGATAGTGCGTCTCCTGCAGAATCTTATCATTCTATTATCTTTAAAACAGCCAGTTATCATAATTGCTTACTTAATAATTCTATAAACCTCTCGGAGCGCAACCTTTGACTGGATTGTAAACCGGGGGGGAAGCGTCGCTCGGACGCACGCTCGGGTTTGTGGGTTGTCGTCTCGTCTTCGATCTCCCCTTGGGCCTGATTATTTAAGGCGGAGTGCTTAATGATGGGGCGACACTTGTCCTTCCGCAGAGGTCGTATACTGCAAGGCCGGGGTCAAGCTGGGAGGTCAGCGCACGCTAGGGACACCGCGCTGGACGTGTTACCGCTGCACTGTGCAGTGGTGTCTCAGTGACACTAAACTGCCTGGGGTTTTGGGGTTTTTTGGTTGGGGGGTTTTGGGTATGGTGGGTTTTTGGTTCTGGCTCGCGTTGCCTGTTCTTTGTTCTCAGAGTTCTCGTGACACTGCACCGGAATTTCACCGAAGGCCAAACTGCACGGGTGTTTTTCCTTACATTCACTCATATTTCTTTCCACGGCACATTGTGAGAGTTCCTTTAAAGAGATTAGCGTCCTTGTTTTTACATTCTTAGTCACAACTCCTTCTAAACCCTTTAGCGAATGACCTCAGAACTGTGAAGTTTAAACACACGGTGCCTCATATGTTTCAATGACAAAACACGTTGCTTTTACCGTCGAGGTTTTCGAATATGCAGGACCATCTCTAGGGCCACGCTGGAACCTCTCAGGCCAACGGGAAAGGCGTGATGTCAGAGAGTGGTGTGAGAATCGGCGGGCTGGGAGATTTGTGCATCATCTATTGATTTGGGGTGCAACCCTTAGCTGTAAAAGAGAGATAACGGAGTTAGGCATTAACTTCTGCCAGGGGTCACTCTGCAGTTTCACATACGTCTACAAAATAGAGAGACGGGCAGCAGGCCGTGATGGACTCTGGAATATTGATTCTTTTTTCACTCTGGTTCTCTTGTCCAAAAGGAAAAGAAGAAAAACCTTCTCAATAATTTTTCTTCCCTCCCCGTCTTCAAGATAGGACCCCAGAGTTCCCCCCCTCCCTCCCTCCCTCCAAGGTTGCAGGAGGTTGGCTAGCAACACCTGGCAGAAGCGCTTTGGTGCGTCTGAGGGGTCCAGGAAGCACACGCTACTCCCCCACTCTATTCCACACAGCAGGATCTTTTCAATGTTTTATTAGGTTTATTAAATATCAAAGTGTGCTTGGAAAGACCTGCTGCTGGAGCGTTCGGGCCGTATCTAGGTTAGTTAGCATTTAGAGTTAAAACGCAGGGCTCGCGCCGCTGAACTTTCCAAGGAACTTGCTGAAGAAACGAGCTTAAGGTTAATCAGCAGGTTTAGCCGCCAGGTTGGGGTGCAGCTGGCAATGCTGTGTTCACATTTGCTTAATGCACTCGGTCAGGTTTACCAGTAACAGAAGAAAGCAACGCACTAGGGTTAGGAAAGTGAGACTGCTTGGCACAGATGCCAAGGTCACTCCTTTTCCTGAGAAGAGAACACCTGGACCTTGTGTGTGTGTGTGTGTGTGAGAGAGAGAGACAGAGGGGCAGAGAGAGAGGGGGAAAGATTCCTTCTTCCTATTTTTTCTAGTGGTCATTTGGCAAGTAAAACAGTGAGATTTAGTGGGGCCATGTTTGAAAAACAAACGTTTAACCACAGCTGTCATGGTCTCTGTCTGAAGCCCTTTTACGTCCTTCATCTACCTGTTAACACTTGTTCATTAATAATAACCAAATGAAAAGAGCTTCTGTATACCGAACGCACCTGATTTAGAAACAGCTCAGAGTAGTCCAGCCATCCGAACGCTGCTGATAAACTGTAGCTGTTATTACAGTATTTGGCCCTGCTAAGTGTTTGAACTCACTCGATCCATCCAAATTTGTCAGTGTCTGATAAGAGCGAGAAGCTACCGCTGAGGCTTGGCCCGCGTGTCACGGCAGCAGACGGATGGGCTGCCGCTCACTCTGAGCTGTCTAGTTTCCACGTGGCATAAACCTGATGGCGTGGACCTGGGGGGGGGTTGGTGGTGTTGGTGGGGTGGGGGGTGGGATTGCGTGTTTTCAAAACAGCCCCTGCAACATTCTTGCAATCGCCCCACACACACTCCTTCATGCCACACACACACACACTCCTTCACGCCACACGCGCGCTCGTGTGGGGGGGGGTTCGTCCTCTTTAGAGCGTGTGTGATATTCTCCATGCTGAAGATCCATATGTTCTAATTTGTCTTTGTCTATGTGGAGGAACAGGAGTGTGTCTTGGGGTCTGAAGCAATAGCCTTGCGTGATCAGGTCCTGTGCTGTCTGCAGATACATCAGTGACTTTTATTTGCAGCTTAAAGCGCTAGTTAGCATCCACTCTAAGGCGACGTGTCATGTGACTGGGTGTAACTGTGTCAGCATATCAACACTCGTATTCTAAGGGAAAAGGTTTTGTCAGTGTACTTTTTTTTTAAACGTTGGATTTACCTCTCAGCATATCCGAGTGTTGTTTTAAGGTGGAATTTTGCAGAAAATCTAAAGCAAACCGTTTTCACACCCTGATATACTTTATCCGTGCGTCTCAGCTCGGAACTCTTGATTCCACCGTCACACTCCCAGGGCAGAGTGGAAGCAATAGTGTCATGAAGTGGTTTGCTTCCGGTTTTTTATACTGATGCTGACACAAGAGCTATCACCGAATGCGTCCTTATCAAAAAACTATTTGGCCGCAGAGTCAGATACTGCCGTCGATTTTCCGCTGCCGTAGTCCTGCGGTACAAGGGTCCTGTTTGCCCTGCGCGCGCACGCGTCCGTCTGCTGATCAGAGACCTCGCGAGCTGTTCTCTGCCCGCCAGACCGACGCCCTCCCGCGGGGACCCCCCTTTTGTCTCCGAGGCGTGTCTCTCCGAGGCAGAACGTGGACGGGGGGGCCCGCGTCACCCCTTTGGATCGAACCTCTGGGACGTCTCGGTGGACTATAGTGGACCATAGTGCTAAGGAGGGATAAAGATGGAGCATTTGAATATAATGCTCATTCGTTTAAAAATGAACTTTAACACACTGACATGGTCAATCATTTATGAAGGCAGCAGCAGCAGAGTCTCTGCTGGCCCAAACTGTAAGCTTAAGACATAAACACCCCGCAACACTACCGATCAGAGCGACCGGAGTCCGCTGATAAACAGGTGTGTAACGGCACCGCAAGCAGAGATGACTAGGTAGATCGGGGGATGAAGTCTGTGTGTGTGTGTGTGTGTGTGTGTGTGTGTGTGTGTGTGTGTGTGTGTGCGTATATGTGACACAGAAGACGAAGGCTCTGGGTCAGCAGGAGGTTATCCTGCCCCTCGTTTGAGTCTCAGCAGCACTGTTTATCAAGACAGAGAGGCAGAAGGGGGGGCAGTTGGGTTTGAGGGCCGGAGCACGCGTGGGGGGCAGGTGGGGGATGGTGGAGGGATGGTGGGGGTTGGGAAGAACTTACTGAAGGTGTCTGTCAAGGATGGCGGTCTTCCCCGGAGCCACAAGGCCGTTCTGGGGGAGCGGGGTAGATAAATGGCTTATAATCACACCCCACTGACCCTGGGAGGCGAGAGAGGGCGACGTGTGTTTGTACGTGTGGGTGTGTGAAGAAGCTGCTGCATGAAGCAGCACCGTACAAGCAGCAGATGCAGCCCAATACCTGAAAACTCATAGTTTGCACCAATAAACGTCCCTGTACTCGTTTGGGTGGCCTGTAAATATATTCCCCCCAGACATGGCATCCGAAAGCCTCGACCGGTGAAGTTTCTGGGTTCGTTTCCGCCCTCTCGCGTATGATGCGCTCTGTCCCCCTTCCCCTTCCCCGCGTTTAAGGGGGCATGGAGGGATTAAACATTAATGGCCTCGTATAAGCGCGTTACTCATTGACGCCCCGTGTTCCCTGGGCTCGCGTTCCTCGGCCACGGCCTCCACGCGTCCAGGTGACTCCTTATCTGCCTGTGCACCTTGACAAGACCCTTCCATCCACCCTGCTCCTCACGCTCCCCATCCTCCGACTCCCACCTCACAGCTGGAGAGGTGCCTCCTCCTGTCTCCCTGCCTCCTCCTGTCTCCCAGATCCCCCCCCATCCCACCTGCGGCGATGTCTTCGGCCCGTCCTCACG